>CM060854.1:21103523-21439368 GCA_030737835.1 Acorus gramineus | reverse complement strand
TAAGCCTTTGAAAATAGAGCTCCATAAGAATCAGGAGAACGAGCATTTGAGGAATAAATGGTACGCATCCTCGTCAGCTACTCAGCATAAAGGGCATAAAGCATCAGTGATTAGGCCTTTGTGAAGTATACGTACCCGAGTAGGCAATCTGTTGTGAAAGGCCTACCAAGCACATAAAGAATGGCGAGGAGTTTGATTGAGTAGCCATAACAAAGGAGGCCATGCTGATGATTGAGATAATTTGATCGATCTGTGAGGAGGACAGATAAGAAGATCCTCACCGGTGCCTCCAAGCTCAAGTTGTTCTATGTCAACCCAGACAAAGTCAAAAGAGGAAGGCCAGCGTGAAAGTTTATGCCATTTTCCATTCTGAATCAACAAGTTGAGAGAGGCTTATTGGGGAGGGCACCAAATATATGAAATTCTGCCTAAAACAGCCTTTAGCCCAGTGCCCATAAGCTAGGGATCAGTCCAAATGTTAATGGACTTCCCATAAAAAATGAGAAAGCTGACCTTTGTCAGTATCAACTGACAAGAATTTAAAATAGAGGACCAAGAGCTTGTGCTACTAGAAGGAGGACGAGTAGTCCATATATTCTTGTTCTTGAGGTACCTCCTGGAGACCCAATTGGCCCATAGAGATGGTATTTCACTAGCAATTTCCCAAAAGCGAACACCAATTGCACCCTTGTTCCAATCTTTGATGGATTTGATACCAAGGCCACCTTAAGAGAGGGGTTTGCATATAGTGGACCAGGCTACTTGGTGGGATTTCTTCTCAATAGAGTGGCCTTGCCAAAGGAAATTGCAAAGAAGCTGCTCGATGTCTTTCGAAACTCGACGTGGAAGGGAAAAAGAAGAATCCAGAAAACATGGAAAGAGGAGAGAACTGATTTAATCAGTTCAACTTGGCCAGCAAGGGATAGTGAGTGCTCTCCCATGACTGAATTCTTTTTTGAATCTTGTCCACGAGAGAGATGCAGTTAGAGTACCTCAACAAACCGTTCAATACGGGGAGGCCAAGATAACAAACTAGGAGAAGATGATATTGAATATTCAGCAGATTGCAGAATGCCGGTGTTGAAGAGACTGCATGAGGCAAATGGAGCCCTAAAGAAACAGCAAAGGAGTTGAATAAAGAGTAAAGGGCAAATGTTGTACTTTCTTGAGTGTCAGTGAAGACCAATAGATCATCAACGAAGCATAAGTGGCTAATGCATGTTGAGATCTCCTTTGATGTAGGCACCAACAGATCCTTTAGTCACAAGGGTAAAGAGTAAAGGAGATAGGGGATCCATTGAGGAGAACACAATATTTTGCTGATGTTATACAGTCCATGCACATAAAAATCCAATGCTAATTGAAATGACAACCTCTCAATACTTGCTCCAAATAGGACCAATTAATTCTGTAAAAGGCTTTTTTGAGATCCACTTTCATGCAAGCCCTTGATTTTCCTTGGTTGAGATATTTTATGAGCTCATGTGCAAGAAGAATGTTATGGTGAATGCTTCATCCATTAATGAATGTGAATTGATGATTGCTAACTAGCTTTGGAAGAAAGGTTGAAGCCGGAGAGCCATGGTTTTTTTGAGAATCTTATAGAAGGTGTTGCATAAGGAGATATGTCTATAGCTATCAAGAGAGTCCGCATTAAGAGATTTAGGAATAAGAGCAATGAATGTGTGACTTGGCGAAGTAGTCTTCCCTTCGAAAAGAAGAAATTTATGGCAAGCAGAAGGTCCTTTTTTATAAGATTTCAGAAGACTTGATAAAACCGTGCTGAAAAACCATCAAGATCCAGTGAACTCAGTGTTTTCATTTGAAATATTGCAGTTATGGCTTCCTCCTCTGTCACTTGAGAGCAAAGAAAAGTGTTTTTAGTCTTTGAATCTGTACCATGAGATGTGAGTGAAGAGGCCAGGGTTGAAGACTTGTTGAGGAGATTTCAGAAACAGAAAGTTTGATTTCAACTGGATCAGAACAATAATTCCATCAACTATTTGGAGATTGCATATGGTATTTCGGACTGATCTGGATTTAATCGAGTCATAGAAAAACTTAGTGTTTGAATCACCAATTCCAACCATAGTTGGCAGCACTTTTGACTAGCAAATTTTTCTTCTTGAGAGAGAAGATTTGAGTAGTTGATTCTAGCTACTTTTTCATTCATAACACAATGTGGGTCACTAAGAGTCTATAGATGAACAAATTGGGCAGGTTCAAAAGCTTTTTTTACAGTGAGAGAGGTTGTGGTGCAAGGGACCAAATCCATCTTTGTTCCATCTTTTAAAAGCCAACTTTGTATTGGCAAGTTTTTTGACAAAACGGAGCATTGGGTTGTCTGCAATGTCCTCTTTCTAGTGATCCCAAACAGTGGAGAAAAAGAATGGATGTTATTCCCATGCCTCAAAGTATTTAAAAGGTTTTGGTCCGAAGGGCAAAGGAGGTTCGCAGGTCGCCTTCAAAGGGGAGTGATGAGATATTCCAGGCATTAGTCCACCATAGAGTGAGGAAAGGCCGAAATGAAGGACTGATTGCCTATCACACGATCAAGTCGACACATGATTTGATTATCTTGACAGTTGCTCCACGAGAGGGTATGGCCAACGGATTTCAGATCTTCTAGTCCTGCATAGAGGATCCAGAAGTTGAATTTACGAAGGCAATGAGAGTGAACTGGTTGTCCCCCCAACTTTTTGTTGCTATAACGAACCTCATTAAAATCTCCACCTATAATCCAATGGTGGTTGAGAGTCGAGTGAGATACCCGTTTGATGGAGTTACATGAGTCATTCCTTTCAGCACTACATTTTGAGGCATAGATTGAAGTAATGAGGAGACTTTGTTGGTATGTTTTCAGAGAACAGAGCAATGAATATACTATCGAGTGGATTCCAGAATCTGAACTTCAAGCAGATCTGGGTGCCATAGCAGACAGATTCAATTAGGACCAAGAAAGGAGGAGGGGTAGATGCCCAATTTCCTTTTCAATGATTTAAGAGATGCCTCATCCAGTTTAGAGTCAATCAAATTGACCATGAGAATTTTGTGCTAACTCAAAAAAGAAATTGAGTCAAGTTGCTTTTTGGAGCCATTAACACCGCGGATATTCCATAATAAACAAACCATTAAAGAATGTAAGAGAATGAGAGAAACAATAACCAACAAGCCAAGGTGTGAGATATTATGTTTTGTGAGAAGAGATCTCTCTATGTTTGGAAGAGGAGGAACTTCTAGTGGACTTCTTGGAGGATTCTATCTCAATGTGGTTTTGGTGTCTACCTCTTCTTTTGCTCTTGGAATGAGTATCTTTTGTTGGGACCTGTTCCACGCAATTATGTTTGCTTCCATGAGGATTGGAGAAGGAGGAGATATCCTTGACCCCCTTCCCACTGGACTGAGGCTCTAAAGGATTGTCAGAGAGGTCTATAAAGAAGTCATTTTGCTAATTTTCAGGTTGCTACCTTATGGTTTGATCCCCATCCATACCACAATTTGGTTTGAGTGCAAAGGGCTGCCTAGACTGAGTCTTGTATATCAACATAACATCAATGCTAGGGTTTTCAAATTGGAAAAGGGGACTGGCGGCTAGGGTTTCCACTATTTCCCAGCACCAGAAAGGAGCCTGATCCTTCTGCACCAGACCCTTCTCCCCCCTCCCATTCTAGCACCTGTTGCTCCCTCAGTCCCCCAAGCGAAGTCATCCAAACCTCCCCACCCCCTCCCCCCCTAAAGGGAGGCTCCATCGATAGCATTCTTCTAGCGCTCTCAGGGAAGTCGCCACCTTTTGCTTTCCTTGTTTCTGGAGATGCTATGACCTCTCAAGATCATCACTACTACAATTTCTGACATTGATTACGGTTGTTCTGATCACGCTTTTAAAAAAACTGTGATCGTAATAATTATGATCACATTTTTTTTTAAAGCGTGATCTTTATAATATATATGATCACAGTTTTTAATAAAACATGATCTTTGATACAATAAAGATCATGGTTTACTTAAATCTGTGATCGTTTAATAAATATTTGATCACGGTTAAGTCAAAGCGTGATTGTTTCCAAAATAAAAGATTACGTTTTAAATTAAAGCGTAATTGTTTCTTAATTAAAAGATCACGTTGTCATTGAAAGCGTGATTGTTTCCTAAGTAGAAGACCACGTTTTAAGTGAAAGCGTGATCGTTGCCTACATAAAAAAAAAAACTAATGTGGTCCCCAAAATAAAATCTCATTCGACCACTTTATCCTCTCGCGACACCACCTTTTCTGCCAACTCCTCCTCTGCCGACCCCACCTCGATCTAGCCCTCGCCGACTCCTGCCCCTCCGTCGACGATTCAACCACCACCGCCGCTGCCGCCTGCGCCCAACGACTTAGCCGCCTCTGCCGCTACCGCTTCCCCCTCGGTCGACCGCTATCGTTGCCGCTGCCTCTTCCCCCTTGGTTGACCGTTGCCGTTGTCGCTGTCGCTTCCCCCTTGGTCAACCGCTGCTGTTGCCGCTGCCGCTTCCCCCTCAAACAACTTCCGCTGTTGCTTCCCCCTCCCATTCATCCTCCGCTGCTGCTGCGGGTATGTCGATCTCTCTCGCTCTTTCTCTGCCTTGCCGGCTGCAATGGATATGATGAATGTTTGAATCAGTCGATATTTGAATCAGAGGGTATGGTTTGAAATATTTAATCAACTCATTGAATCAGAGGGTCTCCTTTAAATCTTTGAATCACAGGAATCAGAGGAATCTTTAAATCTCATTGAATCAAAGGAATCAGAGGGTACCAAGATTGTTTGAAATCGTTGTATTAGTGGGTATGGTTTCATGTCTAGTTGAAGGTCTATATTGAGATGGGGATTCCTGTTAATAGATCTTTTGGGGGTGGGTATGCACAATAACATGATCTACTAATGGATCAACCAAACCTTTTAATTTTTCTTCCAAATATATATATATATATATATATATATATATATATATATATATATATATATATACATATATATATATATACAACATACAGTCCACAAAGAAGTGCGTAAAGAGTTCTATATATATATATATATATATATATATATAACATACAGTCCACAAAGGAAATACAGGAATAATAGTGAGTGCGTAAAGAGTTCTAGATTTTTGCTTAAAAGAGATAAACCTGCTTTAAATTTAGAGATGGTTAAGTGTGTAAAAACTGGATACTTGGATTTGATTTGTGCAATTGGTTAATTTATATGTGTTTGTATGTAACTTTCATCCTATACAATTTATTCAAGCTTCATTTGAATTTTATTAGAAGAGTCACTTAGTCATTGTTTTTTTATTCAAAATATTGGTAGTGTAATTGACATTTAAAAAATGTTCATTGTGTGGGGGCCTCCCAAATTTCAATGCATAGTCTTTTGAGTGTGTTTGTCTTTTTATATTGAAAATGCAGTGTCACTTTATACTTACTTTGACTTATGTATGATCTCATATTATACAAAAGAAAAAAAATGATTTTGTTAATGGTGCTAAGACTTAATTATGTTTTTTTTATAGATTAATTGTTTCATTTTACATTTCAATATTAATTTTAAGTTGTAGGGTTTGACTTAATTCAGGTAGAATTTATTCAAAATGGATAAATCTTGGATGTTTAAGGATAGAAGATCATCCGAATATTCTGAAGGAGTTGAACAATTTTTAAATTATGCGATGGTCAATGCGGATAATCGTAAATCCATACGTTGTCCATGTAGATGATGTGGAAACTTACAATACCATATGCTTGTTGATGTAAAAGGCCATTTATTTTTCTATGGTATTGATGACTGTTATCAGACTTGGATTTGGCATGGAGAAGCAACGCCAAGTGTGGCATCGAGAATGAGTATAAATGCACAAGATGTAGATCATAACAAGTTTGAAAGGTCACCTTTAAATGATGTTGCTAATACAATTGAAATGGTTCAAGCTGCACACAATGATTATACAGGTGATCCAGATTTGTTTAAGACATTACTTGAAGATGCCGAAAAACCTTTATATCCAGGATGCACAAAGTTTACAAAATTATCTGCTTTGACTAAATTGTATGCTATGAAAGCGAGGAATGGGTGGACTGATAAAGCCTTTTCAGAATTGATACAATTGTTAGCTGAAATGTTACCTGATAATAATGAAATGCCCTTATCCATGTATGAGGCTAAGAAAACGTTGAATGCATTGGGAATGGATTATGAGAAAATACATGCATGTCCCAATGATTGCATATTATACATGAAGGAGTTCAAGGATTTAAGTTCATGTCCCATTTGTGGAATATCTACATGGAAAAAAAATAAAAATCCGAAAGAAAAAAATAAAGGTGTGCCTGCAAAAGTTATGTGGTATTTTCCTCCAATTCCAAGGTTTAAAAGAATGTTTCAGTCTGCAAAAACGACGAAGAACTTGACATGGCATGCTCATCAAACAAATGATGATGGTAAATTGCGTCATTCGACAGATTCTCCGGCATGGAAATTGGTAGACTACAAGTGGCTAGATTTTGCAGGCAATTCCAGAAATCTTCGGCTTGCTATTTCAGCAGATGGCTTAAATCCACATAGTTCCCTCAGTAGTAGATACAGTTGTTGGCCAGTTATAATGATTACTTATAACCTTCCACCGTGGTTGTGCATGAAGAGGAAATTCATGATGTTGTCATTGCTAATATCAAGACCACGTCAACCTGGTAATGATATTGATATTTACTTGGCACCATTGATCGATGACTTGAAAATTCTATGGGAGGTAGGCATTGAAGCTTATGATGCTTACCAACAAGAATTATTTACTTTGAAGGCTATACTTCTATGGACAATTAATGATTTTCTGGCATATGGTAACTTGTGTGGTTGTGCTGTGAAGGGATATTATGCTTGTCCGATATGTGGTGAAGACACTTATTGTGTTAGATTGAAGTATAGCAGAAAGAATTCATATACAGGTTATCAAAGATTCCTCCCACGTTCTCATCCATATCAAAATCAGAGAAAAGCGTTTGATAATTCTCAAGAGTTTGCACTTCCACCAAAACCATTAAGTGGTGAGGAAATATTTAGAAAGGTTTAACATATGAAGATATCATGGGAAAAAGGTGGAAAATCTAAAACAAGGGATGATGATACGGTAAAATGTTGGAAGAAGAAGTCGATTTTTTTTAACTTGAATATTGAAAGCATTTATATGTTCGACACAACTTAGATGTTATGCACATAGAAAAGAATGTTTGTGAAAACGTCATAGGTACGACATCTTTTTTTTATTTAAACTATGGTCTTATGTAGTTGGCTAAATTATTATTTTTAATTATAGGTACATTGCTTAATATTCTTGGAAAAACAAATGACAATATAAATTCTCGTAAAGATCTTGAAGATATGGGTTTAAGGAATGAATTGGCACCAAACATTGTTGAGAGCCGAACATATATTCCCCCCTGCTTGTTTTACATTATATCGGGAGGAGAAAAAAAGTTTTTGCAAAACACTATTTGATATCAAAGTTCCTGAAGGGTATTCTTCAAATATTAGAAACTTGGTTTCAATGCAAGATTTGAAGCTTTATGGTCTTAAGTCTCATGATTGCCATATATTGATGCAACAATTACTACCTGTGGCAATTCGATCGATGTTGCCTAAGCATGTGAGATACACAATTACAAGACTATGCTTCTTCTTTAATGCTCTTTGTTGCAAGGTGGTGGATGTGTCGAGATTAGATGAAATTCAAAAGGATATTGGGATCACATTATGCTTGCTTGAAAAATATTTTCCTCCATCGTTCTTTGCTATCATGATTCATCTAACAGTACACCTTGTGAGAGAAGTAAAACTTTGTGGACCTGTTTATTTTCGATGGATGTACCCATTTGAGAGGTTTATGAAAGTCTTGAAAGGATATGTATGAAATCATAATCGTCTAGAAGGTTGTATCGTAGAGCACTATATTGCAGAGGAAGCTATTCAATTTTGCACAGAATATTTAAAAAATGTTGATGCAATCGGGATTCCCCAATTAAAAAATAATACCATTGATAAAGAAATTGGAAAGCCTTTATCGGGTGGTAGTCTAGGCACTATCGAGCATCAAGAATGGGTGCAAGCTGCAAAACACCGATGAGGTTCAACCATACATTGAGTAAGGAACTTTTACATTTTTCATATTTTGTAAATTAATTAATATAGTGCTTTGTGTCATGGTTAACTAAACTTCTGAATTTGTAATTCAATAGAGAACATATGACTTGGTTGAAGCTACGCCATCCTCGACAATCTAAAAAAAAAATCGTTACAAGATGAACACAACCGCACCTTCGTCTATTGGCTACGTGAAAAGGTATATTTTTATGTATATATTATGATATGTCATTAAATGTATAAGTTAGGTTATTAATTATTTACTATATACAGGTTGTAGAGAAGGCAAAGAACTCGAATAATATGTCAGATACTTTGAAGTGGATTGCACATGGTCCGCGATTTGAAATACTAAAATTTCAAGGCTACATCATAAATGGATGTCGTTATCACACTAAGGATCGTGATAAATTAACAGTAAACCAAAATAGTGAAGTGAGTTTGGTAGCCACAACATTTCATATCTCAAGTGCAAAAGATAAGAATCCAATCCTTGCAGACATGTCTTATTATGGTGTCATTATAGAGATATGGCAACTTGATTATAATCTGTTTAAGATTCCATTATTCAAATGTGAATGGGTTGACAACAACAATGGTGTCAGAGTTGATGAGCTTGGTTTTACAATGGTTGACCTTGGTAGATTAGGTCACAAGAATGATCCTTTCATTTTAGCTTCTCAAGCCAATCAAGTTTTTTATGTGCAAGACCAAATTGATCCAAGATGGTCAATAGTTCTATCAGCTCCTCGTAGAGAAAACATGGAAAATGAGGATGACAATGATGTTTTTGATGGTGTAGTAGGTGAACAAGCCTTCACTAAAGGATTACCCGAAGATAATTCGATCGATCTGCTCACTGATGAAAATTCATGTTACTTGCGAGTTGATTATGAGGGAACTTGATCAATAATGAAACAAACTCATGGTATTGTGAATTTAATCCTAAATTTAAATGTACTTTATTTTTTTCATGAGACATTTTCAAATATGGGCTTATTTCTTTTTTTTCTCCATATTTAAATCAAAATTTGAAAGTGTTAGTGTATGCATTTTTGTTCTATATTTAAATCAAAATTTGAAAGTGTTAGTGTATGCATTTATGTTCTATATTTAAATCAAAATTTGAAAGTGTTAGTGTATGCATTTATGTTCTATATTTAAATCAAAATTTGAAAGTGTTAGTGTATGCATTTATGTTTATATAAAGACGGGTTCTGTTTCAGTGAACTATTTGTTTGTCGGTTGAATTGATTTTCATTTTGTGGATGTTTTGACACTCCATATAGATAATTACATTTGCCTGCAGGTGCTTGTAAAATTGTTGCTCTTGAGATCTATTTTTCTTTTGTTCCCCAAATTCAAGAGTTCCATGACCATTTAAAATGCATGTAGTAGCTTGTGACGTTGCATTAACTTGTAATAGGGAACTTTGATGCATTTTATATGACATTGATGTTATGTTATATGATTTTTATTAGAAATTCAGATTGCTCATGGACCCCCCGCCATCTACCATTGATGAGGATGCAAATAAGAGCACGAATAAAAGAAAGGGAAGAGGTTCAACAGTCCTCCCACATGTTGTAAAAAGGAGGACAGGTGAAAAAAGAAAGATAGAATACAATGAGAGGAGACAACACATAGGAAAGGCGGCTCCTGAATATAATAGCTATTTGGGTCTTTTAGCTTGTTCTATGGTCTCTATCACATATGCAAATTGGCATAAGGTGCCAACAGGCCTTAAAGAAAAAATATGGACTGTAGTAATGGTAAGTCTTATTTTTATATTTGGTTACATTTACGTATATATTCATTATCTTACAGTATTTTTTTTTGTTTTATACAAGTCCAAATATGAAGTTGAAGATTTTTCCAAAGCAAAAATTATTCAATTAGTAGGCGCAAAGTGGAAGGCTTTTAAAAAGGACTTGAACAAAAAATACATCTGTCCGGCGAAAGGTAATGAAGAGTTACTTAAGCATCCACCATGTACATACAATTTCATCGAACAAGCTGATTGGGATCAATTTGTTCGCACTCGATTAACTAAAGAATTTCAGGTATGCTTTGTAGTGTTTTTTTTTTTTGAAGTATGATATTGTAGTATAGTCATGTATTTTCAATCTTATTTTTTCTTCTGCATGACATATAGGATTTAAGTAAAAAACAAAGTGAGAGACGGGCAAAAAATATATACTCCCACCGCATAAGTCGAAAGGGCTATGCCAACCTTCAGGAGGAATTGGTAAGTAGTACTTTTAACATATACCATTATTATATACCCCCACCAAATAAGTCAATATATCCTCTCAGCGTTATGTACTTATCATATATATATCTCTATTATTTTGAAAGCGTTCATCGGGCTCAATTGAAGAGATTGACCGAAGCGTGTTATGGAAGATGGCTAGACAAAAGAAAGATGGACAATATACTAATGATCTTGTAAAAGAACGAGCTATGGTCATTGTGAGTTCAATTGTATGCATAAACTTTGAATATCGATTAGTTTTAAATTGAAATTAAAAATGTACTTACATATGCTATTGTTACAAGATGAATTGACCCAATTGAGTCAGGAAAGGAGTTTTAAAAGCCAAGGTACAGAAGACATATTAAGTAGGGCGTTAGGTACCCCAGAACATTCTGGTCGGGTAAGAGGTGTTGGTAATTTTGTCACTCCAACAAGTTACTTTAATCAACCTAGACGTTCATGCAGCACTCATGAATATAATGAGATCATGGAGAAAAATAAGGGATTGGAGCAAATGATAATGAATCTACAAGCAGAGTTAAATTCGGTTAAGCAACAATTACCTATTGCCACAACCCCACGATCCAACATGTCTGATTTCCAAAGCTCAAACACATTACACAATGAAAATAGGTCAACTAATGAGAAGTTCAAGGGAGCTGAAATTGACAAAGGTGACATTCAACCAACAAATCACAGTCAAAGGGTATGGACTAACATCTTTTATTTGGTTTATCCATTATTTTTTAAGTATTTATCAAAATCGAATGATTGTGCTATTTTTTTTCCTTTGTTGTAGTGCAAACCGTGTAGTTTGTTGAATGATGCTGATCAAACAATTGTTGCAAGGGTAAGGTTTTTGATGTAGTCGAGCCTAATGAAACAATCCATACTATTCGATTGGGAGAAAATAATCGAAGAGTGTCTATTGAGATTGCGTTGTCCCCATATGCACCTCTTCCTATACCAGTCGGAGATGAGATGATTACTGTTATGGAAGACGTTGGATCATTTGTTGAATGGCCAAAGGATCTCATTGTTACTGATGTACAGGTAAACTCTATTATATTATTATTTGTAAAATTAGTTTTATATACATAATTTAACATGTAATTTTTAAAATTTAGGAAAATAAAGATAAAGAACTGACCAATATCGGTACTGATGAAGCCGCCTTCCAAAATTTCAAGCAATGCATCAATGATTCTTTGGTTGATGGTCAGTGTATCGAATTCCATGTCAAGGAAAATGTATTTGGACATAAAATATTATTGCATGTGCATCAAGATGATATTTCGGCAATCTATGATATGAAGGAGTTGTTTGCTACAAATTTAGTGGTGTATATGAGGTGATGAAAATTAATTTAAGTAAATTGTGGAGATATATATATTTAATTTATTCTAACAGTTGTTCCCTAATTTCAGCTATTTGCATAAGTTGATGGTAGATTCACATCAACCATTAAGGTATGGATTTGTCAATTCATCCATATTCACCTCCAACAAATATGAAGAAGGTGCACAAGAGCTACAACAACGGTTTCTCAAAACTTTTGACTCTCATGAAGTATTTTTTGTTCCTCTCAACCCTGGGTAATTTTTCTTATTCTATAAATTATTATACTTCTTATGAATGTTATATTCATGTGTTATTTCTAATCTCATGTCATTTTTTTTTATAATTTAGGAATCACTGGATCTTGTTGATCATTAATCCAAAACAACAGATTATTTATTATATGGATCCATTAAACAATGACATCAAAATAGTCATAAACTTGTAAGTATTATATTAATTGTTCAATTAAGCATTTGATATGTTTTAACAAATTTATGAATTTTATGTTTTCCTTGATTTGAAGGGGCATGAAATCGTATAATACAGTCATCGGGGTTTCGTCAAAGAAAAATTCACAATGGATTCAAGTCTCGGTATGACTTGTCATATTTTAAATTTTATTTTTAATCATAAATTTGATTTTTTTTTCATATGTAAAATTTTAGTGCCCAAAACAAAGGGGGAACATCAAGTGTGGTTATTTTGTTATGAAGTATATAAAGGACCTCATCAACGATCAAAACCTACCCATTCAACAAAGGGTAAGATAAATATTATTCTTGTACACATTGTTTTGATTGTTGTAATAAAATTTATCGACTAATAATATACTTGGTACAGTTTAACGGAATATCCACCTATACTGAAGATGAAGTAAATGAACTGCGGCTTGATTGGATCAATGTAATTCAAGAACAAATGTAATTGATGTATGCTTACATAGTTCCATTTTTTGAGGTATTATTATCCTTTTTGGACTTTAGCAATATTTTACTCTTTACTTAATTGTTATTGAATCTCACAAGTCAAATATCTAATTTTTAGAAATTTTCTTTTATGTTATCCATATACTTGCTGCTTTTTACATATTTTTATAATTATGTTTTTCATTTCAGGTAGTTCTAAAATTGATCTACTTTGCGGCTCGATCGGATAATCTCTTTTTGTATGTAGAATTGCGAGGCGAAGGTCATGAACTGAATTTTTTTTTTTATGATGGAAGAAGTACAAGTTACACTTATTGTGGTTTTCTTTTACTTATAGTTATTTATAATACAATTATGTGTGTGAAACAATACTTGTACGAAGTTTGATTCATATCAGAGGAATGAAAATATTTTTAATGAGCATTTCTCTTTTGTTGTGTGAATTGAATTGTAAGAGTAGGTACAATCAATATATGAAATTGTATAATCTTTCAGGAAATTGTGATTTTTTTATAATTTAAGATCACAAATTGTTTATAAAGCGTGATCTTAAATAATGTAAAGATCATAGATTATTTATAAAGCATGATTGAAAATAATTTAAAAATCACGGTTTTTCTCAAAACTATGATCGTTTGTATATGAAATATCACGTTTTATAAAATAAGCATGATCGTTGCCTATATAACCATCACGGTTTATTCCAAAACCGTGATCATTTATCACTTTTGATCACGCTTCCAAACTGTGATTAAAAATATGATACAAACAATTACGCCCTCGTAGATCAAGGTTCAAAACCGTGATCAAATTTCTTTAATCACGGTTTTAAACCGTGATCAATGTCAGAAATTGTAGTAGTGCATGCTTCATCTGCCTCTACAGGTGCTCCTTCCACAACAACTCCTTCTCCTTCGATCTGATGGGAGAGAGAGAGAGAGAGAGAGAGAGAGAGAAGTGATTGTGTAAGGCTGAGGTAGGTGCAGATTAAACAGAGACCGTTCAATCTGATGGTGGATGTTCATTTTCACGAAACACCAGTAACCGGTTGCAAAGGTTACCAAAAACTTACCCTAGTAACTCATCCTCACTCTCCTCTATCTCAAAAAAACACTTTGAAAAAATCCCCCATCTCTCCCCTCTTTTGATCTCACAAAACCCCTCTCTCTCCCTCACAAAATCCCTCGATCCGCTCCTTCCACCGGCCCCTACGAACACCCTCGACCACCCCCTTGCGCCCCCTCGACCACCACCTGTGGCCCCAATCGGCGAACCACCCCCCTACGGCCCCCCTCAATGAGGGATTTCTCTTGAGGTACTGACCCCTCTCTCTCTCTCTCAAAATTTTAATTTTGAAAACTTTCTTGACATTTTGGTTTCTATTTAATGAATGTAGGTTATTGTGTTCTTTGGGTCATTCTGTTTGCGGACTCGCAAACTCTATAGGTATTGGTTTTTTTTTCAGATTCATATATATGTGTGTTCTTCGAGTTTTGATTTCAAATTTTTTCAGGTTTTTTTTCAGATTTTGTGATTCATTTTCATAGTCTGTAAGACATTATGTTTACCTAATAATAGATGAGTTATTTGTTTCCCTAATAACATTAGTGAAATCAGGAGGTTTGAAATTGGTTGCAATTTCTGTCTAATTTTCGGAGGTGCAGTGCCATTTTATTTTATTCAATTTTAGTTTGTTTCTGAGGATACCAGTACGTCAAGGACATGAAGTCATATCAAATATGTTAGGAATATTGACTATTGCTCCAAAAGGAACTGTATCTAATGTTTCTAGCAATGCATGGAGAACCAAAATAAGGTTTCTTTTTCAAGCTGATCATAATCATCCTTTGCAGTCCATCAAATGCAATACTCATTGTGCAGATGCTAGATTATAAACAATTGATAATAACATGATATATATACATGTGTGTGTGTGTGTCTAAGTGTTTTATGCTTTTGAAAATGATGTTGCATCAATCTTCAACGGTGTATAGATGGAACATTCCAATACGATGTCCTCTCATGGACTTACGTCCCAAAAAAACTTGTGGGAAGAACATGGTTTTAAAATAATCACGAACTGAATGTAATCCAAGGAGATGGTTTTAGGCTTGTCCGATTAGAAATGTACATATTAGTCCTGATTATTCCACTTTCAATAGCCCATATTTTCATTTCATTTGTTAATTAATTAATTGGATTGGAACATTAATTAACAAATGAAATGAATATGGACTACTGAAAATGGAATAATCAAGATCAATATATACCTTTCTAATCAGACAAGTCCAAAACCATCTCCATGGATTAGATTCAGTTTGTGATTGTTTTAAAACCACGTTCTTTCCACAATAATAGTTTTTTTGGGATATAGGTCCATGAGAGGACGCCGTATTGGAATGTTCCATCTACACAGTTGAATATTGACGCAATATCATTTTCAAAAGCATAAAACATATCACTTAATCTAGCATATATTCATAAGATGTTATTATTAGTTGTTTATAATCGAACATCTACACAATGAGTATTACATTTGATGGATTGCAAAGGATAATTATGATCAGCTTGAAAAAGAAACCTGATTTTGGTTCTCCACGCCTTGCTAGAAACATTACGCGGTTCCCTTTAGAGCAATAGTCAACATTCCTAACATAGTTGATATGACTTCATGCCCTTGAAGTACAGGTATCCTCAAAAACAAAATAAAACTAAATAAAATAAAATGGCACTACAACTCCAAAAATGAGACAGAAATTGCAAACAATTTCAAACCTCCTGTTTTCACTAATGTTATTAGGGAAACAAATAACTCATCTGTTATTAGGTAAATATAATGTTTTACAGACTATGAAAATGAATCGCAACATGTAATCCTAAAAAATCTGAACCCAAAACCCGAAGAACACACATATATATAAATCTAAAAAAATAAATCAACACCTATAAAGATCGCGAATCCACAAACAGAATGACCCGAAGAACACAAGAACCTACATCCATTAAATAGAAACCAAAATGTCAACGAAGTTTTCAAAATGAAAATTTTGAGAGGGAGAGAGGGGGGTCAGTACCTCAAGAGAAATCCCTCTATTGAGGGTGGGCCCAGGGGGGTGGTTCCGCATGGGGGTGGTTCGCAGGGCGCCGTAGGGGGGTGGTTCGTTAATTGAGGCCACAGGTGGTGGTCGAGGGGCCGTAGGGGGGTGGTTCGCTGATTGGGGCCACCGTTGGTGGTCGATGGTGTTCGTAGGGGCTAGTCGAGGGATCGGATCAAGGGATTTTGTGAGGGAGAGGGGTTTTGTGAGATTGAAAGAGGGGAGAGACACAGGGGTTTTTTGAAGTTTTTTTTTTTTTTTTTCTGACACAAAGGAGAGAGAGGATGAGTTACCTAGGTAAGTTTTTGGTAACCTTTGCCACCAGTTATTGGTGTTTCGTGAAAATAGACATCCACCGTCAGATGGAAGCCCATCAGATCGAACGGTCCATGTTTAATCCACACCTACCTCACCGCTTTACCCAATCACCTCTGTGTGTGTGTGTGTGTGTGTATATATATATATATATATATATATATATATAATGAAAATTTTAATAATAATTAAATAAATCGGGTGTAAATTTTATTAGGAAATCACACATAAATGAAATATTTTATAATAGAAAATGAGTTTTTACATATATATACCCCTCAACTAACTTTATATTGTAAAAATATCTCATTTGAAACTCTAAAACCAACAATATCAGTTAAATATATTAAATAAAATGATGTTTATATATAATTTAAACCCTTTTGAATGATATTATTAGAAGTAACAAATCATCAAGGATATTTTTCTAAAATGTGATTTTTAAGGGTATATATGCAAAAAAAAAACTATTAAGATTTGGTAGATATTGATGATATTATCCAATTTATATTAAAAAATCAAGAATTAAATTATTCCTAAAATTCTTTAAAAATTCAAAATGTTTCAATTATAACTCCTATTTGGGTGATCAATAGCTTGTTGGAAAAAGCTTTTCGATATATATTTATGATGATGAAATAGATTTTTTTCAAAAATGATTATTTCAGTATGAAAAGTGAGATCAAATGTTGAAACTCATATTTTATATAAATCAACTATTTATCAAATATATTTCATAATCCTGTAAATCTAAATCTAATAATAAATAATAACAAAAAAAATGATGATGTGGCATGATCACCACAATTCATTCATATTAAAAAGATATGTTTGATGAATATTTCACTTTATCCTTTTTTTTTTTTTTTTCATTTTTACCCTTAATCTAAAAAACAATGATCATAAAAAATTAAGCATAAATTCCAAAATAAAAGTGTTGCAAAGAAATAAAGTTAAAAAACTTAAACATTTCTTGTTAGTATATTGATAGATAGATAGATTAGTCCTAATATAATCATATATTCCTTATTAGTCTCGTATACTCACCATAATGAGGTATATACATCGTTAAAAAATTTCATTAAAGTATATAATTTATTTTTTATAAAAAAATTTAAAGTATATATTTTTTTTGTAAATAACAATTTAATTCATTTCATTAAAATATATAATTTACTTTTTATAAAAAAATACATACATGTGTGTATTATATATGATTTCAAATAAAGACACGTGGCCACGTGGGGCGGCAAAAAAGAAAGACTGATGTAACATTCTCCTTTACTAGGTTTGCTGCACGAACTTTGATTGTAATTTTCCTTTGGGCTCTTTCTTCTTACAGTGGTGATACCCAAGCCACAAAAAATAAGCCCCACTCATAGGCCCCACGAGGTGTCATCACCTTATTGGTTCTTATTGATTGATTGGTTGACTTTTCAAAAAGGGTAAAATGTCAAAATACAAATCTGCCCTCCATTAAAAATCTATCCCATTAACCCAAATCCCCTCATTTTCTCTATTTAATTATGACTCTTGTGAATTTTGAAATTTATTTATCTATTTCAAATTTTGAATTTTGAAATCTTTACCTAAATTATAATTAAACCTACATTACACCAAAAGTTATCTAGATTGTTTTCGTCAAAATTCTTCAAATGGCCTAGATTTTTTTTTCAAACTTATATTCTTATTATACACATTAATTTTTTTTTTTTAAGAATGTTATTAACTGAACATTAAAAAATTCAGATATTTATTGTATTCAAATTTAAATAAGAAAAAACACATTACATTTCTTAAATATTTATATCTTTCACAATGATTTGTTACATTTACATAAAAACTGTTACATTTATCTAAATGTGACAAACAGTTTCATTTACCTAAATATTTTTTACATTCTATGCAATGTTTAAACAATTTAGAAAATAAATTTATTTTCAATAGTCAGTTACATTTTATGAAAAATGTCAACCATCTTTTTTTGTTGTGTGTTACATTTAACAAATATATATACTTGACTGTTACATTAATAAATGTAACAAATATAAATTACTATTTGCATTGAAAGAAATGCAATACACGAATGAATGCTACATTTATGAATGCAACAAAAATTAGAATATGAGTGTTTCGATGTCAGAAATGTGACATTAACATCATACAAACCATATATAAATTAAATGTAACTAACCTTAGAAACAGTAGAACAAAAAAAAAAATGATTTTGAAACGCTTTGTAGCATCCTTCACCATTGTCAGCATCTCTTCTTTTCAAGCAGTGAATGTCATTTTAAGCAGCTTTGTAGAAACAGTGAATGTCATTTTTAAGCAGTAAATGTCATTCTCATCCCATGTCAAATATACACGTTGAGAAAACGATGATGATTTTGCTTTAATTTTTTATACAAATCATTAACGACGAGATTTATTATTATTTCTCGCGTGTCCCCGGAAAGTAAGAGTAGGTGCGAATTCTCCCAATTTGTGACAAGCTCTGGAAATGGGAAAGTTGGAGTTGACAAAACAGATGGGTCATTCCAAGAGAAGTAACTTTTATCAGACAGAAAGAGGTGGGATATCGGATCAAGGTGCGTGGTTCAAATACTCTGTACTTGTAAAGCCCAAGGTTAAAACCTCTTTTTTGGGCATTTTCGTATCTGCCATATCATATTTCAATAAAAAAATGTTATTTGACGTTTCTTTTTACTATTCCTTACGAAGTTTTCTTTTTTCTTTGTCGGTAGTCAATATTAAAAAAATCTTATTTGTATTTTGAAATTTTTAGTTTTAAGTCTCTACAAATCATCATATTTAGTGATTGATCCTTCTCTTCTTCGTATTTAGGTTTTAGTCCCCAGATTTAAATGATAGTTCTTTTTTAGTCCCTGAGAGGAACCTATCCATAAATTATTTAATTTACTTTTTAGTCCCTGTGAGGGACCTATCCATGAATTATCCTTTAAATTGGGAGACTAAAACCTAAATACGAAAAAGGGAGGGATCGATCACTAAATATGATGGTTTGTGGGGACTTAAAACTAAAAATCTCTTAAATTTTTTATTTACGAGAGAAGTAAAAAAAATGATAAGTAAAAGTTTACAAGATATTATGGATTATGAAAAAAAAAATAAAACTTAATTGTCTCCTCGTTATATAGGGATTAGTTATAAAAAAAAATAAATAAATAATCATACAAAAATATAAAATATTAGATGTATACTATTTTATGCTGCATTTGATGGTGGAGTCTAAAAAATATTATTCTTGTTCTCAGCGGAAAGAGGTGGACTGTTTTTTTTCCAAAAAAAAAAAAATAATAATAATAATAATAATAATCCCGTGGACTCAGAAGACCCTCACTATAAAAGTCCACACATTTTCATCTGATGAGATTAATCTCGTTCTCTCTCGATCTCTAATAATGGCGGATCCGCCAATCGAAACCCTAGCTCCTCCGCCTCATACCCTCGAACCCCCTCCGCCTCCTCCTCCTCCTTCAGAACCCCATGACCCCTCCGCCCTCCAAGAAACCCTAGATCCCCCAAACCCTACCTTCCCCAAGCCGGAAACCTCCAAACCAATCTCCTCTGGCACCGCCGCCGACGCAGCCGCATCCGGAGGCGAGGAGGAGACCAGCAGCCGCCGCCGCCGTCGGAGCCGGTGGGACACCCCCTCGGATGGAGGCGGAGACGGCAATAGCAACGATTCCGGTGTCGGCGTCCGCAAGAGGAAGACGAGGTGGGCGGACGAGGAACCGAGGCTTCCGTCGGTGGTCCTCCCGGACTTCATGAACGACATCCTCGGGTCGGTGGATCTGGACCCGGAGGTCCAGGCCTTGAACATCCGGATGTTGGAGATCACCCGCTTCTTGGCCTCCGGCGGGCCCCTCGACGAACGGCCCGAGGGGGCCCGGTCGCCGTCCCCGGAGCCCGTCTACGACAACATGGGCATCCGCATCAACACGCGTGAGTACCGCGCGCGCGAGCGGCTCAACCGGGAAAGGCTGGAGATCATTTCGCAACTGATCAAGAAAAACCCCGCCTTTAAACCTCCCGCTGACTACCGCCCCCCGAAGCTCCATAAGAAGCTGTATATACCGATGAAGGAGTACCCGGGTTATAATTTCATAGGGCTCATTATCGGCCCGAGGGGGAACACCCAGAAGAGGATGGAGAAGGAGACCGGGGCGAAGATTGTGATCCGGGGGAAAGGGTCCGTCAAGGAGGGGCGGCTCCAGCAGAAGCGGGACTTGAAACCTGACCCAAGTGAGAACGAGGACTTGCACGTGCTGGTCGAGGCAGAGACGCAAGAGGCTCTGGATGCCGCCGCAGGGATGGTGGAGAAGCTCTTGCAGCCGGTTGATGAGGGTCTGAACGAGCACAAGAGGCAGCAGTTGAGGGAGCTTGCGGCGTTGAATGGGACGATTAGGGATGATGAGTTTTGTAGGTTGTGTGGCGAGGCGGGTCACCGGCAGTATGCGTGCCCAAATCGGATGTCGACGTTTAAGAGTGATGTTTTGTGTAAGATTTGTGGGGATGGTGGGCATCCGACCATTGATTGCCCGATGAAGGGGACGGGGAAGAAGATGGATGATGAGTACCAGAATTTTCTTGCCGAGTTGGGTGGGACGGCACCTGAGTCTCTGACCCGGTCGAGCCCGGCTCTTGCCCTCCCTTCCACTGGTGGTGGAAACCCGCCTTGGGCGGGTGGGAGTGTTGGAACGGCTGGGTCGGTGAATGGGCTTAAGACAACGAAGGAGTATGATGAGACGAATTTGTATATTGGGTATCTGCCGCAGAACTTCGAAGATGATGCGCTTATCCGGCTCTTTGAGCCTTTTGGGGATATAGTTATGGCAAAGGTTATTAAGGATCGTGTCATAGGGGCAAGCAAGGGTTACGGGTTTGTGAAGTACTCCGATGTTGCGCAGGCGAACCAGGCCATTGCAAGCATGAACGGGTACAGTCTGGAAGGGAGAGCTATTGCAGTACGTGTTGCGGGAAGGCCTCCCCAGCCCGTTGTCCCACCTGGCCCTCCCCCTCCACCGCCCATTCACCACGCCTATCCGCCTCCACCACCCACATCGGATGGTGGCAGTGGTGGGTACCCGACACAGCCATTTGTGCCTGGTGCACCTCCACCACCTCCGGGAGGGTATATGGGTGCTCCTGTCCCATGGGGACCGCCGGTCCCTCCTCCCTATTCTCCATATCCACCACCATATGGAATGCCTTATGGGATGCAGTATCCGACAGCTCCTCCTGGTGCTCCTCCACCACAGGGCACACCGCCATCATCTGGGGAGGCGACACCAAATTACCCTCCTCCTCCCCCGCCAGCACCTGGAGTTTATAGTGGTGCTTCTTTCACACCACAGCCCAGTTATCCCCCCTACCCGTCGTATTATGCTCCTGGACCACCTGTTCCACCTCCGCCTACTTCAGGAAGTGTGCCGCCACCATGGGCTCCGAGCCCTCCTGCACCACCGCCTGCTCCACCTGCACCATCTTCTTCCGCAGACCCTACAAATTATAATACTGGGGATTCAGAGTACGAGAAGTTCATGGCGGAGATGAAGTGAATGCAGAGACTTGGTCATATTCAATAGGTAATTGTCTGAATTATTTTTCATTTGTTTCACTGTTTTTTATTTTCATGATGTAGATTTGTTGTAAAATTTGACTCAAATATTATATTTCCGACACTCTCTTGTTGTGATTTAGCAGAAGACATTCCCGGATGTGATAATCAAGAGCTTATCATTTGTGCATTTGAAAATTTCAAAGATTGACGAGTGATTTGTGTCTTGTTGGTAGTGTTCTTGATTAACATTTGTTGACCTTTTCTTTTGGTGGTGATTGGTATTTTTCGCAGGCGTGAGATTTCTTGGAGCGAATTATATTACTGTTGGAAGTTTGGGTCTCACCTGTTTAACCTTGCTCTCTACTGTGATGATCATGCAGAGATTTGTGGGCACTGTAGCAGTTTGGTTTTGTCATGGTAATGTGAGAGATTGTGCACCCCCGATTGAACTCTGATTCCTCCCTCGCATGATGGGATGCTAATGTCTCTTGTTTTGTCCATTTTTACTGACATCTTTGAGCTATTTTTTGGTCTTGTGTGGGATGACGCATAAGGTTTGCCTATTACCTTTTAATTGTTTGTCTTAATTATTATTCTCTGTGATCCTTTTCTATGGTCTGCTTGAATGCCTAAGAGGCTGTGCTTGCCTGCACCCCTTAACTCCAATGCAGGCGATTATGTTTTACAGTTTTAGTAACTTCCGAATGGCTTTTCTGTGGGCACTTGGACTCAGGTATAGTACATGCGTGGATCTATATTAATTTTCTTCTTTGAATATCTGCTATATTTATGTGGCTTTCAAGTTCTTAATGTGGCAGGGGGAGAAGACATAATACTTAAATTATGATCAAGTATCATTTAAAAAGTTGTTGAGTTTACATGATCCTTGCGCTTAAAATTTTAATGGTTACATCAACCTTAAAAATGGCAGTAAGCATGTTCTTGTCAGTTGTGTGGTTGATACATTTCAACACGCTTGAATCACTATTTAGTATTTTCTTGGATTTTTACTGTGTTATTTTCCTACTTTCTTTTTCAAATATGATTTCTTAAACATTAGAAATGTATCAACCACACAGGCATTAGAAAGGGTTATCATTTATGGTTTAGAACTATGGCATTGATTTGAACTCTCTATAATACTTCTTCCTTACTGCTGTTGTGTTGCTTTCTTAAGATACATCTCTCTTTAGGCATTTAATTGTTGAGACAGCGTTAGATGGTCTGAAGATCATCCATACTACTTTGCGGTAATTTGTGTAGCAGTACTCTTGCTTTCTTTACCCATTTAAGGCCTGAGGAATTATACCCACCTTTGTTCTCTGATATTGGACAATATTTTCTATTCACTTGTTTTTTATGCTTGTTTTCCATTTAGAAATCTAGGATCAATAACAGATCTAAATGACTGGTTACAAATTGTATAACTTCAGTTAAGAATGCACTTTGGAATTGGCTCAAGGGTGAACCCAAGATTCGAGTCAACCCGAATCAAACCCAACTTTAAATTGAAAACCCAATTTAATTTGAGTTGCTAGGTTTTGAATCAAACCTGGTGGTCTTAGGATTGTGGACCTGAGGTCAAGTTGCTAGTTATGAGGGCTTTAGGATGGTGGCATTTGGGGGAAGGGGTTCATTTGTAGGCAAAACAACCTCAAATAAAAATTAGGTGCTATTTCTAAAAAAAGGAGCAAGATTAGTTTGTTGTTGGCACAGGATGTTATCACACGTTGAAAATATGGAGTCAATTCATGTTTTCGTAATTGCGATTATTTAATTGTAGACCAGAGAGTGTCTGTCAAGCATGGACTCTCCATTAGGTAATACATCCCTGCGGGAGAGATAAATCTGCAGGACAGTTTTTTGAATTTGATGGCGTTTGATGGATATTACAGTTAAGATGTTGATCTTAGGACATGATTTGTATTGTTCATAACTTCTTTATTTTGCATGCATTATAGTTTTATACATGTTTATCTACATTATAGTTTTATATATATGTAAATATATACCTTATAAGTTATGATGTACATAGTTCAACCAGAAGATATAATCTCAGTCAACCTGACTCAGATTCAGTTTCTTCCAAAAAAAAAAAAAAAAAAAAAAAGAAAAGAAAAAGAAATTAGATTCTGACATTAAGGTCTGGGTATGCCACAAATAAGCTTTTGTTTTCATGGGACCATTCTTTTTGGAAGGATATTCCTGATGTTATCCTCTTTTTTAGCTTTGTTTTCCAGTGCTGTTTGACCAACCAATAAATTTTGTACACGCTATCCCTTATCAAAAAAAGGTTGCATCACTAACAGTCAAAATATTCGCCCTTAACAGTGTGTCTTCATTTAAAATCTGATGTTACACCTGCTAGTATGCTTGATATTACGTTCTGCAAAAGAATGCATAATATTATAGGCACAATACTTGTTTTATGTTGTACTATATTCATACCAAATTGCCATTTGAAACACACACATTGTAAAGATTGCCAATCCCAATTTAAAGCAGTTTTACTTATGAACAAACAGAGTAACTATCCATAATGTGAGATTTTTTGTGAAGGTACAAGTGATGAGTTGCTTCTGTCTATCATTTGGAGTTCTAAATGATGCGTCATCCATGAGCTACAGTTTTCATTCAGAAATCTGGAAGTTTCCAGGAGCTTTCTTGATATTTGGCCACCATTGATATTTGGCATCCGCCATACATTTGTTGATGTGTCTTGAAACAATTTTCTTCTTTCCAAGTGAACCATTCACCTTTCTTACAAAACTTAGGATGCACACATATCAGTTGCTTCCATCTATCATTGGGAGTTTTAAATGATGCATCATCCATAAGCTATATTTTTTTCATTCAGAAATCTGCAAGTTTCTAGGAGCTTTCTTGATACTTGGCATCCACCATACATTTGTTGACTTGTCTTGAAACAATTTTCTTCTTTCCAAGTGAACCATTCACCTTTCTTACAAAACTTAGGATGCGCAGGTGATAGTTTATGATCTATCCTACAATGGTATAATAATTTGTGAATATCTATTGTCAAACCTGTGGTTTTTGGAAAAGAGGTAGGAACTTTTATTAATAAAAGCCCCCAAATAAATGGAGGCGAGAGATCTCCAAATACAAGAAAATGAAAAAGAAAATTTAATAAGGAACAGCCTCCCAATCGAAGTAGAATACAAATAACTAACTCCTCACAAACCAAGAATGACCCAGAAATAGGAGGATTGTCTACTTGATGAATCATTTTCACCCAATCTCTAAGGAAATATGAAATAAGTGGATGTATTTTCCACATACACTCTTATTTTGGAAGATACTTTCGTTCCGAGACAACCATATACACCAACAAACCGCTTGACGAATTAGCCATTGAAATTTAGCATCATTACAACGATCTCCTTTCTTTCTTCTATTTCAGAAAAAATTCCGCATGTCATCTATGTCACCGAAGCCACAATGAGAACCAATAGCCTTACCAACCAACTCCCAAATTTTTCAAGCAAAAGGACAACAAAATAACAAATGATCCCTATGCTCCTGTGGTTGGATGTGCTGCTTGTTTATTTTGCTTATTAGTTCATGTTCTTTAAGCTTTATACTAGTTTCTCATTATTTTGTTAACAAGATGTTCTAAAGACATACTGGGGCATTGATTTGTGCTTTCTTTTGTGTTTCTCTTGAGCTAGAATGTCTTACACCTTGTATTACTTGGCTTTCCATTGGAATTATTGAACCCTTTTTATTGGCATGCATTTTCTTCCATAAAAGATAATTATTCATTTACTAATTCAGTATGATGTAGGTAATTTTTCCAGCTGTTGAGAATGCACAGGTAATTGATTCTCTGTTTATTTTTGCAATTTAATTTATATTTCTCATTTTTTGTGTATTCATTATTCTCCTTTTTCTAATGCTTTTTGTGGCTTCAGTTGAAATTGTGAAGGAACTATCCCCGTTTTCTCTCCCCTTCATTGTTGCTTTCTTTATATAGATTTTTGTGTGAATCTTTTTATTTTGTTTCAATTAGTTAGTCAGTTTTGTGACATATAAAAAAAATATGAAAGAGGAAAGCAGAGAATTACATGAAATAGTGTTGGTGTGTAAAGTGTAGGTCTAAAAACAAGGTTTGGGAGATTTAAATGGCCTGGGGTTACACTGTTTGAATTATTTGTCAGCTGGTTATATAATAAGTTGGTGTATTCCATTCATTGGCCGTTTCTGGATGGCTGAGATTTAAATTTTTATTCAGGATAGTAAGAGGTCCTGCGTTCTGTTCTGAAGAATAAATAGTAGCGTGACAGTCCCACGGGGTCTGTATTAGTCTCAATTTTGCTGGAGAATGATCTGAGATATTCAGTCTGCTTTTTCAAATTTTTTTTTTTGGGAGATGAGAATATGGTTCCTGTAAACTGATGAAATTTTCAGATAGATGGCTGTTGTTGGACATGATTTGACCCAGATATTTGAGAACTGAAAATTAAGTTTACGAGACATCCTATGAAAACTGAAAGAAAGTATTTCAGACATACAATATGATTTGAAGCGACTGTGTGTGCCGATTAGCAAGTATCAAGAGAGAATATAATGGTAGATGTACATTTTGGGGCCAAGGGATTTTCTGTGTGAATTTTCCATTTGAGCTTTTGCCCATTGCATCATGCTTATAGCATCTCGAGGGCTAAAAAGTCCATCACCCAAACCTGTCTCGCACAAGGCAGGGTTCTGGGATGTGAGTGATTGGAAGCAGTCCTAACCTTTTGGCCACTCTTAGTAGGTGTATGTGGGGTTATATGTAGTATATTTAGACTTCTATAGATAATGCAGGTTTCTTGTAACAGCTTGACAGGTCAGCAAATTCTGGCTGGTTTGTGCAAAGGGATGTTTTGTCTCGACAGTCATATTGTTTTCTACTTTTCCCTGAATGCTCTGGAAGCACCTGAATGCACTGGAAGCATGTTGGATAGGTGATAGTCTACACGAGTAAAAACGGCTGTGGTTAACAAAAGAAATTCAATGCATTAGATAATACCATGTTATTAAGAAATATGGCATGGGATGCTGGTTAGAGTTGATGACAACACAGAATGTTCACATACCCATATTTTTGTAAAGTAGTCTACCTGGTGGGGGCCATAAAAAGTGCGTAGAAATTTTAAATGAGACTTCGAGAAAGACAATCCAAGGAGAAGATAACGAAACAGATGGTCAATGGTAGGGTATGTCTTTGGATTTGAGAAGAAAATGCTTAAGATATTTTGTGATTCAGACACAAATCACACTAATCACGTGCCTGGTCGCTGCAGCGTAAACATTTCAGTTTTTGGTGTGGATCTGCAACAGAGGCCTATATAGTCAAATAAGCAAATGCTTTCATGGCACTATAGGCCGAGAGACTGTTTAGGCCGAGTTTGCTGTGGTTTACATAACTTCTCAATAGATAAAGGAAAGGAAGCACAGAAATCAAATTTTAATAAATACACAAGTTGTGATTTAAGTTTGTGTTTTTCTCGTGTCATTTTCTGTGCAAATATGATTAAGATGCTTTTTGTACTATTGGTAAGTGAGAGATGGAGAGATGTAGGGACACGAAGGTGACTATAATTACGGGTTGTAACGCACCGGGTTGAGCCACCATAATTTGACTGAAAGGAAGGTTATTTTGGGCTGGTCAGGTTTTTTTTTATCAGGTTGATATTGGCAGTATCAACAGAACTGCTGTTTCAGGCGTCCCCGGCTCTCAAAAATCCCACTCATGGAGATCCCAGAATCTTATTGCGTCTTGACCTAGACTCAGACAAATGGTGAACTGTGGTTGTCAGTGTCTGTATCTTCATATTTCAGCTTGAATTTCAGGTGCTCGGACCATTTATCATTTGACAATTTTCAGTGCAATGCATGCCTCACTGTGATAATTTTCATTGACAATATTTGTTCCTTGTCATGGAATTGTTAGTAAAATGAGAATATAGATTTTAAACCATATTTCAGCTTCATTATGAATGGTATACATTATTTTGGATAAACAGAACGGAGCAAGGCGAGCGCCAAGCGGGTTGAAGTCTGACCCACATTTATATCAAGTTGGGATTGGTGATATTTGCTATAATATTTAGACTACGTTTGAATATGAGAATGAAAAACGAAGATTATTAGAGTCTTGTGTTTCAAAGCTCAGCTTTTGAAAAACGACGTTTTATTAGTTTTTCAATTACAAGATTTTTATTGTCTAAAAAAAGATATAGTTTGAAATGCTAAACACTAAAAATGTGTTTAAATTTGCATTTAGATATTTTTAGCTTTTTAAACGTAAAATCTACTTAAATGCATATCCAAATGGGGTCTTAGAGAACCATACCAATTCCAATAGGATCCAATCTTGAGAAGTAACCTAATTAATCTAACCTTTGTCATTGCTAATATGTTATTTTTTCCTCTTGAATTGAACTCCAATGAATTTTCATTGTACATGTTTGCTACGCTGGAATTAATACTTGTAAGAATACTACACAACTTAACCTGCTTGCAGCAAAAAAAGGCTTACATCTTATCAGCAAGAATACTACACAACTGGCATAAGGCTCATATACCAATATAAACTACCCACCAAAAGGGGTTGGTCATGATCGAAACTGGGTCGTCCAGGTGAAACGGGTGCAACTCACCCACCCCGCCGGGTGAGGGGGTGTGCCTATGTTATGTTAGCTCGCTTAGATAATTTGGAATATTTTTGCTACTACGTCCCTATGGTAACTTATAAAATTAATTTAGCCTCTGTACAATCAGGTTTTAAATAACTTGTTCCAAGCATGTTATCTAAATTTGAGCTTTGGGTTTGGATTTTTCGTTTTTATTTACATTTTTAAACTCAACAAAAAGCGCTTCCATGAAAAATCTGGTTCAGATTTAATTTTATTAAAACGGGGTCTAAATAAAAAAATCTGGTCGAGAGCTTTTCAAAATGGAAAATGTTAGTAGTCATTTATATTAATTTAAACTCAAATCAAAAGGGTTTTTTTTTTTTTAAAGTAGTAAACATCTTCTAATGAGGTATTGATATCATTCTATTTTGAGTTGAATTAATTTATTTTTAATAAGGGTAAGAAAATATTTAGGGAAAAATCCATAAAACCCCTTGTAAATTGAGTGAAATCCATAAAACTCCCTGACTTTTTTTCCTAAAAACACATAGTAAATACAAATAATCCCCTCAATAAAATTTACATTTACAGATAAATATTTTGTGAATATTATATTTGGTTAACCCCGGTAAAAAAACACTACAATGTGTTTAAACTACGAAAAATCATTTGTAATGATAATTTTACCCCTTCATATAGGGTTTAATAATATATCTAGAGAGAGTAAAATTATCATTTTCATAAGATTTTTTGCATTTTTAATACATTGTAGGGGTTTTTTTTAGTATATTGTATTTTCAATCAGGCTTAACCAAACAAAATATTTGTAAAATACCCATCATCTGTCAACGAAAATTTTATTCAGAGGGTTATATGGATTTTAATCAGATTTAAGGGGGTTATATGGATTTTAATCTGATTTAAGGGGGTTGTATGGATTTTTCTCAAATATTTAACGAAGTACTTATACACATCGTCTTAATAGGTTCTACATCTACCAAGTTTCTTCCAGTTAAAATAGAAAGCGCTAGATGAACAGGTGTATACTTTAACAAGAAAAGTGTATACAGCTTTATTTTGAAATGAATAAATGTTTTCTTAGTAAATATAGAAAAAAAATTAACAAGATATACATCTCATCTAAAGACTATATGCACGATTCGCGTGAAAGCTAGCACTCGCCCCAAATTACACACCGAAGTTTTTATCTAAAGGTCGACTTCATTGCATGTCTGTTTCATCATAATTCAACCTCATTGCGGATCAAATTCATTGAGGTGGATTATGTTATAGGTCAACTTCATTGTTTGCTATCTTTTATGTTACTTGTCTATCAATATTAATAATTTGGATAGAAATTAAATTATTATGAGGTTTATAACTATTTTAGTTTAAATAAAAATAAAATAATTTTTTATTTAGTTGTGTTTTGGATTATTCTCATTAAAAAATGTAATAATTAAATTTTGGTGGGTAACAGATCAAAAAATAAAAATTATTGCCATAAACAAAGATATTACAGCAATAATGCTTTACTCACTAAAACACATCACTCACACAAGGCTTATATCACTCATCCAATGTTTGTGACACACAAACACACTCGCAAATATAGGATTTGTACGCCCTACTTGCATCATACTAGTGAATTTTATTTTTCTTGATATGTTAAGTAAGAGAGCTCACCCTTATTTAGTTATGAAGATGATTGTAGAAAGAAAAATATATTAAGAAATATAGAATATCTAGAGAGAAGTATGAAAGAAATATGAAACTTTCTATAAAGATATAAAAATGGAATAGTATGTATGGAAAATTTTTTAAAGAAACTGAAAAATTTTACAAAAACATAATGATGAAAAATATGAAAGATTCCATAAAGATAAGATTAGAGAAACTGAAAAATGTTGTGGGGACAAATCAGTTTTATCTATAGTAATCTTCTATATAAATTGATGTCAACAGTCTTCCAACATTAAACTCATTATGTTCTATTATATGTCTCCTTCAGATTTGATTCACGTAATCATTTTTTTGCATTATGAACATGTTACTTAAAACAATAGACAATGATGAGTTTTAATAACACATTAGATTAAAATAATAGAACAGAATGAAATGAATCACACATGAGATTAAAATAATAGAACATGTTATTTAAAATAATATATTTTACATTTACTTCACATAAAAAAAAAAGGAAAAAAAACAAGGATCATCAAACAAGATATGCTTGAACACAGATCCAATAAAATATTGAATGGCCCCCCTTGTTCTATATTGAACTCTTGAAACACAATAAACATGTAGTTCTATGAAAGCTTTCATATCCAAAAAAAAAAAAAAAATACAAATTATTCAAAATTTCAAACATACAAAAAAAATTATAATCAGAAACATAATCAAAATCTAAAAAAACCCTTTTGTCAGTTAAGTTAACTATAGATTACCTGAATTTAACCCAACATATATATTTACATTTATACCCTCCATTAAACAAACCTTAACCTCCGTCGTCGCCCCCCCCCCAAAAAAAAAATCCGAGTCTCCCGAATACAAATTAATCGAGATAGATCGGGATTTGGAGTGGAAGATCTCATCAATGACATCCTCGCGTCCTGTCATATTGCATATTGTCGCCCCTATCGTCGTCCCCGAACACAATATCGTCCCTTGAGTGGTCCTCGTCTAATCACCAATGTCTTGTGTGTTTCTATCTGGTAATATGAATCACTTTCAACGAGAAGTTCTCCCTTTTAGCAGTGGTGGTATGTGATTTTTTATCCCTCGGGTGCCTTCAAATAGTTCCATACCACACACACAACTTTATTCATTACACTCATCTTCGTCATTTCTCTGGGAACCACATCCACCCATCTCTCTTCTTAAAGAACGTTTTGTTATTCATGTAACGTGAAGCCATCAATGTTTTTTCATTCCTCCCATTTTATTATTCATGTAATGGCTGGATATAGCATGGACACAAGTATGCACACCACGGAGGGGGGGAATGGAATGTGTTAGATTATATGTGTTATGTCATTATATGTGTAGCGTATTACACGTGTAACTCCTGTGTACATGTATATAAAGGGATTAAACCCTAAGTGGAATACAAGGATCCCCCTTATTTTTTTCTCTGATTCTAACATAGTATCAGAGCCACCACCTCCAAAACCTTAATTATTTCTTTTTAGAATCCTTCATCGCCGTCGCTCGTCGTCGCCATCGTCGTCGCCGCCATCGCCGTTGTGCCTCTTGCCCCGCAGCCTTGCCGTCGCCATGCACCGTACGCCGCCACCGTCGTGCCCTGCCGCGCGCCTTGCCCCTGCTCGCGCCGCCCTGCCCTGCCGCCGCGCGTGCCCTGTAGCGCCCTGCCGTGCCGAGCGCCGCACCCTGCCGTTCCGAGCACCGTGGCCTACCTCACGCAGCCCTGCCATGCCCTGCCCTGCCCTGCCGTCGGTATTACTCTGGTCAAGAATCACCTTAGTCGACAATTTTAGATGAAAGATCTCGGTACTCTTCACTACTTCCTTGGTCTCGAGATTGCACAGAGTGATCGTGGGATTTTGCTTGCTCAACAGAAGTATACGGCTGACATTCTTAAGTGTGCTGCTCTCTCCGATACTCGCAGTGCAGATACCCCTCTTGAGCTTCATGTGAAGCTTCGTCCTACAGATGGTGAGCTCCTCCCAGACCCAACTCGATACAGACAGATCGTTGGTCAACTTGTGTATCTCTGCATCACCAAACCTAACATTGCTCATGCCGTCAGTATTGTTAGTCAGTTTGTCTAGATTCCTCGATCAGTGCATTACGATGCTCTTATGCGTATTCTCACCAGATCAATCTATCTGTCGTCCTCTTCGACTCTGGTTCTCAGGGCCTACACTGATGCCGATTGAACTAGAGATCCGACCACTAGACGGTCCACCACTAGATTCTGCATATTTCATAGAGATTCCATCATATCTTGGCGCAACAAGAAACAGGAGGTTGTTTCACTATCCAGCACTGAGGCTGAGTATCAAGCCATGGCCATCACCACCAAGGAGATTGTTCATCTTAGACGTCTCTTGTGGATTTAGGAGTTACTGGTCCTACTCCTCTTCATTGTGATAACCGGTCTGCTATTCAGATTGCCAGTAATCCTGTTTTTTTATGAGATGACCAAACACATTGAAATCGATTATCACTTCGTTCGTCAGCACTTTCTTGCAAAGACACTATCGCTTCCGCATATTTTCTCTGCCGAACAACTTGTTGATTTCTTCACGAAGTCACATCTAATTCTTCGATTTCAATTTTTCATTCGCAAACTCACTTTGTATGATCCACCGTGAGTTTGAGGGGGGTTGTTAGATTATATGTGTTATGTCATTATATGTGTAGCGCATTACAAGTGTAACTCCTGTGTACTTATATATGAAGGGATTAAACCCTAAGTGAAATACAAGGATTCTCATTATTTTATTGTCTAATTCTAACTGAATGAAAAGAAAAATAAAATCCTAATAGGGGAGGACCATCTAAAAACATAGCATAACCCAACTCGATGTCCACACCCAAAAAAAAAAAACACCACCCGAAAAGACTACAAATGTCTGTTGATGTTGTCTCCATTACATGCTCAAGCATATGAAGATTATAATATTCACTTAAGATGTTATCCATGAAAATCTCTATCACTGTAGTAAAATCAATCACTTGGATCTATATATTTTACTTTTGTCTTGGACACAAGTCGACTTGATGTAGATGAAGAAGATGACATTCAAATGAAGGAGTATAGATAGGATGAATTGGGCATTGGAGATCCATCTTCTCAATCGAATTCCAATGGATGTCAACGGGTCGGTTGGATCGGATTGAAGGAAGAAGAAGATGTATAATTATAACAAAGGAGGGGTAAAAATGTAATTTGTAGGGGTTTATCTGTGTTTTTACAAGTTTATAGGGACTAAATTGAATAATTTCATTTTGTCTGGGTTAGGATAACAGAATCTTCTAAAAATATTTCAATTCTGTTAGTGGTTAATTAACTCAGGAGACAGTTTTGGATTTTTGTTATGTTTATGAGGGGTCATTTAGATTTTAAAAAAAGACAGAGGGTTATCTGAATTTTTATATGTTTATAGGAAGTTATATAAATTTTTTCCCAGTATTAATAAATGGCAGAGCTTTGACCTCAAAATCCACACACTCAACCAATGAAAAAGAGAGGCTCTAGCCTATCTTCAAATAAATAAATAAAAAACCAATGAAGAGAGAGTTATTGTTGGAGATTGACTGCGACTTGATAAGCTTTAATGGATTCCCATTCACAGGCTTTAAGAGCATTATTTTCTCTTATTTAGACTCTCATTTACTCCTCCATCTAGCAACCACAGAAGACTTTTTGTTGGTTATATATTATGTAAAGATAAGGTTGCATATCTCTCTCACATGCTCATAATATATGGAAAATAAGTTGCTACATTTAATTTTGGATTGGATAAAATATAATTTGGTTAAAAGTTCTTGAAGCTGATTCTGGGTTGATTTTGATTTTGTAGGAATATATTGTTTAATCAATACATGTTAAAAGTCTATCTTAGTGAGATAAAGTCTTTCATTTTTTTAATGAACATTTATTTGGTAGGATGTACATGTACTCTTTCTTCTCTTTGTTCATTGAGGGACTTTAGTGTGAGTATTATTACCACCTACTAACAGGGAAAGATTGAACTAGAAAACAAACTTCATTATTTTAGATGGTCTTATCACGGTGGAAGTTAGAAGATGGGGGCTTCTTATTTTTTTATTTTTTTTACCATTTTAATTAGAATCTGGAAACAAAATTTGCATCACATATTTATCCTTTAATTTTTCTTTCTTTATCTAAAATCAATCTAAAAGCTATTCAGCTAGTCACTTTAGGGTTGGTAATGGAATAAAATGGTAAGATATATGATTAAAGAATAATTTTATCATATTTGTTATAGATAATTAGGATAAAGCATAGACAAATATCATAGTTTTATGTTAAAATGGAGATTTTTTAAAATTGTGTGTTGGTTTAAGTTAAATCAAAATAGAGAGTTTTGTGTGTGCCTGCTTTTAGTCAGTCAGAATAAAAATTAGAATCTTTTTTTGTTTTGACAAATGTGAATAATACAAATTTGATAGATTGTTATTTCATAAATTAGCATAATTTCTCTTAAAAATTTGCTTCTCATGCCAAACCAGGTCCATGAGAACTGAATTTGTGGAGATTTAGATTCCTAAGTAAAATTGTAAAACAGCCTCTGTTTGACAAGCCAATGTGGTTGTGATCAAATTTTTGAAAATAAGTGGTGGATCATGTTCATCATATTGCCAAACCATAGTCAAATATCACGAAGATAATGCTAGGTTACATCATTTTAGATATATATATATAAAATAGAAATTCAAAACTAAAGCTCTACATTTCTTCAAGTAAAAAAAAAAAAGGAATGTGGTGGACTTTCTTTTATCAGAATAAGTGATATATATATCTATATATATATATATATATATATATATATATATATATATATATATCTATATGAGTTATCATGACAAAGGACATTGATTTGTGGAAGAAGATATAATTGATGTGAAGTACTTAATATCTTATTTTACATTCGTATCATTAATATCAGTGAGCTTGAATACCAAACAAATTCATCAACCATGTGTACGATGGATATCTATAAATAAAGCTTCTATAGCATCGAATACAATTTGATCAACTGTGAGGAGTAGCTCCTTCAATTATTAGAAAATTTTAATGGTGGAAATATGTATAGGAGAGAGTGGACCACAACAGAAAACTTTCAATTAATTGACATCCATTTGTGTGTATGACTGATTGCTTGATGTACCCCTACCTATGTTTATGTTTAAAACAGTTACACCTTATGGAGGGGGGCAGTTAGCTGCACTTCTTTTATTATGCTAGTAGATCATATATTATAAATGGTTAGGTGTAGCTTCGTGCATAGTCACAGTTCATGGAGGCTTCTGACTGGTGATCAGAAGGAAAGAGACTTGTCAAAGACCCTCCTCACCTTTGGTGATCAAATCAACATCAATTTAGCAAATACTATTATAAAATTAATATATAAGACCATTAAGGGTGTGTTTGATTGCGCGATTGCAAAACTGATTCTGTAAGAATCTGAGTTTCAAAACTGATTCTGCAGGAAGCTCACTTTCTCAGTTTTTTAAAATCGCAGCTTTTGGATACTATTTGCTTGAAATCTGTGTACAGGAAACTACTACAGTAAAACTGTTTGATTGCACGATTGCAAACGCAGCTTCTTGCAATCGCAAACGCTGCGCAATCGCGCAACCAAATGCACCCTAAGTCACTCTCTCTGACACTTTAATTATCTCTATTTACTAGGATGTTTAAGTAGAGAAATTTCTAATGTCCTAGTAAATAGAGATACATCAAGCAATGTTTTTAATCTTGTTTTTAGACTCGGGGATATATAACTTAGGAAAATGATTGACAAGCCCCATTTTGTAGGCCCTCGTAAGCCCCATGGCATGGCATTGATTGGATTATCAAAAATATCCCTTAAATGTATTTGTTAATGTTCACCGTAATTAATGGGGCAATTAAGAAAATGGGACGGTAATTAATATCTAGACTCACGCGTCTGGGCATTCAAATTTGTTTTTTTTCCTTTTTTGAATTTCAACATTTGAATCGTCCATTCATTTTCATGGAATTTTTTTTTGTTCAGGCTGTTCACAATTTGTTCTAATAGTTGGTTCCATTTTCTGAAGAGTCATTCTCAATCAGTTACATTTCAATCAACTCTTAATATGATCTTAGTGGAACTATTAGTCATATTATTTCATTTTTAATTTTTTTATGTTTATCTGATTTTTAGTGATTACAAAAGTACATTAGTTTTATTTGTTATTTTTTGCATTTGAATGTAGGAATCCACTGGACTCAGTTACATTTCAAATGAAGTTACTTTCAGCATAGCAGTAACATGAAACAAACTGTAAATACATTTTTAATTTAAAAAATACATACAAAGAAATTTACATTAACATAATATAATTACTATGAAGAAATGCTAGCTACATTGTGCATATTAGTAACAAAAAAAACATATAATGATAAAGAAACATAAATTATAACATGCATACATAAAAAAACTACATTGAATGAAAGTTGGTTACATTCTTAAAAAAGTTACATTAAGCAATACAATGCGATAGTTAGTTACATTTGCTGATCACTTATATGTACCATTATCAACTTACACTTAGGTACATTTCATACATGGTTACATTGCGCATAGCAGTGATATTAAATAAAATGAAAAATACATGTAACTGAAATATGGTTATCATCTGATTGTCAGCCACATTTTTATAACAAACAAAAACAGAATTTGATCATACATTTCAATTTTCTGTTAAAAAAAATGTCAGTTACTTTTTGTAACTTTTTGGAAAAAAAACCCTAGAAAAAAAAAATCATTTCCATGTAACTATAAAATCTTAAAAAATCACATGGATGTTTTCTGAAATACCAAAACAAGGGTTGCATACCCAATTTTTTGGCTGTTGTTGAAACCTCCGGAAAAACACTTTTTTTTTCAAATCGATTCTTCGAAGAAATATTAGGTTTTCTTCGTCATTTTAGACAAAAGGGGGTTTCTTTTTTGTTGTGATTTCGATTCACATTTAAGTCTTTGAAAACCCTAAATTTTATCAAATGAGTTTGAATCGCCGAGAGGGACAGACGTGAGTGGGGGAAAAAATGGAAAAAGAGGGTAATTGCGGAATGGAGGAGTGGGTTTTAGTTAGGGGTATTTTAGTATTTAGCTTTTTTGCATTTTTCTAAAAAACAACAACACAATCAATTATATTTTGACAATTCAAGGGGCCTGTGAGAGGAGCTATATGTTGGGGCATGTGTGACAAAACTCTTTAACTTAATGTGAAAACAGTCATACATTCCTTATTATGAATATATTTAAATGCATTAAATGCACGTACATGAGTCTAACAGTGGGGGGAAATATGATTGGTGTAGCATAATTATATTTCAGTACGCACCACTACGTAAGGAATGATCTAATTTACTAGGTCAAGTATGAAGGAATGCATTAAATGCACATATATTAAGTCGATAAACACATCCTTTCTCCAAAAAAGATGTCAAATCTTGTGGAGCATTATTATTTCCATAAAAAAAAATCGGGAGAGGATAAGTGATGAAATAAAAAAATAAATGACCTCATCAGTAATGAAATATCAATGAGATGTCAATGTATCTTTCTTTTTTAAACAAGAAAAAAAAATCATATGAAATTTAAATTGTTGAGGTTATCTTTTTAAATTTTCACGTTTATTATTTTCTGGTTCTTCTTAATTTTGACAAATATGTATAATGATTAAATTTATAGACTTTGTATCTCTTAAAATTCTCATAAGTTATTCTTCAACTTTAATCATCTTATCAAATTGTACCTAAAATATAGAACATTTAAAAGTGTAGTTGCGGTTATACTAGATTACTAATTATTTAGTAAAACATATATATAAGAGACTCTTGCCGGTAAGAGTCTACGTCTGTAAAAATGAAATGTGCGGACGCCTGCTGATGAGTCGGACTACGTGTGTGTGTGTGTGTGTGTCTATACATATATGTATATTTTAACATTTTTCCCAATATGGTCCAAATATATATATATATATCAACAAAACCTTACGTATCATCATCTTTAGGTTTTTCCCAAAAGCAATCAGTTAGCACTTTGAGACACAGGTGGTCTAGGAATTACATTTGTTGTTGATAACAAAAGCTTCTTATCCACATTTGAAATTTGGGAACATGGTAACAAATCCAATGCTTAATACATCCCATATGCAAGTTTACCTAAATACCCTCGTCTTCTCACATGTAACAAACATAGTAAGGGTTTTGTAAAAAAAAATTTGTCACCCCTACAGGCTTCCCACTTCCGGCGGCCGTCTATCCTTCAATCTGATGACATTCACCCCACCTTGCCGGTGTACCCTCGTCGATCCCCCCTTCCAGCTCAGTGAATCATCACTTCCCTCTATTTGGTTTTTTTGTTTTATTATTTTATTTCATATGATCTTTATCATTTTTTAAAAATGTTGGTGATTCGAATGAGAAGAGCATCTTCATATGCATTTTGAATCACTACATTATACGAACATGTGAAATAACCCCCTGATCATTTTTTTATGGGGTTGACATTGAATTTTTTTTTAAGGGTTTGCAAAAGGGGAGAATAGAGACCCAAAAAAAAAAAAAGGCCCGAGGTGAGAGAATAAGTGGGCATTCATTAATATACAGGTGTAATTTTGGGGTAGATGAAGGGTTCAAAGGTCATTTGACATACCAGTAATTGATTAATAAAAATGGCTTCCTAGAAGGCATACCTGGTGAGCATTGAAAATAACGGATTTCGAGGTAAGAATTTATGTTAATCAACCCATCGATTCCCAGTTAAGCAGCAGTGTTTGACAACCAATTCGTGATTTTTTTACTGACTAAAAAGCAGAAGCAGCCACAAATGGGATACCAAATGAGGCCATAGTTAAGGTGGTAAATGAGCCGAACGAGTCGAGTTTTGACATGTTCAAGCTTGACTCATTTATAAACGAGTCGAACCGAGTCGAGTCGAACCGAGCTGACAACTCTAAACGAGCCTCGTATTCTTCTTCATTTTAGAGTTTTTAAGGGTTTAAAACAAAATTTTAACATAAATGAATCATGTTCATGAGCCTAAATGATTATAACTTTGTATTAATTTAATGTTCTGATTTTACAAATGGAGTTGAGTCAAACTTCAACTAAATTTTTATAACAAAACGAGTCGAATTTGAACACAAAATGAAGCTCGATCCAGGTCCCGAGCTTAACCGAGCTTTAAAAATTATTCAAGCTCGCTCATTTTGTATAATTAAACGAACCTGAACGAGCTCATACGGAGCCAAGCCAGAGCCGAGCCCGAACGACTTGATTCGTTTATCAGCACTAGCCACAGTAGAGAAGACAAGCAATGACTAACTGTTTAGGTGGCCAAAATTAGGAGTAAGATAGGAAGAAAAAACATTAAAAAAAATTGAATCTCCAATCTTCACATGAGATGGTAATAAAAAATAGTTATTAACAAAATAAAAAAGGCAAAGAAATATAATTTACCCAACTACATACATCCTTATTTCAAAGTTTTCAAACAACATTGACATATATATTTTTTCTTTACTACCACCACCATAACTACTGATAATCCATAATGTCTCACAATCCTTAGGAAGAAAAAAAATTATATCAATACGTACGACAAAATTTCTATCAATAAGTGTCCATTAAAAAATTTAAGTCTTTGATATACAATGTCGTTCATTCAAACACGATACTAATAGAATTCTCATAAGTGTGAACATGATATGAAATCCCACCCACCCCCCTCACCAAGTCTTAAAGAGGGTATCTATGGATGCAATCCCTCCAAGGGTTATCACTACCCATCTTCACATCATCAATGGCCTTCCACACAATGCTACAAACCTTAAACCCTGTCCCAAACGCCAGCATCCACATCCGGTCCCCGCGCCGCACCCTCCCCTTCGCCTCATAGTACGCGAGCTCATAAAACACAAGACTACTACTCGTGTTCCCAAACCGGTGCAGTGTCATCCGCGCCGGCTCCGTCACCTCCTCACCGAGCCTCATCACCCCCGCCACCGCCTCGATCACTGCCCTCCCCCCGGTGTGCACGCACACGTGCTCGAACACACTCCCAAAGTCTGGCACGTAAGGCTTGCGCGACATGTCCCTTGCCACCCACGATGCCACAGCGTGCCATGCGTACGCAAGCACCTACAACTAAGCCTGTCAATTATAAAAAAAAATCTATATCTAATCCAAATTTGTATTAAAAAAATCAGATATATCTAATATTCAAATATCAAGAATACGAATATAAATATTAGCGTATCTCATCAAAAAATATTTGAATTCGACATATATTATAAAATTATATATGTTTGTATTGTATATTGTACATTTAATCACAATCATTCATAATGTATTATATTATTATTACATTTTCAATATATGATATTTAAAAAAAAAGAATAAATATTAAAATTCTCAATTTAAATTTTTATTATCTCTCTAATATATTATTTGATTGTTCAAAATGAGAGTTAATATTTAAATATGTCAATTATCTAAAAAATATTGAAATCCTATTCATATCCAAAGAGATCTAAATTAAAAAATTAATATGTTTCTTAATTATTATGATCGAATATGGATATTAATGTATCCGATTGGTTGACAGGTTTACCTGTGACAAGGGTAGCACGCATGGCGCAAGCGCCCGTACGTGCGCGCGCAACCCCTCCCCGGCCACCCTTATGAGGTCCTTTGTCAACGCCACCCCGACCTCCCCCACCGCGTCCTCCTCCTGCATGGCCGCGCGGTACGCGCGGTTGTCCGCGCCGTGGTGCGTGCGGAGCGCGCGTACGAGCTCAAGTTTTGCTTTGGCGCGCGCGGAGGGGTCGTTTGTGACGAGCGCGGCCGCGCAACCCACGCGAAAGATGCAGTTGGTGACGAGCATGGATCTGTTCTCCCCGAAGTACCAGTTCAAGCTTATGCTCTCCGTGACCACCACGAGCGCGTACTTGATCGAGCGGTCCTTGCTCAGGATCTTCGCCGCCAAGTCGATCGACGCGACGCCGGAGCTGCAGCCCATGCCGCTCAAGTTGAAGGTCTTGACGGAAGGGTTCATGCCATACTTGTTGACGATGATCGAAGAGAGCGACGGGGACGGCGAGAACATTCCGCACGTGACAATAAGCACGTCGACGTGCGAGGGGTCGATGTCGGTCCTGGCGAAGAGCGAGTCGATGGAGGCGAACATGCCCTCCTCGGCTTCTTGGAGGGCAGAGGCGTGGTTTGCATTGTGGTCCGCGTTGAAAATGAAGGGGGGAGCGTAGGTTTCGTTGCCCAGGCCGGACTTGCGGAGGATGCCGCGCATGAAGTCCTCGGATTTGGGGGTGAAGCGGCGGCTGCGGCGGACGAAGTATTCGCAGACTTCGAGGCTGCATTTGCGGTCGAAGGGGGGAGTGAAGCAGGCGTAGTCGAGGAGGAGGACCGGGCGGGGACGGGCGGCGAGGCGGGCGAGGAGGGCGAGGAGGGAGAATGTGAGGGAGAGGAGGAGGTGGGGGTGGGAGGAGAGGAAGGTGAGGAGGAAGTGGGAGGTGATGGTTAGGGTTAGGAGGGTGAAGAAGGAGAGTTGGAGGAGTTGTATTGGTTGGAGAGGTTTCATGGTTGCTAATGGTGGTGGTGTTGTTATAGTGGTGTGAAAGGGGGGAGAGTATATATAGAGAGAGATTTGGTGGTGTTCATTAAAGTGAGAGCTAGTGGAAGGACTTTTACTTGGTGAGCTTTGGGAGGGAGAGAAATAGAGAGTAATAAATGGGAAGTGTTGGGGAACAGTTGGGGGAGGGAGGGAGTGGAATATTGAAGGTCTTCAAGAGAGAGTTTGAAGTTTTTGAAGACTTTGAATTTTTTTATTTATTTATTTATTTATTTTAATTTGGTTTTTTGGGGGATGGTTTAGGATTCTGAGATCTGTGTTGTAAATTGAAGTGATCGACATGCATGGAATGTGACATCTCTAGTGCTCGTCTCATCATTCTTTACGTTCACCATGGGCGTGACAGACAAATTAAACATCATACAGTCTTTTTTTTAGTCATATAATATATATCGGTAAAAAAGTTACATAAATAAATATATAAACAATTAACTAAAGTATATCATTCATTTTTTATAAAAACATATAGAAATATATTATTTTTAACAGAAAATCAAAACTGACAAGGTAGGAAAATGGAGTTAAAAAAAAAGGATTGTGTGTAACATTATTCAAACATTAAAACCGCATTTGGGGTGTGACTTAACATAGTACCCAGTAGATCAGTAATCTAGACAATTAGAGTAATTTTTGTTTGATTTTTCTTTCCATTTTGCCTTTGACCCCTCTATTCGGGGTCTGATAAATAAATGAAAAAGTAGGTCGTGGGAAATTTTTTTGAATGTATATATTTATCTAATAAAGTATCACTATAAGAAAAATATGTTACAGCGACGGTTTATAACCATCATCATAAGCTAAAAACTGTTTCTAATTCATTTAACGATTTTTATATATACGCTCTTATACATGGTGTTTTGTTATGTGTGTGTACTTCAAAAGAAATTTTTAAAACACATTTGGTTTACAAAAGTGACTAGAGGAATGATTGATTATAACATTTTCTAGACAAAAATATAAAGTGTGTCGATACTAGAAAATACAAAAATATGCATTCAATTCGTTTTGACATACACTTCATTTAATTCAGTACTCAAGCATATATAAACCTTCAAAAAAGATGCAAAGACTGCAGGAGTCGTAAAATTTTACTAAAAAAAAAAAACATGCAACAAATAATATAGGTCTCAAATAAAGATAATAGTTGAATATTATATGGTGCCATGTTATATCATAAAGTAGTCCCCCACCCGCTTGGCGGAGTGTGAGTGACACCCCATTTCATGGGGTGGTGTGGGTTCAAATCCTGCCTCTACCTCTAGCAAATGAGAACAGTGGAAAAGCAGCCTTTTGGGCTTGCAATCGCTCTACGGGGCATCTCTAAAAAAAAAAATTAATGAAATCCTGAATTGTTCTTCATGAAATCCTTGAGCACAGACAAATTAATCAATTCCATGTATATAAATCACTACATAGATTTCATCACTCATTCAATATAATTAAGTGAAACTGTGATACGACAGTTAATAATTGAAACTGTGATGCGTGACCAACCATGTATGCATGCATTAACACTATTCTGGATCCAATTAATAGACACGGGTGGGAGAAAAGTAGAATAAAAGACAGTGCAGACTTCTCTGTGCTTTCCACAACTTACTAGGTTTGACATTGTTCATTATTATTAAAACCAATATTGATTGGCTTCAAGACAGTCAACAAACAAACTGTGACTTGATTTGGTGGGGTCAACAAATGTCAAAATTTTATATTTTTATGCATACACTGACATCATAATGAACCATCGTAATAAGTTTACAGGGGTGTCAAGTTGAAGAATAATGATAGAATTGACTGAAATAAGAATGAATAAATCAAAAAACATGTTTGGATGACAGGACTAAGTGAATATATATAACTATTTTAAATATTGATTTTTAAACCTTAAAAACAAGTTAAAAATGCTTCTTTAAATGTATTCCATAACACTCTCTAGCTCGAACTTGCCCTTTTGCACCATTCAATAATTTCAACAATAAATAACATTCGAAGCAATATAGGTGAAGTTTTATTTGTTTATGTGCACATGCTTCCAAATGGGCTCTCCCACATTTCAATGTCTATGATAATAAAATGGATAATGTCACACTAGCCAAATTTTCATTTAACATATGTATACATGTACAGGTTTTGGGTCAAGAAGGGTTGGCCATATATGAAGATAATATTGTTTGCATGTGGCCTACCTTTAGGTATGACCGATTCGATTATAACTCTCAATCCCTACAGTTCCACCAACTTTGTATTTATTGATTGGACTCTATGGATTTGTATTTGATGTTTACATTTGTGTATAAAATAATATTATATAATAAAGAGATTGAGGTTTTCGAGTCTTTCTTCTCAAGTTTGCATGAGAAGATTTTATCAGAAAAATAAAAAATATTTATCTACTAAAAATATTACGAGAGATCATTTAAAATAGGATTTTTTAGTTTTAAATACATGTAAATGTGTCTGTTTAAGGATTGATCCCTAACTTTTTCATATTTCTTTTTAAGTCCCCAAATTCAATCATATTTCTTTTTAAGTCCCCAAATTCAACCGCTTATTTAGTTTTTAATCTCTCCGTCAAATGTTCGTCCATGCAGAACCGTTAGTTTGTGAAATGAGATTTTATTTTTAAGTCCCTGTAAACTATGTTATTTAGTGATCAGTCCCTCTCTTCTTCGTATTTCATTTTAAATTCTCAACTTCAAACGTTTTTTCTTATGAGTCATTAGACAAAATGTCAGTATGATTTGGTAAGTTTTTTTATATTTGAAACTCATATACAAAATGTTTGGATAAATATCTATCAAAACTGCATTTACATTAATTGTTAGGTGTTTAGTGATAATTTCAATGTTATTTAACACTGTATATGACCACCGAATCCGATATTGCATATTTTTATAGTCTTAGATGTCTAATTATAATTGATTATATAAGCAAATTTTGAAAATTTTTTCATTATTGAATTTTGATTTAAATGATTTTTTCGGGGTTAAAAAATATAAAATATTAAATTAGATATTTTGATGTGTTTAAAATTTTAAATTTAAAGATTTAGATGCCATTAAAAAATTTGTATGCAGTCAATGTAAAATTTATTTTGCATGGTTCTAAACTTTTATTTATTTAGAGATTAATGATTTTAGGGGAATCTAACATATTTATATTATATATTTATTTTTTTAACATTTAAGCTACTGTTATTTTAGTTTCTATTTATTTATATTTAAAATATCATTCATGAAGGATCAAAGAGTTTTAAATATTAAAATACTTACAAAATCATATAGACATTTTCTCCATAGACTAATAAGAAAAAATGTTTAAAGTTGGGAACTTAAAAAGAAATATGAAGAAGGGAGGGATTGATCACTAAATAACATAGTTTATAGGGACTTAAAAATAAAATCATATTTCACAAATTAATAGTGTATGGACGGACGTTTAACGGAGGGACTAAAAACCAAATAGATGGTTGAATTTGGAGACTTAAAAAAAATATGTCAAAGATGGACTAATCCCTAAATATGCATGTTTATGGGGACTTAAAATTAAAAATCCCTTGAAAATATTACTAATACCACTTGACTACATTAACAAACAAGGGAGATTTTAGAGCTTTCACTCAAGTGGGCGTTATAATCTTGAATATTATATCAATCTCATTAAATTATCTTCAATGGTCATAGCACAACAGTTCAGGGTATATCTGTGTTAAGGGTAGTTCTTGGATTCGAATCTTTTTTTTTTTTTGAAAAGATAGGCATTATATAACTTGGTGGAGGTTACATAAGTCTGAATCTTGTCAACAAGTTGGCAAGAGCAAGTAGAAGAGAATTGAAAGAAGAAAATATTACAAGAAAAATGGAGAGAGCGTCGATGCGAGCGGGCACCACAGACTCACGAGTCGTGATGGCGGAACCCGTACCACTTCTTGCTCCCCCCTATAGGCGACGACCCGCCTCAGGAGCAGCGAGAGCTAACCCGGGTCAATCACCAAAACCCCTCCGCTGAAAAGTATGTTGCGTGCCCCTGCCAGCTTACAACCCTATGCGATGATAAATTGCACTGTGTCCTCCCATATGTTTTCAATGTAGAAACGTTGGCCTGAAAAGAGAATCTTGTTTCTGTTCAACCACACGGCCCATAGCGCCGCCGGTATGATTATATTAGTCACCCGCACATGCACACTTGCACTCCCGGGGCTAGCACCTCCCCGCATGCGACTCCACAATTCCTCTTCATTCGAAAAACTCGTCGGGGTGCCGGATGCAGTCTCCACGAGGGACCACAGGGGAAGAAGGGCTGAGCATTGGCAGAGTAATTGGATTCGAATCTTGGCACTGACTTATCCACCTGTTTATTAGCGATTATTCGAAAGAATTTTTTATCTTCCCAGCTTGACGGTAAGATCAGCCATAGGGTCACTCCTATATAAAATAAAAAAACATATATCTATATATATATATATATATATATATATATATATATATATATATATATTTGAATTTGAAAGGTCTTCATACAGTTTGTTTGTTCGTTGCAATTTGTGACCAAATGAGACATTTTATTGAAGGGAAAAATCCACGTAACCCTCTCTAAATTGTCTGAAATTCATATAACTCTCTGAAAACACTTATGTAATTTCAAATAGCCCCCTGAGTTCATTTTCCAGTACCAGATGAAGAATATATATTATGTGAATATTGATCTATTTGATTAATCTTAGCTGAAAACACAGTATATCAAAAACTTTTTACAATGTGTTGTAAATACAAAAAATCATTCATTATTTTACTCTTCTAGATAGGGTTTTATTATTTATTTAGAGAGGTAAAAGCGTCATTTATAAATGATTTTTTATATTTTTAACACGTTATAGGATTTTTTGGTACACTATCTTTTCATCTAGGGTTAACCAAACGGAATATTATCATAATATTCTTTATCTGTCACCAGAACTTTACCTCAGGGGGTTATTTGGATTTGCATAGATGTTTTCAGGGAATTATATAGACTTCATAAAAAGTCAAGACGTTATATGGATTTCAGACAGTTTATAGGGGGTTATTTTAATTTTTCCCTTTAATTAAATACATTTTGGAGGCTGATGTATGGTTTCAGTGTCAATTGTGTGTAACAAAAAAATAAAAAAAGTTGCATGAAAAGGATTCAAGAGTGGTTATCTTTGCTAGTTAGTCAATATCTCTTTAAGCAACCAAATTGAAAAGTTCAACAAAAGCTTTTCTAAACATATAGGTCATCACTGTTAATTTATTAGTTAACCCTATGCACGTCGTCACACCCATCAAGAATAATTTTATGGAATTTGAATACCTATATAAAAGAGCCAAGCCATTTTTTTTGTATTTTAATATTGTACATTAATGGTTTAATTTTTTTTATTTTTCTTGCTGAGTCATTTTTGGTCCCCTTCAAAAAATGGTATATTAATAATCGGTATAATCATGGTATAAAATTGAAATAGCATTCCAATATCATTTAAAAATAAAGATATTGGGGAATCCCTATTGTTAAAGTACTTTTTTTATTTATCCTCAAACCTTTTTTTTTAAAGAAATGTGGGTATCTTCATTTTAATAAAAATAAAAAATAGAGAAAAAGAAATAAAATAAAATACAAGCAAGGTGGGAGACACCTGAGATGGATTAGAATTATATTATATCTCCCTCACTTGTATATAAAAAGTAAATACTCTTAAATGAATATTAATAATAAAAAAAATAGGTCACCAACCACCTTTTTCATCTCTTTTGTATTATAAAAAATTGCAATTTGGAGTAAATTTGGTATTTAAAAAAAGAAGTATAAATTTACATCAAAATGACATTCAAATTAAAGATAAAAAGAGGTTTATATATAACAAGGCTTACTTATTTAGTATTCAAAGATAAAATTTCATTAAGTTAATGGGGTATTATAATACCTTTATTTTGGTCACAAGTGTGAGATTTAGATCGGAAGAGTTGAAATTTGTCTTCCAATCTCTTCAATTCATAGTTTTTTTTTTTTTTTAAATAATATTGTATCTAATAGTGGTAGGGCTGCAACTTGGGCGGGTTGGGTTCAGGTTGACCCCAACCCGAATTCCAAACTACTCAACCCTAACCCGACCCAACCCGATTTTCAACCCAAATTGAACCAACTCGAACCCAACCCGTAATAAAATAAACTAACCCGACCCAACCCGAATTGGACCAACATGATCCAACTCGAATTTCTAACATGATGTGCAAATTAAATAAATCAACCCGACCCAACCCGTAAGATTAGTTAAGTTTACCTAAAATTTGGACTACCCAGATTAGAAGCTATAGAATGAACGTCCATGATTTTTTTTTTTAACTATTAGTTTACGGGTTCGGGTTGGGTCGGGTTGTGAGTGAAGCCAATCCAAAGGCCAACCCGATTTGATCAACCCGAACTCAATTTGATCAACTCAACTCATGTAAAAATTAGGTTCAACCACATCCAAGTTGCAGCCCTAAGTAGTGGAACCCCAATCCCCATATAATAACTATTGTTCTTATTTAATTTGGTATATTACAAAAATTTCTAGGAATTATTTCAAAGAATAAAAACTCATTTAATGGGACCAGGAAGGCAGAAAATACAAGTTTCTGACTGGAATTTTTTTTACCCAAACAAATGGATAATTTATTATTTATTTGTAGATGAAACACCCATCCCTAGGCACTTCATGTTTTTTTTTATGAGTTTTTTATTTTTAAGTCCCCATAAACCATAAGGATATATTCATTTTTAGTCTCTTCCGGTTACTAAAAAGAAAACTAAATAATTTAAGGATAGGTCCCACCCAGGGATTAAAAAGGAACATATCTTTTAAATTTAAAGACTTAAACCAAAATATGAAGAAGTGAGGATCGATTACAAAATCATACTGTTTATGGGATTTAAAAATAAAAAATCCTTTTTTTATTCATAGTATTTAATGTCCATGATTCACTCGTTGTTCATGTTTTCCATGTGTGGCCTGCTGTCAAAGACTCAAGTTTTATATTTTTGAATTACAAGTTCTAAATTTTTTTCCCTGATCCATTGACCTAGTTAGTCCCAAGAAAAACATGTTCAACAAGTTCGTATTTGTAAACGTTTAGAAAATGTTCAAGCAAAATAATAAAAACGCTTTTAGACACGGTAGTCATCCAATAGGATATATATTATTGGGATTTTTATTTTTAAGCCTTTATAAATTATATGATTTAGTGATCGGTCCCTTAATTTTTTATATTTTGGTTTTAGTCTCCAGATTTAAAGAATATGTTCTTTTTAAGTTCCTGTGAGGGACCCATCCCTAAATTATTTGGTTTTGTTTTTAGTTCTTTAAAACCGTTTTTATTATTTTGCTTGAACATTTTCTTAAAAGGAACATATCCTTTAAATCTGAAGACTGAAATCAAAATATGAAAAAGTGAGAGATCGATCTCTAAATATGTATGTTTACAGGAACTAAAAACTAAAAAACCCTATATTATTTTAAATAAAATATAAACCCCGTTAATAGTTTCACATTTTTTCATCCAATTGATCAGTGCAATATACCATGAGGGTATATGCATTTTCAGCACATGGGAATGTCCCGCAAACTGTCTCTAACATTATTCAAATACTAATTAAGAAGCAATGGAGAATTAAGATTAGTTTAAAGGGATACTATACATTTTTTATTGTTTAATTTCTTGTCTAAATCTTAAACCTGCATGATCTTAAGAGACCTGATAATATGAAACATACCTTATTCCATTAATGATGCTTTGATGTGATGATGCTTTTGTTGGGATTATGTCTCGATCCGGTGTATCAACATCGGATGGCCATGATGAAACCATATTAGGGTGGGCACCTAATTGATAATTAGTTAAGATTTGATCTTAATTAAGATATAAAGTGAATCTCGTAAAATCAAAGAAACATATTTGTTTGTTAGATTTGTTTGTTAGGAGATTACTTAGAGAGGAAGTTATTTATTTATATAAATATCCTATAGGATTTCAGGGTAAAACTTAGCATGGCTAGCATAAACAAAATGTAGAGATCCATAGGAGAGAGGTTGAGAGGGTTCAAGAGAGGGTAACTCCATGAAAGAGAGTTTGTAAGGCTTTTTTTGTAACTTGTTAGATTATATGTGTTATCTTATAATGTGTGTAGTGTATTACACGTGTAACTCCTAGACATTTGTATATATAAAGGGACTAACCCCTAAGTGGAATACAGGGATTCCATTATTTTATTCTCTGTTTCATAACATGGTATCAGAGCTAGAAATTAAAAAACCCTAGTTTTTTTTTTTTTTTTTTAATTTTTTCTTTTTTGGAATCCTTCACCCTTTGCCGTCGCTGTTGCCGTCGTGCCTTTGCCGTCGCCGTCGCCGTCGTGCCCTTGCCGTCGCCGTCGCCGTCGTGCCCTTGCCGTCGCCGTCGTCGTCGTGCCCTTGCCGTCGCCGTCGTCGTCGTGCCCTTGCCGTCGCCGTCGTGCCGCTGCCGTCGCCGCCCCTGCCGCTGCCGGCGCCGCCCTGCCGCTGCCGTCGCCGCCCCTGCCGCTGCCGGCGCCGCCCTGCCGCTGCTCGCCCAGCCCTGCTGCGCCCAAACCTGCCCTGCCCGGCGCCCAGCCCTGCCGCGCGGTTGCACTGTCCGGATTTCCCGGGATCTGTCGCGCGGATCCTGCCCGGATTTCCCGGGATCTGCTGGGACAACTCCTGCCAGCCTGTCTCGAGCTGTCCGACCCGGCATCCGACTCGGGCGCTCCCAGCATCCGACCCGGGCGCTCCGAGACTCCGACCCGGGCGCTCCCAGCATCCGACCCGGGCGCTCCTGCCAGCCTGTCTCCAGCTGTCCGACCCAGCATCCGACCCGGGCGCTCCCAGCATCCGACCCGGGCGCTCTCAGCATCCGACCAGGGCGCTCCCTGCATCCGACTCGGGTCCTCCCAGCATCCGACCCGGATCCTCGAACCCGGCCCAGAGACCCGAGTCCGACCCGGATCCGCGAACCCGGCCCAGCGACCCGGATCCGCGAACCCGGCCCGCTCCTCCGGCCGCCCTCTGCCGCCTCCGGCCGCTCCTCCGGCAGCCCTCTGCCGCCTCCGGCCGTCTCCGGCCGCCCTCTGCAGCCTCCGGCCGCTCCTCCGGCAGCCCTCTGCCGCCTCCGGCCACCCTCTGCAGCCTCCGGCCGCTCCTCCGGCAGCCCTCTGCCGCCTCCGGCCGCCTCCTTGGGACTTCAAATCACTAAATCGGTCATAACTTCCTCTCCGGAAGTCCGATTAAGGTGATCCAGGAGTCCATTTTGCTCGATTTTTTGTGCTCTACGTCCTCGTCTGCTTCTGATCCTCATCCGAGTGGTTCTGCACAATGTCAGAAACCAACGGCAACCCTACTCTTCCGACACTGGCGGCTTCGAAGGTATCTCGTCAGTCTACTTCGTCATTTCTCTATGAGGGCATCTTGGGGGCCGCTCCTGCTACAAAAAGACAACGACCTTCTAAGCAGCATTATCAACCGAAAGGCCGAGGACATCATCTTCCTCCTGTTGCCGATGCAACTGCTACTTCGACTCCTCCATTCAGTCACACTCGGATATGCTTGTCCAGATCAGTCAGCGCCTAGACCACCTGATTCTGCAGCAGTCACTTTCTGGTGCTTCTACTCCCTTTGCCTTGTCTTCTACTATGGGTACTCCTGCTTATTGGATTTTTTATTCGGGTGCCTCACATCACATGACTCCTGATAGTTCTATCCTCACTGCATGCTCACCTGCACCCTCACACCTCCCTTCGATTCATACTGCTAATGGCTCTCCTTTAGTCATCACGCAGTGTGGATCGATCACCACCACATCCCACCCTACTGGCCGCCTTTCACTACCATTTATTTTGCATGCTCCTGAGCTTTGCATGAATCTTGTGTCTATTAGTAGATTGTGTGATTCTGGATTCACTATTACCTTTACCTCTTCTGGGTGTTCTGTGCAGGATCCACGTTCAGGGCAGAGGATTGGTGTTGGTCGTCGGATTGGCGGACTGTATTATGTGGAGTATCTTTATCTTCCTGTACCTGATCCCTCAGTTTTCTGCGGCACTGTCACCTCTGATACTGACTTGTGGCACAAGAGGTTAGGCCATGTTTCTGAATCTCGTCTTAAAGACCTTATTAAGTCTGGTGATTTAGGTCATGTTTCTTTCTCCTCTTTCTGTTTGTGAGGGCTGTAAATTAGCCAAACCTGTTGCTACTCCATTCCATTCTAGTAATCATCAGTCCTCTATTCCATTTGAGCTTGTTCATTCTGATATCTGGGGTCCTTCTCATATCACGTCTAAGAGTGGTTTTTCGTATTATATCAGTTTTATTGATGACTATTCTCGCTTTACCTGGATTTATTTATTGCGTCATCGATCTGAGGTCCCAAAGATATATGAGGTCTTTACCACTATGATTCACACCCAGTTTCAGACTCGTATCAAAATCTTTAGGTCTGATTGTGCTCGAGAATATATTTCTTCCACGATGCGTTCTCTTCTTCAATCTCATGGCACTCTCTTTCAGCAATCATGCCCTTATACTCATGAGCAGAATGGTGTTGCTGAAAGAAAACATCGCCATATTCTTGAGACCGCTCGTTCCCTCTTACTTTCTTCTTCAGTCCCCAGCACATACTGGGCTGAGGCTGCTCTTCTATCTGTTCATCTTATCAATATCACTCCCTCTTCTGTCCTCTCCGGTATGACTCCTCATGAGCGCCTTTACTCTTCCAAACCTGATTATAGTAGACTTCGCACTTTTGGATGTACTTGTTTCGTGCTTCTCCCTCCTCATCAACGCACTAAGTTGGCCGCTCGGTCAGTTAAGTGTGTATTCTTGGGGATTAGTTTTGAACACAAGGGATATCGCTGCTACGATCCTATTGGAGATCGTTTTTGGATAGCTCGTCATGTGTCATTTGTCGAAGATGTTCCCTATTTTTCTTCTACACCCACTGCCTCCTCTCCTCCGGTGCCTTCTCCTGTTCAGGCCTCTCCTATTGAGTCTCTACCTCTTCTCGGGCCGTCTGTTCTGCTTGAGCCCACTCCTAGTTCTGTTCTCCCTGAGTCTCATCTTGGCATTCCCACTGCTGACTCCCCTGGTTCTTCGTCTCCTCTTCACACTCCTGCAGCCAACTCCCATGGTCCTCCCTGTTCTCCTCCTATTGTGTCTCCTCTTCCTCCTTCCGCAGATGACTCCGCTGGTACTCCGTCTTCCACGGCTAACACACCTGCTTTGATGTGGATCCTCGTCCCTTGACTCGCTACCCTCAGCGTGAACGTCATCCACCTGATCGTTTCAGTTTTGACTCTGGACCACTTGACCGATTTGGCTTTGCATCAGTGAGTACCTATTCTCCAGAATTTCAGGCCTATCTCACCGCTATACATGCCCATCGTGAGCCCCGATCTTATCGAGAGGCAGTCGAGTACCCTGAGTGGCAGCAGGCCATGGCTGAGGAGTTTCAGGCGTTTGAGCAGACACAAGCCTGGGATGTTGTTCCCCTTCCGGATGGTGTTACCCCTATCAGCTGCAAGTGGATTTTCAAGATCAAGCATCGCCCTGATGGTTCCATTGAACGACATAAGGCTCGTCTTGTTGCCAGAGGTTTCACTCAGGAGTATGGCATTGACTATGAGGAGACCTTTGCTCCTGTTGCTCAGATGACTACTGTTCGCACCCTTCTCGCTGTTGCTGCTGTTCGTCGCTGGCCTCTCTTTCAGATGGACGTGAAGAATGCTTTTCTTCATGGTGATTTATCTGAGGTTGTTTATATGCAACCACCTCCAGGTCTCAGCACTCCTCCTCAGCATGTTTGTCGTCTTCGGCGGGCTATATACGGACTGAAACAAGCTCCTCGTGCCTGGTTTGAGCGTTTTCGCAGTGTTATTCTGACAGCTGGTTTTGTTGAGAGCCACCAGGACCACTCTATGTTTGTGCGATCCTCATCGCAGGGGCGGGTAATCCTTCTTCTGTATGTTGACGACATGATTATAACTGGCGATGACTCCGCTGGTATTACTCGGGTCAAGAATCACCTCAGTCGACAGTTTCAGATGAAAGATCTTGGTACTCTTCGCTACTTCCTTGGTCTCGAGATTGCACAGAGTGATCGTGGGATTCTGCTTTCTCAACAGAAGTATACAGCTGACATTTTAGAGCGTGCTGCCCTCTCCGATACCCGCAGTGCGGATACTCCTCTCGAGCTTAATGTGAAGCTTCGTCCTACGGATGGTGAGCTCCTCTCAGATCCTACTCGATACAGACAGATCGTGGGTCAGCTTGTGTATCTCTGCATCACTAGACCTGACATTGCTCATGCCGTCAGTATTGTTAGTCAGTTTGTCTCGGCTCCTCGATCAGTGCATTATGGTGCTCTTATGCGAATTCTTAGATATTTGCGTGGTACTATCACTAGATCGATCTATCTGTCATCCTCTTCGACTCTGGTTCTCAGGGCTTACACTGATGCTGATTGGGCTGGAGACCCGACGACTAGACGCTCCACCACTGGTTTCAGCATATTTCTCGGAGATTCTATCATCTCTTGGCGCAGCAAGAAACAGGAGGTTGTTTCTCTTTCCAGCACTGAGGCTGAATATCGAGCCATGGCTATCACCACCAAGGAGATTGTTCATCTCAGACGTCTCTTGGTGGATCTAGGAGTTACTATGACTGGTCCTACTCCTCTTCACTGTGATAACCGGTCTGCTATTCAGATTGCTAGCAATCCGGTCTTTCATGAGAGGACCAAACACATTGAGATCGATTGTCACTTCGTTCGTCAGCACTTTCTTGCAGAGACATTATCGCTTCCGCATATCTCCTCTGCTGAGCAGCTTGCTGATTTCTTTACGAAGTCACATCCAATTCCTCGATTTCAGTTTCTTCTTCGCAAACTCACTTTGTATGATCCACCGTGAGTTTGAGGAGGGCTGTTAGATTATATGTGTTATCTTATAATGTGTGTAGTGTATTACACGTGTAACTCCTAGATATTTGTATATATAAAGGGATAACCCCCAAGTGGAATACAAGGATTCTCATTATTTTATTCTCTGTTTATAACATAACTCAACTATCATAGTGGATTCTTTGCTTTCGCCCCGTGGATGTAGGCCTAGGCCGAACCACGTATTTTTTTGTTCTTTGTGTGATGGTGTTCCGTTCTTGTGTTCGATCTCGTGTTTTATTGTGGACTTCCGCGTATCCGTTTCCCAACAACTAGTATCAGAGCTCCAAGTTGCGACCTAGGAGGACGAGATCTAAAGAACGACAAAATGACATGGGTCAGAGAAGACCAGCGATGTTGTATCGAGGTTTCATGCGAAGAAGAAAAAGAAAAAAAAAATCATCATGGTTGTTGTGGCCGCGAGAAAAAAAAAAAAAAATTCATCGCGTGCACGGAAACATGCACGGAGAAGGGACGTGAGGTCCTTGTTCTAGTTGCATGGTTTTGCATGCACCTTGCATTCTCAAGGGCCACGTAGGCACCCATGACGCCCCCAAGACACGTATGAAATCAAATAGTGTTCTCGGCTTCCGATTGATGTGAAAACAAGGAGGCAGGCACGGGTGCCGCCGTGCTGGTGCGAGTGCAAGCCGAGGATGCAGATCACGCGCAGAGGCAGGTCACGTGCGGAGGCACGTGCGAAGACGCAAGACGTGACGTAGACACGCAGCTACACGATGAAGAGCGTGGAGTCATAATGCGAGGTAGGTGATGTTGACGCTCAGTTCGTGCAGTAGAAGAAAGATGCTGACTTGGAGATGCAGTAGTGCAGACTTCCGGAAGAAGAAAAGTTCTTCAGCCAGGTGGAGTTTGCAGAGCGAGGTGGAGACATCAACAGAAATCTTCAAGGGGTTCGTGGAAGTCGGAGTTTACCGAATTCGAGCCAAGGTGGAGATTGTTGGGATTATGTCTCGATCCGGTGTATCAACATCGGATGGCCATGATGAAACCATATTAGGGTGGGCACCTAATTGGTAATTAGTTAAGATTTGATCTTAATTAAGATATAAAGTGAATCTCCTAAAATCAGGGAAACAGATTTGTTTGTTATACAGATTTGTTTGTTAGGATATTAGTTAGAGATGAAGTTATTTATTCATATAAATATCCTCTGGGATTTCAGGGTAAAACTTGGCATGGCTAACATAGATAAAATGTAGAGATCCATATGAGAGAGGTTGAGAGGGTTCAAGAGAGGGTAACTCCATGAAAGAGAGTTTGTAAGGCTTTTTTGTATCTCAACTATTATAGTGGATTCTCAGTTTTTGCCCCGTGGATGTAGGCCTAGGCCGAACCACGTATTTTTGTGTTCTTCGTGTGATGGTGTTCCGTTCTTATATTCGATCTCGTGTTTTATTGTGGACTTCCGCGTATCCGTTTCCCAACAACTGGTATCAGAGCTCCAGGGTGCGACCTAGGAGGATGAGATCTGAAGAACGATGAAACGACATGGGTCAAAAAAGATTAGCGATGTCGTATCGAGGTACATCACATTGAAGTTTTTACACAAAGAAGAAGAAAAATTTTTTATCAAGGTTGCTGTGGCCGCGAGAAAAAAAAAAGGTTCGTGGTTGAGACGCGGCTACATGAGTGAAGACGCGAGACGTGATGTGGCCACGACGAAGAGCGTGGAGTCACAATGCGAGGCACGTGATGTCAATGCTCAGTTCGTGCAGAAGAAGAAGATGAAACAATGCAATACAGAGAAGGCGTTCTGAACCCGGGTGGCGTCCCAGGTGGTTCAGGTAAAAGCGAGTCCAGGTTCGGAGCTCGCGAGCGCGTGGTGAAGCTTGTTCAAGGTGGAGTCCAGATCCTTCTTCAGAGACGCAACACAGAGGAGGCGTTCTGAACCCGGGTGGCGTCCTAGGTGGTTCAGGTAAAATGCGAGTCCAGACATTTGGAACTCGCGAGCGCGTGGTGTAGCTTGTTTAAGGTGGAGTCCAGACGACCCTTCTTCAGAAACGCACATAGAGCATGCGACAGATTCACATGATTACCAAGTCAAGATACTGACTTGGAGATGCAGCAGTGCAGACTTCCGGAAGAAGAAAAGTTCTTCAGCCAGGTGGAGTTTGCAGAGCGAGGTGGAGACATCAACAGAAATCTTCAAGGGGTTCGTGGAAGTCGGAGTTTACCGAATTCGAGCCAAGGTGGAGATTGTTGGGATTATGTCTCGATCCGGTGTATCAACATCGGATGGCCATGATGAAACCATATTAGGGTGGGCACCTAATTGATAATTAGTTAAGATTTGATCTTAATTAAGATATAAAGTGAATCTCCTAAAATCAGGGAAACATATTTGTTTGTTACAGATTTGTTTGTTAGGAGATTACTTAGAGAGGAAGTTATTTATTCATATAAATATCCTCTAGGGTTTCAGGGTAAAACTTGGCATGGCTAGCATAAACAAAATGTAGAGATCCATAGGAGAGATGTTGAGAGGGTTCAAGAGAGGGTAACTCCATGAAAGAGAGTTTGTAAGGCTTTTTTGTATCTCAACTATTATAGTGGATTATCTGTTTTCGCCCCGTGGATGTAAGCCTAGGCCGAACCACGTATTTTTTTATCTTTTTTGTATGATGGTGTTCCGTTCTTGTGTATGATCTCGTCTTTTATTGTGGACTTTCGCATATCCGTTTCCCAACAGCTTTTTGCATGGAATAAGATTTCTCTCTACTCACCTTTTACGTAACTTAATTTGGATACCTTTTACATAGGTTAAGATGAAACAAATGGAACACTGATCCATTGATATGTTGTTATATGAATTGGGAGGTGAAATGTTTTCTTCCGTCGATGATGGGATGGTTGATATGGACTATGATGGGAGAAACTGAGGGGAAGGGCGATTGTGAGCGGTGGAGTCATAAATTTGAGGTAATGGGACAAATTTTAATTACAATTTTATTAAATTTTTTCTTATCAAAATAATTAGACATTATATTTTTTATATATAAAGATTTATTTTCATGGAATATAAAAAATGTTTTAAAAGTCTAAAGAGACAAAAAAAAATTAATTACAGTGAGTGAGTGAAGAGAGTTAATGAGGTACATAGAATTTTATTTTGAACAATAAAAAAAATTGAGTTTAACAACGATTTATCTGGATATGTGTAATATTTTTTAAAATGTCAATTTTTCCCACTTCAACTCATGGACTCAATATGCTTTACGAATAGTGTTTACAATAGACATTACTCTATGCCTAATGAACACACAACCTACATGGCACCTCATATTATATGTTTCAATATTTATAAGTATATATATATTTCATTAGGTGGGGGTATAGGGTTAAAAAAATATTTATGGATTATTTCAACAATATTTATAAGTATATATTATTCAAAAAATCAAAACCAGCGCGCATTGCATTTAGAGTTGAGAAAATGACTGTGTGCAACTATTAATATTCATATTAAAATATTCTTATAAAAAAAAAAGAACACAACAATTTGCTAAAATTCGACCAAAGTCTATAAAAATGGATACCTAATGAACACACAAACTCTTTGGCCTGTAGAAGGCTAGTTCATGGGCCGTAAATATTGTAGTTGAATCTCTAAAGTCCATGTTTCGATTTGGGGCCTCTAGAGCCACCTAAGCCTCCGTTTGGATATGAAATAGCTTAAGAAATAAGTGAAAATAAAATAGAATTATTATTTTTAGTTGTTTGGATATAAGGAATACCTAGGAATAAACTATGTTGGAATAAACTGATATAAAGTGGTATATGGATTCCAACTAACTCCTAGAATCTAGTTTATTCCAGGTTATTCCATCCAAAGCATATGTGGGCCCACTATCAAATCAAATGTCATCACCTCTAATAAATTACATGTCAAATCAACTATCATTATTTTTTCATTTTTATAAATCTTTATCCATACTTTATTCACATCTTACCTAAACAACAAAAATTTACTATTAGTTTCCCAACGAGAATAATTCAAAATACAACTAAACACGAAATCAATTTATCCTTATTCATACTCACTTATGCCGGAATAGTTGTATACCCAAGAATAAGTCATATTCTGTATCCAAACGAGAGCTTAAGGATGGAGCCCATTCCCTCTTTGTAAGGTGTTGGGGGAGGGGGAGAGAAAGAGAGAGGGCGGCGGTGGTAGTGTCGATATAAAGGATAATGTTACGTTCAGTCTCATTTTCAATCTCAATTCCAGTCTATATATGTTTTTTTATTTATTTTTAAATAGTATACATCATCTAATGAGGTACATGTTTTTATAAAAAAAAATGAAGTTTATACCCTAATGAATTGCATGGATGTATTTATAAAAAATATAAAAAAAAAATTTTGAATCATATACCTTATTAACGTGAGCATATGCGTCGTTAATTTTTTATCAATGCATATAAGATTGAAATTGAGACTGAAAACGGATTTGGGTGTAACAGCACCCCGATACAAATCCATTATAATTACTACCATCATGTTGATTAGTACTTGGCAACGGCACCTAGTGGATATTATGTCTTGCATTCTTATTTTTGAAAATCAAGAATAAACTATTACAAATTATTACTTTTTTCTGAATTTCATTAATTAAATTTCTAATACCCGCATGTGTGAACCGCATAATGTTAGTCATTGATAATCATGTTATGATGGATAAGAATCTACGTAAATAAAAAGATATCTTTTTTTATTATTCTTACAAAAATGTACATTCAATTTTCTGTTGTCTAATTCATCATGAATTGTTGTTTAGTTGATCTTGGAATCTTGGATAAATTTAAGAAAAGTAATGAATGATAGTAGAATAAAAAATTTATAATTTTTTTAAAGAGCTTGGCTATACAGGCTCTATTATTTAGGCTTCAACCATAAACCGCATTAAATGTCAATATACTATTGGTTTACTAGTTGATTTTTACAAAAGAACAAAAAAGAAAAATACAAAACTACCTCTATTTAAATCCATATTGGCACGTCAAAATCCTCATTTACCGTTTCCTCCTTCTTAAACACATCCCAAAAAAAATTTAACCGTTTTTTATACACACCCACCACTTAAAAAAATCATTCCGGCTGACCTACTTATCTTTGGCAAACAGCGTCACCACCATTGGATTCCTCTCGTCGCCCTCTATCATATGAGAGGTGATTCGACTATCTTTTCAGTCTTTCTCTTTACTCTACTTTTTTCGACCTTCACATCCACTTTTTGATTAATGTAAGTGACTTTTGATGAATCAATAAAATTAGACAAACATTCTTAATGTAATTTAGTTTCAATATTTATTGTAGAGACAGTTTCAACAATGTAATTGGCTTACAAAATATAATACATAAAAGTTCATATTAGTTTGAAATGTTACACAACCACATGCCAATACAACATTAAAACTTTATAAAATCCTCCAAAAAAAATATTTAACATCAAACACCAGATTTAAAGAAAAAATTATAAACAAAAGCAAGATCAAATGCTGTCAGATTTAATACCAAACACCAAATTCAAGAAAAAATTATAAGAAATGCAAAAACAAAATAATAACAAAAGTTACACCTGAATCGATAAACATTGAAAATAATAGCCAAATTGATCAATTGCACAAAAAGGTCAAATATAACTGACTTTACCTATATAAGGCTTTTATTGTTCCAAAGTTAGTTATATATGCGAATGTAACTTGGATTAAATACAAATCCATATAATAAGTTAGTTACATTCACAAATCCATGAGGCTAGTTACAAAATCACTACAAAATCCATATAATAAGTTAGTTACATTCTCTGTCACTTGGGTATGCATATGTAATTAATATTTAAATGTTAAACAACTAATATGCCATATTGAAAATCATGTTTGACATCAGAAACAACTAGAATTCATATAAAAAATAGAATAAGAAATGAAACAATTGAAAAACATACAATAAAAACAAACACTACACTTGAATCGTCAAACATTTTTATGGTAGCCAAATTGGTCAATTTTTTTCCCGATCAGGTTAAACGCTAAAAAAAAGTTGTCTATATATCAATTCCAATTGTTGAACAGTCTCTACAAAATTTTTTTGAAAATTTACTATGAAAATGAAGCAGTTGATTCAATTATGAATGCATGATTCAAATATGATAAAGTTAAAAAAGGAAAGAAACACAATTGAATGCCCCCCTCCCCCACGCGCGGTTCCAAAGAATGCATTATTAACCACCTGACATTAATATCGGTGAGAAGTTACCAAATCTCAATTAAGGGGTATAATCGGAAATTCAAACTATGCCACCACATGAGGCTTATATGGGGCTTATGAATCATTTTTCATTTTTTAGTGATCATTCCACTCTTATGTTAGTTGTTTATGTATGAGAATGTATGTCATAGATGCGATATACTTGGAACATGGGTGAGAGTATTAGATGATATAATTTTGACATTAAAAGGTATAACTCTAACCCTCGTTAAAATTAATCACCATAGGAGCTCATTCTCATCTGTCCAGAAATAACTAATAGGTTTCATTCTTACAAAACAAACTTTTTTTTTCTAGATTACCAGGATCTATTAAAACATTATCGAGTTAGCATGTGTATTATTATTAATGGGTTAACAAAGTTATTCCAACCAATTCTTTTTTAAGTTGAATCGGGATCTGTTGCTATTCTTATTCTTATTTGAGCTTACTCCGGAACCAAAAAGAAGATGAACGTTTCTAGGCAGGGGTTCCATGTTTTGCTTTACACATTAGTATATATAATTATATCATTATTTTAGAGCAAGATTCCTGGATAATGATCTCTCTTGTTAGTTGTTACTCATTGGATTTGCACATTAATCTGGAAAAGAGTGTTGTTCCACTCAGTTTTTGTCACAATCTAAATTACAGTCTCATATGCCTTGTTACAGATTCAGTGAAGCATATACCTCATTAGACAACGTATATATCTCGCTAAATTTTTTCTTATGTTTACTAATAATAGGTTCATTCAACTTGAAATGAGTCAATATACATTTTTTATTAAAACCTAACTTCATTAGGTGATGTTTATTGTATTTTAAAAAATAAAAATATGTATAGTCTAAATTTTAGTTAAAAAAAATAACTGAGTCTAATATTTTTTTATCAAAAAAACAAATGCATAGGGCCCAATCAAATCTAAGGCACTGTTAGTATATAAAACGTTCACTTTTGCTGCCCATGATCTTTCGTCCATACATGCACCAAGTATATTATAACAGGACACAAAAAGTGTTAAAAATGGTTGTCCAATTGAATGCAAAATTCTATTTTCCTACTTGAAAAAAAAAAAATCAGCAACAACATTTCGGGTCAGTGATTTTTTTTTTTTTAAAAAAAAGAAACACGAGGAATTTTCAAGAGGTCATCCATACCAGTAATATCAGTGAATAAGATTGAGACTTCAATAGCCCTTCGAGTCGTGTTACTGCGTCGCTCTCCTTAAGACAATATTTGCCCCCAACAGATAGTGTGCAAGGGGTATTGCAAATCTGTCTGCAGGATAACTCGAAGAACAATTCCACGAGCATATGCACTGATGAGAGTGGAGCGAATACTGTAAATGAACCTAAATGAATCAAGACCCCTATATTAGACTCTGCAGAAACCCAATACAAAGAACACATTTTAAGGAAAAAGATAAAGCTTTTTTGAGATAGTTTTCATGGTAGGAAATCATGTCTATTTATCGACATAGGAGCACCCTTTTAAAGCATCCCATGAGGCTTAATCACCTCCAATCTGGACCGTTGGATCGACGGTCCAAATCGATCACCATTCGATGCACCCTTCCCAATGGCACTCCTTGATCAATGCAACCGATTCTTGATCGATCCAACGGTGCACATTGCATCTGACGTGTCCACCATTTGGACGGTCCAGATTGCATCTGATGAAATGATCTCCACCGTCTGATTAGCCAAAAAGAAAAGTGTCAAGTGCGCCCGTCGCACACACGCGCGCGTGTGCGAACGGTGCTAAAGCACCATATGCATAATACCTTACCATTCATAAAGTAAACATTATTTTATACACACCACACTTTGTATAGTGCTAAATGTTTTTCTTTTTAATCGATGTGTGTGACTAAAAACCCAACACACAATATTACAAATAAATATCCAAACTTGCAAGACACATAAATTTACATTTTAAAAAATCCCTAACAAGTAAAGGTCAATGACATTGAATATTTAAAAATAAAATAAGTATAAAAATAATGCAAATAATTAAAGAAGAGTGGGAGAGACACACTGAGATATTACATTTTGAATGTTATTTCTTCGCATCATATTAGATTGATGTTATTTATCGTGTAATTGAAATTTAATTTTATTCATTGCATCATCTCAGTCAACTCTTTATGATTTCCAGTACCTTCGGCAAGACTATAAGACTAAGGATATATAAGACAGAAGTTACAAGACAAAGGGTAAGACAAAGGCTACTAAGACTAGCTACTACAATGGCTGACGACAAAGACTGGTTATGGCTAAGAGTAAGACTACTAAGGCTACAAAGACAAAGGGGGAGTACTACACTACTACATATACACAAAGATCGATGCTCCTGCAAAATAGAATATTTCATACTAAAATATCAACATCCTACTCCTATCTTCTCACGAGCATAAGTTGGAAACTTTAATGTGATTCCACGACAAAAACCTAAAAAACAAGGTCTGAAAAGTTGTTGCAACTCACCAAGCATAACAGTGGAAAGTAATGAAAGCAATGCCCCTCACTTTCTGGATGGGGTTTTGTCCTGCCTGACAGGAAGGGTAGCATTTATTTTTTTATTTTTTTTTTTGTTGTTCTCACCGGTAACAAATGAAATCTTTTATATATTTTACTATCTCAATATATATGCTAATATTAAAAATGTAAAAACATTAACATTCAATTCATATAAATATGTATTTTTATTAAAGAATGTATTTAATTAATCGAGTATGTGTTTTTTAAAAAATCAAAACGTAGACTGCAACGTAATGCCTTTTTTTTTTTTTTTTTGGGGGGGGGGGGGGGGGGGGGGAGGGCAAAAGTATTAGCGATATTACACTAAGTACTTTTTACAACTCAAATTATAGTCTCATATATCTTTTTAGTCACATCCACTCATTATAACGAAATATAAAATCAAGTAGAAAGTTTTTTATATTTTTTTATAAATGATGTTATTCAATTCAGTAGAATATATACTTTATCTTTTATAAAAATAAATATATATTTATAGATAAAGAATATCATTTTTAGAAGAATAAAAACATAAACACTGTGAATGGAATTGAAAACAGGAATAAACGTAAAATTTTCCCAAAAATTATTCCTTCATTTGTTGATGGCAAACAATTATAGGCTATTGTTTGTTCTCTCTCATTTCAGATGACAACCCACACCCCATCCACCCAGAGAATTAAATTCTAATCCTCAGTGGGATAATCTTTTGGCATGTATCGACCTGGCCACATACTTGGAATCTTTTGGATGAACTTATTCTTATTTTCATTCCACCGAAGTCGGTTTTTTTCTTTTACTTAATTTTTAAGGCAGCATCTGGGGCAGGTAGAGGCAAATTAAGTTAATTTTTTTTTTTTTTTTGTCAAGTAGGAAGGAGATTTGGGGAGTGTAACACGAGGACTTCCTAGAAAATTATCCATCCTAATACTACTCTCGTCCAAACACACTTAACTTCGGAATTCTGATAGCATCCGATGCATTAGTGCTGGTATGATCGCACCCAAAAAAATAAAGATAAAAAAATGCATTACCAAGACACCCGCAAGGAGGCATAAGTAGGTTTTGAACCGATGACCTCTCAGGTGAGAGGGTGTATTGACCAACTCGCTATGCGAGTGGTGGTAGAATTAATTATTAATTAGATTTGAACGCAATCTAAATCCAATCTGATAACATGATCCTCAAAACTAAGAAGATCAACCAACTTAACCCATCGATATCCATCGCGAGATGACGTGCATATTCTAGTATAAGCACACCCAAGATTTGAAGAATAAGTCCATGATACCGATAAGACAATAGGCCCTCAGGAATTGAGGGGCAATGTCCTTTACCAGAATGTTTGAAGGGCCCAATTTTCTTTAAATGGCTTCTTATTTAAGTTAAGAGATATTTTATTTTTGAGATAAGCGGTTGGACTTGGTTATGTTTTGGGAAAAAAGGGCAGTGGTAGGAGAGAGAGAAAAATATTATGTTTTGATTAAGAATCTTGCTACACATGCTCCAATTCATAGGTCTCACTCACAAGCCCCATTAAGTGTCAATTTATCATTGGATGTCTGATTGACTTTGACAAAAGGGCAAAATAATAAAATACAAAAGTCTCATTTAAATACACTCATTTGAAGGCTCAAATCCCTCATTTTTTGGGGTTTGTTTATGTCTTTCGTCCCTCTCGCCTATTATAATTTTTCAAATCAATTGGTTTCCAAAAAATTAACCCACCAATTGAATCATTTCATCATTCTCTTTTATTTTTCGTCTAAAAAATGGAGGAACACCCAACATTTTTGGGGGATTCGATTTCACCCGATTTATTCAAGTTTCTTCGTCCGATTGAATGCCCAATTGCAAATAATGGGTAAGCTATTATTTTTTTTTCAATTTTTTGAATCACACATTTTGTATTGCCGATTTTCGTAATGCAATCCTATGAAACAAATTTTTTTTATTTTTATATTTATTTTTTCCCATATATGATCTGAATGAAATTTTTGTGATTTTATGTACAAATGTAATTGATTCTATGAAACGTTTTTATGATTTGTGAAGAGTTCCTGATGTACAATGAAACTGACTAAATGGCTTAATGTAACTCACTATTGTTAAATGTAATTGATTATTCGTATCTGCCTTTTTATAAGTTTTTATATGTAACTTAGCATAATAAAAGTAATCCATTATTTGATAAATGTAACTGACATTTTCATAATTGAATTTACTCCTTTTTAAATGTAATTGACAAATCAAAAGATGCATCCAATTATATAATATAGAATTGAATGTTAAGCATTGTAATTGGTTTCAGTATGTATATTTTCTTTGTGTATGACCAAAGAAAATAGAAAAACCGAAAGAGAGAAGGGGCCGGGGAAGAACTATTACCCGCAGTTCAGATCATCCTTGCACAGGGTATTTGAAACATTTTCCAAGCTCACAATTAAAGATAGGCATTTGGAGATGCTCAGAAAAACTCTGTTTTGGGATATGTTTAAGTGTTTAATGGATAAGACATATGACTTCAACAAAACCGAAAAGAATGATGATGATATCCTTTGGATAATAAAATCATATGACCCAAAAAACAAGTCCTTCATGATTGGTGGCAAACCTCTCTAAATCACTTTGGATGAGATTGATATTATATTCGGCATACAATCTAAAAAAAAGAAGTGAAAGGTAATTACCTATCAAAAAAATTTTGATATCAACGCAAATGTAGCTAGTTTATCAAAATGTAATTGATTGTTGTGTCTGAATTTCTGTTAACAGTGAACCATGGAACAAAACCTGACACGTTGTTCATTAAGAGGAGGTTTTCTTCGATAAGTAGACCTAGTGCTCCATTTATCAAAAAACAATTGCTAAAGACAGTGGATGGCAATGCTGACCAAGATTTCAAACAGAGCATGCCTCATCAAGATATTTGTCAACGACAGCCTCAGGACATACATGGAAGAGGATCACCAAGTTTTAACAATGCGTTTTGATTGACTTAGGCTATTCTGTCATGTATAAATGTGGATGTTTTGTCATGTATGTAGATGCAAAACAATTTGGAAGAACTATACAAGTTCAAATGTGAACTGATGTGTCTAATTGAAATTAGAAATTTCTTATATTTTTTTCTATTTTGAGAAATGTAAAGCAATGTGATACATTCATTTAATATTGGTCAACGCAAATGTTTTATGTATGTGATTTATGCTATGCTATATGATATGAATTCTATAGCAGGTAACAGCATTGCTACATATATTTGCAACAATGTAACTAGTTTTAAACAGATATGTAACTGATCATTTTATCAATATAATTGACTTTTCTAAAATGTAACTAGATTATGATAAAATCTAACTTAGTCCTAAATTAAGCTCATTACAAAATTTCAGATATAACAAAAAGGGTATAACACATGTTGATGGAAAAGAAATACACAAAAATAACTGGAAAATAAAAAATATCACAAGGCAGCAGATCCAGCAGCTTCACCAACATTCTGCACATTATCACTTTCAGAATTCTTCACTTACTTTCTCTTTGGCTTGAAGACCTTAGATGCCTTCTTTTTTTATGGTGGCCGCCTTTTACTTCGAACCTTTATCGAATAGTGAACAACTGAATCTTGTACCATTTCATCACCAACTGTTCTACAATTATTAATTTCTCTGAAAAATTTCATCAGAGATGCATGCAATGAGTCCAAATACTTTTTGCAATACTAAAGTTTCTCATGAGAAACAACAACAGCCTCAACAACATTCAAATGATGAATTGTTAGTTGCATTTGTAAAACATAACTTATTTTCATATAAATGATGAACTGTCAGTTACATTTGCTGAATGTAATTTAGTTTCATATTACATTTCACTAATATGACTAACTCTGAGTATAATATACCAGATTCAATATAAAAAACATATACATATCACATGACAAATTCATAATGTAATATTAAAGGAATTAAAAGATTAAAATCGAATCTCATATTTAGAATAGCCATATCGGATACTGGGATAATTAACAACAAACATCATATTCCAAAAAAAATTGCAAAAACAAAAAAAAACAAACTCAAACTTCAGTTGCCACACATTGAAAAGAAGGCCAAAATTGTTCAATTATGCTTTCCGATCTAATCAAAGGGTGAAAAGTCTTCAAACATTAAATCAGAGGATGCAATTGTTGATTATTAAAAAAGTTCTTCAAACTTCCAATCTGTATCACAATGTTCTTAAAAAAAATAAAAAAATTCAACAAAAAATTGAGGATTGGATTCAATTGTCGATTATTAATTAAATTGTGATAAGCCAAAATCAAAAGAAATGGAAAAAATGACACACGCCAAAAAAGAAAAAAATAGCCATCCATAATGATAGAGAGTAGTTACCTAAAATGGCTCTGAGGGTATAATAGGTATTAACACATGTGCAACCTCATGGGGATTATGGGGGGCTATAAGATGGGGCCTGGAAATCATTTTCCTTTGATTAATAGGTGATAGTGATTCTATTATTCTTTTCTCCATGAACATAAGTAAAAAAAATTTGGTAAGTAGCGTCACTTAGGTTAGAATTGAGTTCAAGTTTTGTTTCAGCTTGGATCGAATTTGAGTTAGATTTAGGTTGATTTCAAATAGTGTTATTCTAAACAATTTGAACTTTATTAATAGTGATAAGCAAAAAGTTGGCACTTTGGTTGTACAGTTGATAGTGATTCAATTATTCCTCCATTAACATAAGCAAATTTGTCAAACAACAATTTTCTTGTTTGTGTGTCTTTTGCTTGGATTTATTTTAGTCATAAGATCTAATCCTAGCTAGGAGGTGTCGTCGCTATGTCAATAGGTTAGAATTGGGTTCATTTTCTTCTCGGCTTGGATTGAATTCAAGTTAGATTTATGTTGACTTTTCAAAATAGTATTATTCTAAACAATTCGTAATTTATAATAGACATAACATATGTGTGTGTGTGTGTGTACAGTGGGGCGGCTCCTAGACTGAGGCTCCCTCCCTCCCCCCCCCCCCCCCCCCCCTCCCCACCACCACCCATCCTCCACCTCCGCTCCCTCCCTCATCCCCATCATCACTATCTATTTCTTTATTACACCAATCACTTCTATGAGATTCACAACCCCCAATCTATTTTTTTGTTGTTGGTGTGTGTGATAAATGTGTAATGCAGAGGAGATGAATAACATTCAAGGTTTCAACAATGGTGAAAGGGGGTGATGGGGAAGGTGGAGAAGAAAGCTTTTTATGTGGGGGGTAAAAAAGTAATTTAACATATAGAGTTAAATGGAACTAACTCAATGGTTAGTTTAACTGACAGAAGGGTTGATTTGGATTTACCTAGTGTTTGTAGGGGGTTATATGGATTTTAGGAAAACACAGGGTGTTATGTGGATATCAAGCAGTTTGTAGGGGGTTATATGGATTTTTTTCCTTTTTTTTGTGGGCGGTGGGGGGGGGGGGGGGGTTGTTTGGGTTAGGAATGGTGGGTTGGGTTTAAAGAATGGTTAAGATTACACAGTAAATATACAGTGCAATGTGTGGTTTTTTTTTCCCTTAGGAACATCTTGACCGCTGATTTGATGAACTTTTGTCCGTCCGCAAATATGCAAAGTGCAGACGTCTGTCTAGGAGCCCCACTGTGTGTGTGTATATATATATATATATAGCTTTGCTACATAGCCTCAGCATATAGGCCCCTCTCACAGATCCCTTGATGTGTGAACATTTTATTGGCTGTGTAGTTACTTTTTACAAAAAGATAAAAAAACTAAATACTAAAATACCCCTAAATAATACCCACCCTCGTTTCCACATTTTTTTTCCGTTTTTTCTTTTTCCCACTGACAACCGTCCCTCTCGACGTTTCAAATCCAATTAAAAGATTTCTTGGTTTTCAAATATCAAATTTAAATCGAAAAAATAAGTGAAAAAAAAACTTCTCTTGTGTAAAACGTCGAAGAAGACTTATTATCTCATTGAAGAAGCGATTTGAAACAAAACATTTCGTCCAAAGGTTCTTCTACAGCCAAAAAATGGGTACGAAACATTTTTTTGGTATTACACAAAACATGTCTGTTGCATTTGATGATGGTGTTGATTACATGGATTTTTTTTTTTTTTGGGTTTTTTTTAATATTAACAAAAGTAATTTTTTTTTACAGAATTCTGAAATGTATGATTAAATTTTTTTTATGTTTGTTATTGAAATGTAGCTAACAAAATCAGATGAGTGTTTTCATATTTCATTAGCAACATGTTTTTTAATTTTTTTAACAGTATTGCTATGCGTAATGAAACCTTGTAGTAAATGTAACTAACTAAAAGTTGTTACTGGTGTATATAAATGTTCAGCAAATGTAATTAACTATTACAGTGTACTGAAAAATGTAATTTTATTTGCAATGTAACTACCTATTATTAGAAAGAATGTAACTAACCAGTATAAAGAATTATGTTTATTGACTTGTATAATGATAATGACATTCTAAATGTAATTTGATTGACAATGTGACATTATCATCTACATTTTGTTTAGTTTGTGCCTATCTATCTCGTGATTTATATTTTCTTAATCATTACGTGTTTGTTTTTGTTGCTGTTAAGCAAATGTAACTAAATTATATATTATGTAACTATTTTATGTTACAAAGGAAATATCTTCGTAATCATTTGTATCTAATTATTCAAAAATGTCATTCCAACATTTGGAACAAATAATTCTGCACATTGCTTCTCAACTTCAACAATGAAATCTTTCTGTGCACTACCATCCGCATAAAATGCAACTGATTGCACAGTATTTCCTAGATTGAAATGCAAATAATTATCGAATAAAATTAATGTACTGTTATAATCACTTAAAAAAAGAAAAACATAAAAACAAAAAATGAAATAATAAAACTCATAGTTCCAACTAAATATCATATTAAGAGTCGTTCATATTTTGGAATGAAATTTTGTTTCACAATTACATTGCCCCGCAAGGTAGTTACATTTGTCAATGTAAGTAGTATTACTTAGAAAAACATGTAATAATGTAGATACATTTTACAAAAAAGCAGCCAAACCAAAAAATAAGTGGAAAAGAAAAAAAAAACAAATAATGGGTTAAATATGTAACTAACATTCAAAATGTTAAACAACTGATATACCATGTTCAGAACCACGTTTCACATATTGTTCAAAAAAAAAATTTAACATATAAAAATTGAAAAAACAGTAAAATAATTGAAAAAAAATACAAAAAACATGCATCAAACCTAAATCAACAGACATTTTAATAACTGTCCAAAATTATTCAATGATTTAATCAGGATCAGATAAAAAAAAAAGCTTATAACCTACTCTGAACAGCATGAACAAAAAAAAAATTCAAGAGAATGAATGGGATGGTTCAAATGTTCAAATTTAAAAAAAAAAGAAAAAACAGCATTTCAACAAGTGTCCAAAATTATTCAATGATTTAATTAGGATTAGATAAAAAAAAAAAAAAAAAAAAAAAGTTTATAACCTACTCTGAACGGCATGAACAAAAAAAAACAAATTTTTTCAAGAGAAAGAATGGGATGGTTCAAATGTTCAAATTCAAAAAAAGAAAAAACAGAATTAATTACCCCCATACGCGTTATTCTAGTTATTAATTGCCTTCTCATTATCTTAGCCGCCCCATTAATTACATGAGTCATTAACGAACACATTCAAAGGGTATTTTGGGTAATATGAACACTGCCATGTCATGGGACTTATGAGGGGCCTATGAAATAGGGCTTGTAAAACATTTTTCATATATATATATATATATATGATTGTTAGAGCTTTCCTACACATGCCCCAGAAAATAGGCCCCTCCCACAGGTCCCTTGATGTATCAAAATCTAATTGGTTGTGTAAGCCAATTTTGCAAAAGGGCAAAATAGCTAAATACCTTATTACCCCTAATTAAAACCCACCCCTCTTTTCGCGTTTCACCTCTTTTTCCTTTTTTTTTCCGGCTCACAACCTTCTCTCTCGCCCATTCAAACACATTCCATCTAAATTAGGGTTTTGAAAAAAATAATTTGAATCGAAACTCAGAGACCAAAAAAAAAAACCTTTTGCTTAAAACGACGAAAAAATCCTGATATTTCCTTCAAGAAACGATCTAATAACAAAAGAGTTCTTCCAGAGGTTTCAACTACAACAAAAAATGGGTATGCTACCTTTTTATTGGTATTTCTGAAAACGACTATGTTGTTTTTGAAGATCCTGTGATTAATTGTTTTTTTTTTTTGTATGGTTTTTTTTTTTTTAATTCGAATAGATACAAAATGTACCTGATTTTTTTATGCAACCCTTTTTGGTATTTTTGAAAATGACTTTGTTGTTTTTGAAGATCCTGTGATTAATTTTTTTTTTTCTAGGGTTTTTTTTTGTTTTTAATTCGAATAGATACAAAATGTAACTGATTTTTTTACATAGAAAACTGTAATGTATGATTAACTTCTGTTTATGTTTGTTATTAAAATGTAGCTGACAAAAAAAGGATTACTGTAATCAGATTTCAGTTACATGTATTTCCATTTTTGCTTAGTAGTTGATATGGGAAATGTAAACATGTAACCAACGTAACTCACTTTAAGTAGTTGGTGGTGTATATAAGTGATCAGTAAATGTAACTAACTATGACAATGTATTGGTTATGTAAATTTTTTATCAGTCTGTTTAATTCATCAGATTGTACAATATCAAGGAAGACCAAGCATATTCATTCATTCAGATATATATAACTCAGTTCAAGCAATAAATGTAACCAACATTCAAAAATATATAACTCAGTACAAGGACAATGTAACTAAAAAAAAATAAATGTAACTGAATATCACATTGCAAAGAAGTTCACGATTCAAATAAACAAGCTTACAAGATCATGTCCATGGAAACGATAAACATAAAAACAGATAAAGGATAAAACAAGAAATCAAGAGGTAGCATATCCAACATCTTCACCATCATTCTGCATGTTACAACATCGAGAATTCTTCACTTGCTTTCTCATTGGCTTGAAAACCTTATGTGCCTTCCTTTTCGATGGATAACGCCCTTGACTTCGAATCTTGATAGGAGAGTGAACATTTAAATATGGCAATGGTTTTTCACCAATAATATCACAGCTAGGATTTTCATTGGGCAAATTGATGAGAGAAACATGCAAGGAATCAAGATACTTTTTGCAAAACTCGAGTTTTTCATGAGAAACAACAGCAGCCTCGGCAACATTCAGATAAACATAAGATATGACTCGTCTATCAACTCGAGTTATATGACTCGTATATCAACATTCATATAAATCATTCCAACACTTGGAACAATTGCTTCTGAACATTGCTGCTCAACATCAAACAATTAAATTCTTCTCCGGACTACCTTCCAAGGACATGTAACTGAGTCCCCTATATTTCCTACAAATTCAAAAAAATAGCAATAATAATTCATTGAAGTTACAAAGGTAGTTACATTGTAAATGTAACTTGGATTGTAATACAAAATCCATATAATAAGTTAGTTATATTCACAAATCGATGAAGCTAGTAACAAAAAAAATACAAAACATCAATATAATTGTTAGTTACATTCCCTGTATAGTACACATATGTCACTGAGATTCACATGCCAAACAACAGATATGCCATATTAAAAATCATATTTGACAACATAAACAACCAAATTAACATTAAAAAAACAAAAAACAAAAAATGAAACAATTGAAAAGCATACAACATACAATATATATTTTTTTCAATAAGATTAGACGCTTAAAAAGTTCTCCAAACAATCAAATCATACTACAGTCTCAAGAAAAAAAATTATGCAAATTCACCACAAAAAATAATTAAGAACAATTCAAATGTTGGGAATTCAAAAGTGAGAAAGTCAAAAAAAGAAATAAAAAACGCTATTTAATGCTCCACACGCGCAGTTCCAATGAAGCAAAAAATAAAGGACTGCATTAATTTTGTTTAAGAGATTAGAAATCACAATTAAGGGTATAACCGGAAATTCAACCCATACCATGTCACGGGGCTTATTTGGGGCCTACGAATTGGGGTTTGTCAATCATTTCTCATATATATATATATATATATAAAAGAAAGAAGTTGGCACTTTGGTAGAACATGTTATAGAGATGAAAATGGAAGGAGAAGCAGTAAAGAGAGGATAAAGAAATAATACCCTTTTAATTAAAGAGTAGTGTATTTTAGGGTAGTAAAATAAACCATTCTTTATTGACATAGGGAAATCTGAACAAAACTTCATTAACTCATTGGGTCAGGTTATTTCGGAAAATTCAATCCCTTGATCCAAACTCAACTTGAATTTGGTCAGATCTTGTTAAATAGAGGTTCAAGTTAAAATCAACAGCTAAAATCTCAACTTAAAACTGTTTAGAAGTTGTGTTCAACCAACTTAAGTTCCACACATATTATGAGTAAGTGATATGTCATGTAACAACGTGACATATAAACTCAATTTAATTAAGTTGTGTGAAACAACATTGTTTGAAAAACACACGAAATTGTGTGAAACGACATGACATATAAACTCAGTTTATTTATATTATCAGTCAACTTGTCTCAGAAGTACTTAAAATGCATTCCAAAATAGTGTACATTAAAATTGATAACTCCATTTCAAAATAAGAATCCCCCCTTTTCAAAAATCCAGTTTTGCTAGATTTTGTGGAAAATGAACTTTTACTTGTAATGTTTAAAAATAAATATTAGAATGGAAGATTCAAAAATGAGGTGTTCCTATGGAATGAGAAAGAAAATAAACGCGAACCAGCTCTAACTCTCAATCTGCAACTAAAGAAGTGTTTGGGTGTGCGCTCGATACCACCGCGATGGGGGAATCAACCCATCAACGCAGAAACATTATATTGTTTCAGCGTGCTGGAATTGTCAGGGAAAAAACCACATGCACTATATGAAAGCGACTCCAAAAGACCACGCGAACCATTGCACAATATGCTCCACCACCAGCAGAAAACGCCGACGCCATTTTTCTGGTTTGATTGGCTGCTCACTTCGGGTGGTGTCCTTGAACGCGAACGCCGCAAAAACAACCACCCAAACGAACCCAAGAACAAACTTTCTTGTACCCAAAAAAAAAATACAGAATACAGACTTTCTGATAGATGAATCAAAAGCTGACTTATACCATTTGAGAGTGCATTACAAAATATCAAAGTAAGAGAACCAGTGAATGAAAGTTTCCAATCAATTACTTCACAACCACCCAATTAATGCTCTCCTTGTCAGATAATTTGATTGGGTGGTTGTGATGAAATTTCGAACCACGTCCGGACAAAATATTTGTTGTTGACAATGTGTGTGGACTCTATTTGTGAACAATAAACTGCGCAAAAATATTGTAATGTTGTTGAACCGGCCCTGTCGGTTGCCCTGGATTTTTTTATTTTTTATTTTTAGATTTTTTATTTTCTTTTAAAGTTTTTTTTTTTTTTTTTGTTCTTTTATTTAACTGAGTTATATGTATTATTTTATGAATTAAGAGGTTTCTAACCATTGAAAGATAATTTTTGTTGAACTACATAAATCCCTTCTTTTATAATTTTGTATTCAAATATTAGTGCGTACAATCTCATAAAATACTTGAATCGCCTTTTGTATGTGATCCAGTTAGAGATAGATCCATCATCTGTCCATCCTCCATCCGATGGAAGCAACAAATATATCATCGCGTTATTCTACCTTAAAGAAATCAATAACCAGCATAAAATGTGTCGTAGCCCGAATTGTGACGACAGTGACCCAAAGATATTCTGTGTGGTACTTGAGATGCAGAATGATATTCTGTATGGTACTTTGAAAAAGGAACTTCAGAGGCATAATAATCTGTAGTACCCAAAGTCACTGCCGCACTATTAAAGAATAATCTGATAAAGTTGAAAAACAAACCGAATAGGTCTAGAAACTGTGGACGTAGTTGGTGCACAATCCATGGAAATCTGCATATTTTAAAAAATATGTAGAACTGTTACAAAACAAATAGCATTGCATCACTACATTTTGTTGTTTCTCAAGCATTGACTCTTCAGTAGGCTCAAGGAAGATCTGGATCTTGCAAATTTGGGTTTGAAGGATTTATTATTTTTAGTTCTTGAAGATGACATCTAGGTGACCTATGCATGGTAAATATTTTGTGAACCATCATCACCCATTGATTGAAAATGAAACATAGGTGTTAAACAGTGAATCATAGGTGTTAAATAGTGGTCACTTTTTGTAATCCTAACACTTTTTTAATTTTTTTTTTTGAAATATATGTAATGGTCCAGGCTGACACAACAAGATATTATCCGTTTTATATGTGGTGAGCTCACGGCTTTAAAAACTCGTCTTCGTGTATAAGAGTTGTGAACAGACCATCTCTTTTCATTAAGCGATATGGGACTAAATACCTCACCTCACCCAATCCATAGGCCTCTTGAAACTATTGAACCCTTTGACTATCCTGACCCACCACTCTCAATGAGCCAGTGTTATAATATATGCTTGTGTAATTAAGTATATATATATCTTTACAAAAAGTGTATGTTCAAATGAATTGGATGTATATCTTTTTATAGAACATTAATACACTCAAATCATTTTGCAGTCTCATTTACAATCCAAAAACAATCACATAGCCGCATATACACTTTACTCTTGGAGTGTATACTAGTACAATATATGTTCCACTATCGCAATGTATAAAAATTTAAAAATTTTCATTTTTCAAAGAGACACAATTATGCTACTTAATTTATCCACACAAGTATGTATTTCTCTTTTTATAATAACTAGTTAATGCACACGTGCATCACAGATGAATTATTTTTAATATTTTGTAATTATTAAATTTTTATTATTATTTGATTATGTATTAAAACCATATCTTTATTGAAAACATAAATGTAGATATTCATTATTGATTATATATATTTGAATTTGTATATTGTATTATATCATAATTATTTTTAAAAAAAATTCAATTTATATGGTTAAATTTGGATTGTTAAATTTCACACATAATCTCAAAATTTTAAGTATAATTTAAAATAAAATTCAGAACATAATTTCAAGAAAAAATAATTTTATATTCGAAACATATATTAGAAAATTATAAGATAAATATATTTTTTTCAACAATCGTTTAAATCAATTTTAATGTATCGATATATATATTTTAAATGATCTAAATCTAAACCAATACAAATAATATCAATTATACTTTAGGAAATAAATTAATTTCTCTTTAATTTATCAATTTATAAATTAAATTTTTTAATCTATCTTAATTTCTTCATAAGAAAAAATAAAAATATATTACTTTGAAACTTAATTTTTTATTTCACTTTAATTTAAGTCTATTTAATACAGATAGAATTAAAATTATCTATCAAAATTAATTTATTTATTTTAACGTACTGATATTGTCTATTTTAATTTAATATATGAATATTATCTTCTAATATTCTATTTTTTCCTAGGCTATCAATTTTAAATTAATGTAAAATTTTTATGAATTAATTAATACTATCAATCATTATCTTATCCTTATCTTAAATATCTGAAAATTTTATTTATTTAGATATTATTTTATTTATATTTTATTAATCTAGATAATTTAATATAAAATTTGAATTATCAATATTTTAGTATCAATATCATAAATTTCTAATTTCAGTGGATCTTATAATATTCTATTCATCCGTAACTTATTAAATTTTAAATATATAATTAATCAATTTTGAACTACGTATTTAATAAAACAGTTTTGATTAATTATCTTATAATATCTTATTTATTTAAATTTATCAATTTTTATATATCAAAATATTTGTGAAATTGCAGTTTGTCTAGTATTTTACATTTAATAAAAAGAATTATTAAAAAAAATGCCTAATCTTCATTAAAACAAATGATTAGAATATCTAAATAAAATGTTAAAAATATTAAAAATGAAAGGCTTTCATCATCCTTACAAATAATTATTAGAAACAAAACAAAAACTCCAAATATTTGAATTTAAATATTATTAAAATGTAATCAAACATAATAATAAATAAAAAAAATATAAAAGCATATTCCAATTACGTAAAGACCCAAGAAACTAAAAAAATGAATTGAATATGACAGGTTGGATATTTATATTTATTTTTTTGGAACTGGTTCATCCGAAATAAATGTTTTTTTTATAGTCATAACAGATTTTTTATTTCTAATGATTCATTTTTATCTATATTTTTTTATTTAAATATAAAAAACCATGTTATGCTCAATAAAATGATTTGGAATTGGGAAAACTAATTATTTTAAATTATAAAATATTTAAAACCTATTTTTTTGTTTCTCAAGATCTACTTTTATTATATATATAAATTTTAAAATAATTAAAAGAAATATTTTGTTTTTCAAGATCTACTTTTATCTATATGTATTTTAAATTTCTAAAAATAAAAAATTGGTTATTACATCTATTGTATATATAAATTCGAAAATAATAAAAAAACAATTGTTTTTTTTTTCAAGATGTGCTTTTATCTATATGTATTTTGAATTTCTAAAAATAAAAAATTTGGTTATCATCAAATCTATTATATCTATCTTTTATTGATTAAATGATTATTACATTTTTATAGAAATAACTACTTTTTCTTATAATATATTTCTTTCAAATTTAAATTTAAATATAAAAAATTATTATTATTTGCTATATGTATTTTGAGTATTAAAATTGAAATTTATTAAATTTGACTAACATTAAAACCAATGGTTTAGTTTCTTAAGATCCTATCTTTACCTATATGTAACTTGATAATTTAATATTATTATGATATTTATTAAATAAATTCTAGTAAACTACGTTAAGATTTGTTAATTGATTAAATAATTAGTACTCATATTTTATAAAATTCTATTTTATGAGATAAAATCTAGTTTTTGAGATAAATCTATCACATTACAAATATAAATAAGATTTTTTTATGGATATAACTTATTTTTAATTAATTTCAAGGGGTAAAATCGGATAAAATATTGGGTTTTTTAGTTTTCAGTCCTTATAAACATACCTATTTAGGGATCGATTCATCACTTCTTCATATTTTGGTTTTAGTCCCCAGATTTAAAGGATATGTTCGTTTTTAGTCCCTCCCATATACTAAAAATAAAACCAAATAATTTAAGGGATAGGTCCCTCCTAGGGACTAAAAAAGAACATATCCTTTAAATCTGGGGACTAAAACTAAAATATGAAGAATTGAATGATCGATCACTAAAAACTGTGGTTTATGGGGACTTAAAAATAAAAATCCCTAAAATATTTCCCCTCTATCCCGTATTTTTTATATATATATATATATATATATACACACACTTTAACAGACGAGTGCATAATATTTTTTAAAAAAAGAAAATTGATGAGGATGAGCGCGTGTATATTTTCTTTTCAAAAAAAATGGAAAGAAAATCGATGAGGCCTATGGACGTATAGGGCTGCACACATGGATAAACATATATTTTTGTTTTTTGTGTTTTTTAATAGAGTATCTAATCACATAGTAAAATGTGTTCGGATCTGGTCAAGATTTGGTACTATCAGTATCGAACTGCATGACCTATGAATTGAACTATAAAGCTTATGAATCAAACTGCACAGTTAATTGTTGGGTACAGTGTCACTTTCTGTGCAGTTTGATTCATAAGCTATGTAATTTGATTCATAGGAGTTTGATACTGACGGTACCAAACCTGATTAGATCCAGACTCTAGCTACTAAAATATATTTTTTTTTATTGAGGATTTATATACTGATAGAAACTGCTGGAATGATAAATGTATCAAAACTCAAGATTCATTCATTGATCACAATCATATTTAAGAGCGGCTTATAAAAAAACACCACATGGGATGTTAAATTTAATTATTTGAAGATCATGATGTGGTACATCGATTAATTAAACCTAATGCCGTTTGGGAGATGGCATCTTTCTCTTGACAACTTTTAAAATTTTACTTTATGAAAATATGTACAGATCAAAGAGTGATGTAAGATGCAACAATAGGAATCCAACTACAAATTTAGTTATAGTCCCAGAGGCCTATAGCATGTAGCCTGATAGCAAGGAACACTACCCCCAGGTGTCACCATGAATCAAAACAAACTCTTTAAAATAGTCATATAACTTATATTTTAAAGGCTATAATCAATGTTTGATTACCAAACAAAATAAAGAAATGGATGATAGAAGAATATGTTAAATCTTGAATAAAAAATATATTTATGTAGCATAGATAGACTATAATATTTATATCTTGATAAGAAAAATTAAATCGTGATAGTTATGTTTGGAGAATACAAATATAACCTATTCATGTTTATCAATTTTTTTAAGATGAAAAATAAAAGAGAAGAATTTATTTAATCAGATAAAAAATATCAATTACACAAATCATTTATTCTCTATCCCCATGTCAAATTTCTATTATTATTTACACTGAATAAGCTAAGGGTCCATTTGGATATGAGTTTAGGTAGATTCTGCTTTTGAAAAGCTAAAAATTCTTAAACTCATATCCAAACACATTTTCAGCGTTTAATTTTTCAAACCACAATTTTTATTTTTAGACCAAAAAATTTTGCGGTTGAAAATCTAATAAAACATAGCTTTTCAAAAGCTGAGTTTGAAACATAAGATTTTAAGAATCTCAGTATTTCAATCTCACATTCAAACACACCCTAAAATATAAATATGAAAATGAAATGCTATAGGTATCAATGTCAAACAGTATAAGTAACAAATAAAACTAAATGTTCTCATATGTTAATTTATCAAACAAATTGGAGTTATATTACAAAATAAATAAGGGATTTTTAGTTTTAAGTACCTGTAAACATGCTTATTTAAGGATCGGTCCCTCACTTCTTCATATTTCTTTTTAAGTCCCCATGTTCAACCGTCTATTTGGTTTTTAGTCCCTCCGTCAAACGTCCGTCCATACACCGTTAATTTGTGAAATGTGATTTTATTTTTAAGTCCCTATAAACTATGTTATTTAGTATTAAGTTCCTGTAAACTATATTATTTAGTGATTAACCCCTGTAAAATATAAAGAAGGGATGGACTAATCACTAAATAATATAATTTACAAGGACTTAAAAATAAATCATATTTCACAAATTAACAGTGTATGGATGGACGTTTGACGAAGAGACTAAAAATCAAATATGCAGTTGAATATGGAGACTTGAAAAGAAATATGAAGAATAGAGGGATCCATTCCTAAATAAACCTGTTTACATATACTTAAAAATAAAAATCTCCATGAATAAATAAATAAATAAATCTTTGATTGTGATTTCTTGGTAGAGAGGGCAAAACAGTACTTTTACTTCTTTGTACTGTTGTACATGTGTTTAACACCCATCTCTTTGCAATAGATGGACTCCACATTGCAGTGTATGATTGGTGGCAGTTGTATACAAAAGGATTGGACTTGTGGAAAGCCATCCATTCCCACTAGCAGACGAACAACCAACCAAGCAGAAGAAGACTCACAGCTCTCTCAGTGGGAGTCTCTCAGGCTTTCTCTCAGAAACACTACATCAGGTTCTCTCTCTCCCTCTCTCTCTCTCTCTAAAAGAAGAAATTAAAATTGTGTTTTACAATTCTTTGTTTGAACTGAAAGAAAAAGAAGACATATTAATGCTAGCTTTTTGTTTTTCTTTTTACTTTATATGATTAAATCTTCTCCTATAGGAGTAAGATTGGATATCAAGATTTCTATTTCTTCTCAGTAATACTATTTCAATTTTACTTGAATATTCAGTTCTTCTTTCTAAGAACTATAATGTGGAAGAAATGTATGAGATTTGGATTTATGGAAGGACTTCTCATCATGAGAAGTGAGAACCATCGTGGGTTCTTTTAGTAATTAAACATCATTTATTTCTTCTTATCTTCTTTTCTTCTTTTGAGATTACCCAATTTGGTGTGAATGTTGTTATTAAATATTCCTTTTTTATAAGAATTTTTTTAAAAAAAATGAAAATTGAGACCGACCATACAATTTTTTTTGTTAGAAACACCGACAATACAAAGTTAATAAACAAGGAGCTTCACATCATTGAAATGTTGAATATTTGTTGTCATCTTTTGAAAATGTCTCTTTCATTTTTTAGGTGGCACAGTTTTATTTTTTTTCTTTGTTTAAATGTGTTACTCATGTTTGATTGTGAAACAGGACCAATCTTAAAGGTGTTACTGTTGCTTAAATTAAATTGTCATTTTTTTAAGCTGTGCAGCTAACTCATATAGCTTGCTAACTCATCTTATTGGCTTGGTGTCTATCTCAAATTTTTTAATGTAATAAATATAACAATAATAACAACTTACCGAACAATGAGAATATAATAGTTCAAGTCACATTCATTCATTTCGCGCTTAATAGTAAAAAAAAATATTAATTAATAGGGATGAAAATTATGAATTTGGAATTTTATTTTAAAGAAAAATTTGATGTCATAAAATATCTAACAGCAAGTGTTCCCATCCCTGAGAAGGTCATCAGGAAAATATAAAAAAGGGAAAAATTCATATAAACCCCTGTAAACTGACTGAAATTCATATAACCCCCTAACATTTTTTAAAATCCATATAATCCCTTGAAAACACCTAGTAAATCCAAATAGTCTTCTGAATAAAATTTACATTTATAGATAATAAATATTTTGTAAATATTATGTTTGGTTAACCCTGGTAGAAGACACAGTATATAAAAAAAAAAACTCTACAATATGTTAAAAATGTAAAAAAATTTCTATAAATGACGATTTTATTCCTCTAGATAGAATTTTATACTATATCCAAAGAGAGTAAAATAGATATTTTCATATGATTTTTCATATTTTTAACACATTGTAGTGATTTTTTAGTATATTTTGTCTTTAAGTCAGGGTTAACCAAACGAAATATTAATAAAATATTTATCATCTACTAATAAAAAAATTTATTCAGAAGATTATTTGAATTTATTATATATTTTTAAAAATTTATATGAATTTAAAAAAAATACAAAGAGTTATATGAATTTCAGTCAGATCTGGTAGAAAAGTATAAATTTTTATTTATAAAAAATTATTAAATTATTTTAACTGGCATAAGTGACAATACAAGATAGATAAGATATCAATATATCAGAGTAATCGATTTGAGTGTCACCGGCTTTGGACGTATGAAACACGTATATTTATTTTCCACATATTTGTGTGTAATGATTATGGCGTGCCAGGAAACACTCAAGTACATTATGCTTTTTTTTTAATGATAATCATCTCGACCGTCCATCGGTCCATGTATCGATGTCGATAATTTGACTAAAGGTGTTGGGAAGGGGCACTTCCTCCCCTTTTTTCCTTTCCACATTTGGTGGTGGGGACAATAGGAATGATCCTCTCACCATCTTGCCCGCCCCCCAATTCATCTCTCCCCTTTCTCTGAGAGTTTTGGGAAAAAAATTACACCAGTTACGTGACACTTTTTAATGGACTGTTACAAGATTTCTTTATGATTTTATTATAAAAGATCTGGACTCCTCCCCGCACCCTCTACTCTCCTCCCTCTCCCCTCCCTGGCATTTCTTTTTCTCTCTCTCCCTCTCCTCTTCCTCATTGTTCTTATCCTTAAAATTTGATTTTTTTAGGTAGGGTAAGAGAATGGGGATGGGATAAACATGCCCTAAAGTTTATCGTATGATAATATTTTTTTATTTTATTTTGTTTTAGTTTGATTGTTACTTTATAATTAGGGTTACAACTCGGACGGGTTGGGTTTGGATTGACGCCAACCCGAACTCAATCTGAAGTTCAAATTAACTCTAATCCCATCGAACCCGATTTTAAACTCGGTTATTCTAACTTGAGCCTAACCCATAGTGTAAAAATAAAAAAAAATAATAAAAAAATAACCTGACCCAACCCAAAGAAACTGATGTTCTAGCATATAAAATTCGTAGATATGTTCAATGATGATGATAATTTATAAAAATAAATTAAATCAATAATTCAAATTAATATGAAAAAAAATTTAAAACAATCCAAATTTAACATTTTTCTATTTTGGAATGAAAAAATTCAATAATAAAAATAGCCTCACATACTTTAACAAAACATATTTAAGAATTATTCAACGACCATGATCATTTCAGATTTATTATTAATTACATATTCAAGTTTGGTCAGGTTGTAAATGATGTCAACCTAAATTCAATTTGATTTCTAATTCAACCCGATCCTAATTTTTACAATCCAACCTACAACCTATGTAAAAATCAGATTTAATCTGTCGATTTCGGATTGGATCTAACCCAAGTTGCAGCCCAATTATGTAGAGAAAGAAAAACATTTGTTTTATTTGGCACACTTGTTTGCTTTTACTTCCTAAAAAAAAAAAAAGGAGTGATCACAATTGTTTTTTTTTTTTAAATTGAGTTCTTTTATAACTAAAACCTAAAATCTTTTTTATATATATAAAAAACTAGGACTCAGAACTTATATTTGGTTCAACATTATGAAAAACTGATAAAAAAAATTTATAGATAAGTATTTTTACTATTTATTTATTTAACGGTTATATCTTATTCTATTATAAGTAAATTTATAATTCAGGACCTTTTAATAACTAAATTCTTCACGAAAGGGTCTTGAATTATATTTTACTCAAAATAGAATAGGATATAACTGATAAATAAATAAATAGTAAAAGGATTTTTTTTGTTTTTAAAAAAAGGTAGACAATTGCTATCCTAATAACGTATTATCGAACTGGTCCGAGCTTGAAAAATTTACAAAAGAGGAAAGGGACGCAAATAGAAATAGCATAAAATAAAGGTAAAAACACGAACAAAATACGAAACCGCGACTACCCAAAAGTATGAGAGGTTCCTAGTTCCTACTCTAGGCCACCTGGGAACGCATGCGGGCTACATGAATCTACATTAAATAAATTTTTTTATTTTTTGGTCATATAGGCTCACATGGATCTACATTAATGTTGTTGGTGGGCTACATGTGATATGATACATAAAGCACATCAAAAGTGGAAATACTGTAAAATAAAATAGATATCTATACAATATAATGCAAATGAACAATCAAATAATCCAAGACATTCCCCCTTAAATCCCAAGTTTTTTTTAAAAAAATTTCTAAACCATTGAATTAGGAAAATTTAGAACAAACTAGTGTGTACCATGAATTAGGACAAATTAAAAGGTGACCTCTCTTTTTTCCTACAGAGAGTGGGTGAGTGGGGTTCTCATGCCCCCCATGTTCAGTGGATTCCTGGCACCCAATTTACTGAAGGTGCACCCAATTGGCTGAAGTGAACACCTTTACATTTATTATATTATTATTATTTTATATATGAGCTGATCAAGGAAAATTTAAAATAAAGACTTATAGGACAACTGACAATTTCACAACATGCCGGATGCTTTAATGGCTGGGACAGATTTAAATTTATGTGTTGTTGGGTAGCTTTTATTTTTATTTTTTTGCCCTGGATGATTTTTCCTTTTTTATTTTATTTTATTTTTTGTGCTAATTACACCTTCCATAGCTCTTGTGTTTAAGTTTTTGTGGAATTCAAACAGATTCATCAGGGATTATTAGTTTCTAATAAAAGACTCAATAGAAATCTGATATGTGATATTCTCAATCATGTATCAGTCCCTTCACGATTAAGAAATATGAGAACTAGTTATGTCTAAATCCTATTCCTTTTGTATACAAATGTTTGAGGTTGTTTTCATAATTTAGTGCAACAATTAAAACCAAACAATGAATTTAGAAATGTATTTATCCTATTTATATTTGAATCTTTATATCTTACTACTTTAGTTAATTTTTATAACGAAACTGAGCTGATTAGCTCAAAAAAAAATTATGAAGAAATAGGGTATTTAATTCAAATAATGATCAAAAATTTTAGGAGAAATTAATTAGAGATCCCTAGGAACACCTCTGTAATAACAATGGGTCCCTAGACTTTTTCTTATTTTCTTTAGGTCCCTCAGTTAGTAGTGGTATTATATTTAGATCCTTCTATCCAACTTTCATCCAACCTAATTTTTTTTCTTCCTCTTTTATTTCCAACTGAATATGTTTTGCCCTTTCTCCCCCAACCTTTCTCTTTCTGCCCCAAACAAATGAAAAGATGAGATCACCTCCACCAGCTTAGTCATTTTAGGGACCTAAAGAAAATAAGAAAACGTCCAAGAATCTATTATTAATATAGAAATGTCCCCAGCTACCTCTAATTAATTTCCCCAAATTTTTATTGATTCTTATAGAATTCTAATTATAATTAATTTAATAACAAAACTCAAAAATCACGAGGTTGGGTTCAAGTATGTGCGGTTACCTAACAAAAACAATTCAAAAATAATTTTCATGTATCAAAATTATCAAGCATTATAAACAATCATTGGTAGTTCATAGTCAGCCATATATCAAAGGTATGCACATGATATATTTGAATTTTCATATTAGTTAAAGATTTTTTAGAGTACATGTGACAAGATAATATTTTATACTCACTAACTCTCTTTTATTTTTTTTGTCTCTCACACCTACGCAAAACAACATTTTTAATTATAAAAACTAAAGTTTAACTGATTTATTTTTTTGGTAAGAAAAGTCCAAGTTGTAGTTTCACATGGAAGGATACCGTTGAATTGAAGCAATAAAAAAATGCTGGACCAAATTTAAGTGTCCTAGATTGAGCCCTTATAATTATATTCTAAATGCTCCTCATCTATACAAATAATGCATGGTCACAAATGAAAGTCAATTTTCCCTATATTTTTTAAAATAAATAACGTATATATTAGGCCTAGATTTCAAGAATTTTCTCTGTCTATTTGGTATATAATAACAATCTTTAACCCCCTTCTGGGTGACAAATAAAGCTATCTGCCTCTAATAGCTATACCTTGATAAATAATTCTCCATATCTCAAATGACTTTTTTTTGTTATTCTCTTTGAAATGAAAAATATATCTTTTGGTTTTTTGTTTCAAGTTATAATAAACTAATAAAGTGAGAATAAAGTGATGTATAAGATATGAATAAGGGTTATGAATTTAAAAAAAAATTCTACTTGTGTATATATTGTTTGTTTTTATAAATATGTGTGAGATGTGTATATAATATAATAGATGTGATATGTTTTTAGGGCATATATAAAATTGTTAGACGAGATAAAATATATGAAATGTATCATTTGAAATACTCTATTTTTATTGTGTTTTTGTTTATAAAATAAAAAATGATGCACAACTCTAGTACTATTTGTTTTAGTAAGAATATTTATTTATATTTTAATATTTTCATTGGGAGTGGGGTTGGTATGTCCGGCTGAATATTGAGATTTTTTAATTCGAGAAAGTAGAATTTGTAAATTTCTTTTTTTAGGGGAGTGTTTCTTTGTGACATAACAAATGTATTGTTTGTTATATTTTACATAAAGTGTTAAAAAGGGAAAATCCCAAAAAAAAAAAAAATCTTAAAGATCTAAGATATTTAAATTAATAACTTTTTAAAAGAAAATATTATGTCCATTCATGTTCGCACCCCATCCACGGTCCCCACTAATTTTTTTTTATTTTAAAAAATATACATTATTCCATTGAAATAGAGCACTATTGCACTCAGTTTTTTTTTTTACAGTACTATATATTTCATTAAACACCTAGTGGAGTAATATAACTCGTTAAATTTTTTCACACTTATTAAAAATGAGTTTATTCAACACAAAATGGAGCGATGTACATTTTTTATCAAATTATATGTCTCATGAGATAATGTTTACTATTTAAAAAAAATGAAAATATATGTGGTCTGAGTTTTGATCGATAAAAATGATTGAGTCTAAAATTTTCTATTGAAATATACACTGTTTAAATAAATGAAATATTCACTTAGATGTATTTAATTTTCATTCAATATAATAGTGTTAAATATACTGAATTATACAGCTGGGACGAAATTGAGTGTATCAAAACGTTCAAAAATTCCATCAGAGCAAATCGACACACATTGAGTTGGTTTGTTAAACCTTTTTTGGGGACCCACCACAGTCGTTATAAGCAACTTGATCGTCACTGACGAAACAGAGAGATTTGCAGGAGAGTTCAAATGAAGCCCAGATCGAGAAAACAAGGAGAGGTAACACCGACCCATCATTGAAAACTCCCAAAGTTGGCTCCTTTTTTTTCATCCACGACAAGTGTTCGATTGCTGGTCTGGTTTTTTTGTTTTTGATAATTCTAGTGGGATTGCAGAGGACTAGTTGGGTTGAAATATGTTGTTTGGGTTGCACATGCCTACAGCTTTTCTGGCCGAAGATAATCCTAAGGAAGTGGCTCAACCTCCCCACCAAAGACTCCGACTTCAACGCCGACGACGACCGCGACAGCGCAAGCGAATTCGAAAATGAAGGTTTGATCTTTAGTTGGGTTTTCGAAGTTGGGTTGCTTTGGGTCAATGATTTATTGAGAATTCATTATCTGTTTTGTTGTTCTTATGAAACTCACTATTGGATTTTCATTAGAATCTTCTGAACCCATGATTTGTTCTTTGCTGTTCTTTGGAATCCAATTTGAAGTTATTTTAATATTATTTTCAAACCCAATTAATGAATTTCATTATGACGTCGACAATGAAGGTTTGAACTCTCGTTGGGCTTTCGAAGTTGGGTGTGTTTTTGGTCACTGATTTCTTGAGAATTCTTTCTGTTTTTTGGTTCTTATAAAACCCAGTATTTGTTTTTATTCAAATCTTCTGAACCCATTATTGTTCTTTGCTGTTCTTTGGAACCCAATTTGAATTTTTTGTTTATTTTGATTCCTTCAGTAAAACCCATTTAATGAATTTCATTACAACAGCGCAAGCGAATTTGACGATTAAGGTTCAAACTTTGATTGGGTTTTCGAAGTTGGGTGTGTTTTGGTCACTGATTTCTTGAGAAGTCATTATCTGTTTTGTGGTACCTATGAAACTGAGTATTGGTTTTTCATTCAAATCTTCAGAACCCATTATTGTTCTTTGCTGTTCTCTGGAACCCAATTTGAAGGGTATTTTTCATTCATTCATTAAAACCCATTTAATGAATTTCAATGTTCTTCTAATCCCATCATCAGTGTTGCTTTTCTTTGTTTAAAGTGGCAGGTCTGAAATTTCATTGCCCATGATGTTTCAATTAGTCCCCCATTTGGGACCAATTGTTATTCAGCTTTTGCAAAATTAGTTTTTCAGACAATCAATCTTAAACAAGTATTTTTGAACTTCAATTTTTGGTTTCGGATTTTGATTTGTGTTAAAAGTCACAAAAACACAGCTTTTTTGAAAAAAGTTGGCTGCTTTTATGAAAAAATTGGTTGAGAGTAGCATTTATGAGAAAACCGTTTTTCAAAATCAGTTCCAAAAGTCAGATGTTTGGCTTCCACACACACACACCCCCCCCCCCCCCCCCCCCCTCTCCCCCAACCCCCATAAAACCATAGATGGACAGCCCCTGTTCTTTTAAACCCACTTCCTTCCACTAACCTTCTGCTGTTTGATAGGTGTTTGATTCATATATAACAGAGATTTTGTGCTCTTGATTTCTTTTACATGTTGTATTGGAAATATTGTTTTGGGTTCTCAATTTGCCTTTTGAGAGTGCAGAAAGGTGCAGTTCAGATAGTGACAGTTCTGACGAGGAGAAAAGAACAGGTACTTTTGGGATTTCAGTTCATTTTAGTCTAAGCAATATTGAATTTTTGGAATAAATTCATATTCTTCACAGGGTTTCTGTATTTGTTACTTAGAGGTGTTCTTTCTGATACAATTACATATCTTCTCAAGGGGAACATTTTTCCTGTTATGCTAACATGATATTTGTTCGCACTCATTTTTCTGTCAAACATGATCATTTTTTGCTCAAAATCTAGGAGAATGGTTGTCAGTTGTCACAATAGACTTTGATCATTTATGTTCACATCATCAATAATATGTAACTTTTTTTTATTGAGGAGAAGGATGTGTCTTTTGCATGTCATCTCTTCTTTATGCATCGTTTGGAACCAATGAATGAACAGATTATGCTTTTGCATAATTGGTTTTACTTGTGGAATCAATTATCCTAACATCTAGTAATAGAAAATCTATTGAAAAAGATGCAAATCTCTTTCTATGAGCTTTTGTGTAATCAATCTCCAAAGCCACATTTTTCCCCATTACTCCTACTCATTTTCTTTTAATACCACAGAATGTCCTGGCAGGATAAGATGGTGTAATCAATTTTCAACTAAAAGTAGTTATATCAACAGATTATGAAGAAAAATTATGTTTATAGAAATTGAATCCGAACGGTACTTTAGTATAGTCATACAAGACATTTTTGTTTGCTAAGAGAAAGATGAGCGAATGATGCATTTTCTCATGTTCCATGATGTTGTATTTTGGGTTCATGTTATATAACTTCCATATTGTTAATTGCATCAAACATTCTAATAACTTTTGATTGCTTATTTATCCAATAACTTTTGGCAACAAATTCTGTAGAGAGTTCGCGTAAGAATATTCCCTACAGACGGCGAAGACGAAATTCAGAGACCCTTCGAGCACAATATATTAATGCAAAAGACATCAGGCATGTCAGTTAGCTATAATTTTATAAATTTCATGAAGTGTTCTTCGCTTAAAATTGTGAAGCAATCATAGCCCTATTGAAACACCTGAGTTATATGGTTGAATATCATCTTTCCTTATTTTTGGTCTTGCTATTATGCAGAATTTGTGTGGGGACATGGAACGTTGGAGGAAGATTACCACCTGATGATTTGGATATCAGAGAGTGGTTAGAGATGGAAGATCCAGCTGATATATATGTGATTGGGTAATCTTTCCAAAATATGCAGCGCTGACAATCATTCTAGGTTCAATTCCTTTTTTAATGTCTAACGATAACGATAACGATAATGACAACGATGATGATGATGACGACAACAAGTTATAGTTATTGTTTTTCATATTGTTGTTCTTAATAAAATTATAGTTATTGTTATTGTTATTATTATTGTTGTTGTGTTATTCTTAATGTTATTGTTATTATTATTGTTATTTTTTTTATTGGTGTTATTATTTTTATTGATATTGTTATTCTTATTATTGTTATTGTTCTTGATATTCTTATTCTTATTATTGTTATCCTTAATAATGGGTTATGTTTGCAGCCTCCAAGAGATTGTTCCATTAAATGCTGGGAATATTTTTGGTGCGGAGGACAGCCGACCAGTTCCAAGGTGGGAGAATATTATTCGCGAAACACTAAATAAAATTGAGCCAAGCAAAAAAAAGTATAAATGTTATAGTGATCCACCTTCTCCATCAAGATTCAAACCATCGGACGATATCCCTGACATAAAAGATGAAATTTTGGCTGAAACCGATGAGGACAATGATGATGAAGTCCATCCCTTACCTGAAGAAGAATTTAGGTTCAACGTCGAAAAAGATGGCTTTGCTGGAAGTGGAGATGAATTCAAATCGAAATTCACTGAGAACGCATTTCAAGAACTTGATCTTTGGAAGCAGTCTTTGTCGAGGAGGTTGGATAGGTTGCATTGTCTTAGATTGACAGATCAAGGAGAATATAATGAAACATCAGTTGATCAACAGAATTTCAAGTTAACAAGAGTACTTAGTACCTCGGAAAGGCTTGGCTTGAGCTGGCCAGAAAAACCACTGGATTTGCTAGCTCAACATACTTTAGATCAACCAAACTCCTTCAAGTCGGTTAAATCTTTTAGAGCGTGTAATTCTTTTAAGCCATTGCATCTGTTGGAGGATGCTTTGCTTACAGAGATCAACTTGGATTCTCTAATGCATAAAAAGAGGAAATCAGCTTTTGTCAGGATAGTAAGCAAGCAAATGGTTGGAATTTTCCTTACAGTGTGGGTTCGTAGAAATCTACGTAAACACATTCAAAATTTGAAGGTATCAACTGTTGGAGTTGGTCTTATGGGTTACATTGGAAACAAGGTTAGTTTATGTTGTGCATGATTAAGTATTCTTTGATGAATTTTAAAGTAAAAACCAGTGGATTTGCAATACATGTCTATTATCAGATTAGTAATATTATGTTGTGCATCATTTTCCTTTTTTAAATTACTTTGCATATAGAATACCTATTTCTCTCGGAAAACTGTCATTATTTGTTCCCTCTCTATTATTCTGGTATGCTTGATCTACCATGACCCAACTTCACAAACACATGCAAGTCTCCACTCCTCTCTATTTTTTTTCTTTTTGATTTTGTCTTGTGAGAATATAATGCTTATTTTTTTGTTGAACATGCATGTTTGGAGCAAATCAATATCTAGATTTTAACTATTATTCAATTCATTATATTGGTGGAAGAGATCTGATGGGATTTTTCTCCCACCACATTTTTTTGACCTATAATTAACACAAGTGTTACAATTTTTTATACAAATATAGATATAAATAATTTATGTCAACCTAGAAAAAAGAAAGTATACCATATGAACTTTTTTCCCTGCAGAAAATCCTTTTGTATTGTGAAGTGTGAAGCATAATCAGTAATGTTTCTTGGACCTGAGACAAACTAACTGTTTCCCATGGTGTTGTCTTATTCACAATAACATCCCTATCACTTTTCAATGTTTAATGCACCTTAATGTATCAAAATTCTGGTCACTCATTTATGCAATCCATATTAGTCTAGCCAACATATAATGCAATCTGAGTTTTAGCATGTTAAGTATCTTGTGATATCTAATGTTGGGTGTGCATGTAAAAATATCATACATATTGATTATTTTTTATATGTGCTCCAGGGATCAATATCCGTCAGTATGTCTATATATCAAACGGATTGTTGCTTCATATGCTCCCACCTAACATCAGGTGAGAAGGACGGGGATGAACTTCGAAGAAACGCTGACGTGCAAGAAATACACCACAGAACACTATTTAGTTCAGTTACTGGTGTTGGATTCCCCAAATCCATATATGACCATGAGTAAGTCATATTTTAGTTACATTTTTCATTTTGCAAGTCCACATATATTAATTATGTCAATTACTTGCTAGTTTCAGCAATCAGTTTATATCTCCTCCGTTTTTTGTGTATAAATTTTGTTTTCTGCTCATTGCAAGAATTTACTAGTGTGTTAGACTTGCTGAATAAATGCATTTACTATTTTGTATTTTCTTTTTTATGAAATGTTATCACGACAAATTATACCAAATTTTCTGAAGTTTTTTTTAAGAGATATATCAGGCTCTATATGTTCTGTTCTAGGAATTAAAGGGAACTACACTGACATGCATGATATTTGTTGGAAATCCTGGCAATGGAAGATCATGAATCACCATGTAGTGCTCTTCAATTCCAAAACCTATATGTTGTTACTGGTAGAGAACTACCATATTATATGAATAATTTTTAGTTCAAAAAACTGAATACCTTTAACTCTCAATAAATGAAAAAGCATACCATACCTCTCAGAGAATCCAGCAATGTGTTTCCAGTTTTATCTTAACAAGCTTCCAATTAATGTATTTCATCTATCAAAGTCTATTTTAAATTTTGATTTAGAAAACATTCACAATTGTACATCCTTCTTGCAGAAGAATTATCTGGCTTGGTGATTTGAACTACCGTATTAATTTATCATACGACAAAACACGGGAACTCATCTCCAATAAAGAATGGTCTGCATTGGCTGAGAAAGATCAGGTACAAATTTTGTATGTGAATGCTCTGTTACTTTCCTGAATAATTTGTTTTTAGGGCTTCTGGAACTATATGACTTATTTGACCAGAGTGAGAGTGGAATAATTATTTCTCCATGGTGAGAAGAAACCAATTTTTTTTCAATGATTAAACTTGTCAATATTTGTTTACCTTCTTGTGGCAGCTAACAAGAGAGCTGAGAAAAGGTCATGCGTTTGGTGGGTGGTCAGAAGGCACTTTAAACTTTCCACCAACCTACAAGTATGAATTTAATTCAGAAAAGTATGTTGGCGAGGACCCAAAATCCGGGAGGCGAACTCCTGCATGGTATGAGTTTTGTAACTGTGCAGGTCTCTTATAACATAAATCATGTGATATCTGATGATTCCTGTGATTGTTGAATCATGTTTTTCACCTTTTCTTTTCTAGAATGGCACTCTTAGTATGCTTATATGCATCTTGTATATTCATGCTTTTCCATCACTCATTTGATTGTCATTTGCAACATATTGATCATTCTGTTAGCTTTGGGATTATGCTTTGCAGTTCCTTATGTGGAGTTAAAGATTAATTTTTTGAGAATATCATTTCTTAGTTCCTGCAAACTTTATCCTGGAAAGATACCAGACCATCTATTGGAAGATTGGTGGTACTCTCTCTTCACCCAGAGGGGTACTGGTACTGATTTCAAATCTTACTCATTGACCAAGAAATAAAAAATAAAACACTTACCCACCAAAAAAATCTATCTTGGGAAGATATTTTTTCGACCATAGATTATGGTGTACTGCTACTTGAATGATGGGGAGAAAGAAGTTTAAAAACAATAGTTCTTGTAAATTTTTCCCATTGAAAGCCACAGCGTGCTATAGAAGAACATTCTGCTATTATTGATAATTATATAAACTTCCAGTGAAAAGAAAATTAGGGTAAACAAGATTATCTTGAGTGATTTTGGGCACCTATTTGGGGTTCTATGGGTCCTTATATGTACAATTCTAGGTTAATACGATAATCAGGTCACTAGTTTTTTTTTTGAGGCTTTGACTATTGTCTATTGACGCGACATTCGATGATTAATGATCTGTTCTCGATGGACCAATTACATATCGCCATGTCATTATCCACGAATAAGTCAACTTTGGGTGTCAACAAATGATTTACATGCTATGTCTTCCAATGTTAATGCAATGTAATTGAAGAGAAACTCTGATTGAAGGATTATTAGTAACTGGTGTTTCATATTCAGGTGTGACCGCATCCTCACATTCGGCAAGGGAATGAGACTACTCAAATACAAAAGAGTGGAGCATCATAAACTATCAGACCATCGCCCTGTGACCGCGATTATCACGGCTGAGGTTGAGGTCTTTTGCCATAGAAAGCTTCAAAGGGCTCTCACATTCACTGATGCAGAGATAGAAGAGGGTGAGATACTACCAGATGACAATCTCGATGTCAGTTTGAGCGGCCTAAGGTTTGGGGAGGTCAGTTTACCACTTCCTCCATCAAAAGATTTCATAAAAGATGAAATATATACACCCACTTATGCAATATACCTCGTTAGTGAATTGAGACAGCATGCAGTGTTGTATAAAAGGACAGTGTGTAACAATGCCAAAAGATTAGTTTGGTTTTTCCTAGATAGAGGAAAACATTAGTCATTCCCATAGTAACTTTTGCGGATCCAACACGTTTGATTTTTTTTTAAAGTACATATATACCAATCTAATGAAGTACTTGTTTTCACAAAAAGTGAAAGACATACTTGAGTGAATTGAATGCATACATTTTTGTAATATAGTGCACTCTATTAGGGATTTCATATATTGCATTAGATGGCAAAATGTCTACAGAAGTATTTGCACAAGTGTCTGAGTGTGTAACACCCAATAGATATATACTGATTGAAATTCAGTCTCATGACTGGCTATTCATTTGGTAATGCAGGAAATACTAAGTGGGATTGATGAGATTGCACGCCGATAAAGAGAAATGTTAAGTGTGAGATTGTGTGGATTTGTTCCTTGATTTGTTGCCCTTTGTGTTAATCAGAGGTAGGTCATTTAGTTGTTCGCTAATTGAACTTTGTTCCCACAAATTGGGGTGTATAAATCTCCATTGTATAAGTACATCATAGGGACCTCATATATGCAGATTAATTTGACTTGATGAATGTGGTAAATTATATTTTCTTCCTTCTATGTATTTTCATGTGTTACAATGAATATAATTAACATTATTATCTTTGTTTTTATATTTATGGACCATCATCTTTGTTTCCTGCTCTCAGAGATTGGCAATTGGTGTGCCATTGCAGGTTTTAAATAAAATCCAAGCTAATTATATGATGAATTGCAAAGTGATAGCATCAATATCAAAAAGTCATTGAGTAATATATGTCCTCTTGTAATTGGTCTATGTTGGGGTGCAACTTAAACGGATTGGACCAAATTGCTCAACCCAAATCAACTCGTAGTTGGAGGAAACCAATCCAAATTCCCCGACCCTCAAAATCAAAAAGCTCAACTCAAAACCAGCCCATCAGATCTGGTTAGGATTGGTTCAGACTTGGGTTCAGATTAGATTCATGTTTGGTTTAAAAAATGTGTGATTTTTCATAGTGCACACAGGTCCATAGATAGACGCATGACGGGTATGTTTTTCCCATTCCATAACAGTGGATCAAATAGATAGATCTCCTTCCAAACTAGTTCTCCAAATGCTTTATATAATTACAAGACATGCAATGTGGAGGAGAGCCTAATTAATTAACGTGAAGCGTTCATGCCTTTGCTATATTTAGCCCAAAAAACGTCTCTCACCATGGACGGACCACAAACCTTCAACACCCCCCTCTCTCAATATATAGCATTTCTAGAGAGAGAAACCCGCGTAACACCTCTCTCTCTCCCATTCACCATGGCCATCGCGCGTGCGGTGGTGGTGGTGGTGATTTGCATGGCGTGTTTATGGTCGCCGTGGTCGTTGGAAGCGGCGGTGGTGGATGGGCTGGGGGTGAACTGGGGGACGATGTCGTCGCACCCGATGACGCCGTCGACGGTGGTGAGGATGATGAAGGAGAATGGGATAAAGAAGGTGAAGCTGTTCGACGCGGACCCGTGGACTCTTGGGGCGCTGGCCGGGTCGGACATGGAGGTCATGGTTGCCATTCCCAATGATATGTTGGCGCGCATGCAGTCCTACGACAACGCCAAGAAGTGGGTCGCCAAGAACGTCACCCGCTACCACCACCCGGGTGGTGTCAACATCAGGTCAGTCTAGAGAAAGAGAAAGAGAGACTGTGTGAGCTAGAGAGAGAGAGAGAGAGAGAATGAGAGAGACTCATTGATGGGATCCGATCGCACCCAAAATGAAGAGACACATTGATTCTTTGATGGGTAAATATAGGGTAACCAAGTTTTGATCAGTTGGCTAGTACCTCCTAGGATTCCAAAGGAAGTTTTTTCATTTCCAGACATCCACCTGTTAGAATTTTCTATGATTTTTTTCCCCGAAGATTTGAAAGTGTTACTCAAAATGCTCATAGCTCCTGTTCAGATGGTAGAATAGGAGAGAATAGGCCTAAAAACATGCTAATGTGTAAAGAATAGATAGATATAACTATGCTGGAATAAGTGGGAATAAGTTAATACTAGTGTTCTAGGTCTCCATTCGAATCGTATTATTTCATCCAATCTATCCGCCAATATAAAGGCCTCACACGTCAAATCAATAGTCATCACCTTTTATATATTGAGGTTACATGTTAAATAATTTCTTTACATTTTATTCACAACTTATTTATGGTCAATCAAAACATAAAAACTTAACTATTACTTTTTCCAATGAACATAACTAAAAACACAATCTAACAGAAAATATTTCATTCCTTGTATATACTGATATACTTAAATAGTTATCTATTTCAGAATGGCTTAGTTATCTATTCCGAATGGTTTATGGATAATATTTTATTTCATTTCATGGATGAATTCATTGAATCCAACACGCAGGTACGTTGCGGTGGGCAATGAACCCTTTTTGAAGGCCTACAAGGGTGCGTTCATGAACACAACCTTCCCAGCCTTAAAGAACATCCAAAGAGCCCTCGACGCTGCCGGTCTCGGTGACCGGATCAAGGCCACCACCCCGCTCAATGCCGACGTCTACAACTCCCCCGACTCCACCCCCATCCCCTCCGCCGGCAACTTCCGCTCGGACATCCGGTCCCTCATGACTGACATCGTCCACTTCCTCCACTCCAACTCCGCCCCATTTGTCGTCAACATCTACCCCTTCCTCTCCCTCGCCCTGAACCCCGACTTCCCCCTCGACTTCGCCTTTTTCGACGGCGGTTCCAAGTAAGCTTATCAAACTTTGGACATTTTCATTTCAAATAAATTTAAAACGGACAATGTCCTAAAATTAACGGATTGAATACATATAGTACAATTTAATTTAATATTTGTATCCCTTTTTTTTTATGAGGGTCCATCCCTGCTTGACAGCGTCCTAAGTCAAATTTTAAAATGGACCCCTTGATGAGAATTAATTTTTGGGTGATTATCATTGTATAAAATTTTTGAAATATTGATAAAGAAAATGAATTACAATAGAATAGGAACAAAAATAAATATCAATTAAAGGGGATAAAAATAAAGCATACTTTATAAAACTTTTAAAAATATAATGTAGCCCATTTAGATCAACTTCTATACTAATAAAATAATAATAGAATTAAATAAATAAACAATAAAATAAAAGAAGATTAAAAAATGGGTGACATGGATAAATTTTAAAAATAGAATATGAAATCTCAATAAACTAGAAAATAATATAATATATTTTTTGGGGTTTATGGACCTTGGAAGATGGGAGGCACTAGGTGACCATGGTCGTCTATATCAAGGGTTATCCATGAAATTAATCTGATACAGTTATATATTAATATTTGAATTTGAATCCTTTCGCACTCAAAACTTATATATTTTTTTGAATAATTTACATGACTAAATGTATACAATAGTTTGGAATCAGGTGGAGTATTACAAAGCCGAGAGAGTTAAAGATCATAGAAAGATAATACAATAATTATTTAAATTCTTAATATTATAATTTTTCATACAAAATAATTGAATTTAGCTGGTCTACAATACAAATATATAGAATGTCACAATATGTCATATTTGAGTATTTTTTGTATTACATACATCAATATTCAAATATTCAAATATTTGAATATATCATATAATTTTATAATTCTTTAAATACGGATTCAGAGCGGACCAGAAATTCTTTTGTTAGCTGATACACTCACCTTCCAGGCCGATCACCGACGGCGGGACGCAGTACACGAACGTGTTCGATGCGAACTACGACACCCTCGTCCACTCCCTCAAGAAATCCGGCGTGCCGGACATGAAGATCATCGTGGGCGAGGTCGGGTGGCCGACGGACGGCGTCCGCAACGCAAACGTGGCCCTTGCGCACCGGTTCTACGACGGCTTCCTCAAAAAGATGGCGACCGGAAAGGGCACCCCGCTCCGCCCGGGGCGCATGGACGTCTACCTCTTCGGCCTCGTCGACGAGGACCTCAAGAGCATCCTCCCGGGCGACTTCGAGAGGCACTGGGGCATCTTCCGCTACGACGGGCAACCGAAGTTCCCGATGGACCTGTCCGGGCGCGGTAACGACGCGTACCTCGCGCGCGCGCGGGGGGTGGAGTACCAGGAGAGGAAGTGGTGTGTGTTCAACGAGAGCGCAGGGAACGCGCGCGCGATGAAGGGCTTGTTGGGGGGGAACGTGAACTACGCGTGCTCGCTCGCGGACTGCACGGCTTTGAACTATGGGGGGTCATGCAATGGTCTGGACGCGCACGGGAACGTGTCGTACGCGTTCAACCAGTACTTCCAGGCGCAGGACCAGGACGTGGAGGCGTGCGTGTTCCAGGGGCTCGCGGCGATCACGACCGTCAACGCATCGGTCGGGGAGTGTTTGTTCCCCGTGCAGATCGTCAGCGCGGGCGCGCGCGCCGTGGTGTGGGTGGCGGGGGTGGTTGTGGGTGTTGTTGTGGCTGCTGCTTTGATTGTGTGATGATTTTATGGATCCGATCAGATTTGGTTAGTTTCCAATGAAGAAATGACTTGTCAATATGTGAATTTGGAGGTTGACAGTTGATGGGAGATATCTATCCCATCCCCCCCATTGGTCTTGTTTTTCTAATGAGGCCTTTTAAGTATATGAACTTCTTGTGTAACATAATTTATTTATTTTTTCATAATTAAAAGGTGCTTCATACATTTTTGTCACAGTTTTTATTGCGGCTCCAATTATAAATAATGCTTCCATTAGTTTCAATTTTTTCTAACAAAGTATACAATTTGTTTCATGAAGCATGAAATTATGATTGAAAGATATGCTTGCTGATTCGTAAAGACGGAATTAAAAAAAATACATGTGACAACTATAAAAAGAGACTGAATATAAGACTTTATATCATTCTTTTTTGCATAGTTAGGAGGCGCTCCGAAGTACGAACATTTGTTTCCTTCAAACAAAAAGTGTTTTAACAGATGATGCTTGGATCATATGCATATCATGATATTTATATATCCAAGAAAAAAAAATTCACATTTCCAAACAAAACGTGTTACAATAGATGATGGATTATAAGAACATGAGATTCACAAATTCAAGAAAAAACCTAATCCATCAACTGTCATTACATCAAACCTACTTTTTTTTTCTCCCCCTCAATCACCCATGCAATGCTAATCACTATTAACTTAACCACTAATCGTCTCGCGCATCGGTCCTCCTCTTCGACTGTTGTGAAAGGCGGGCTTCCCTCTCCCTCTCAAATTCGCGCATATCGGTCCTCTGAAGGAACGAAACCCTGTCAAGGTACTGGTTCGAGCTCTTCTTGTAGACGTCAAGCTCCTCCTCGACCCCCTTGTTCTCCTCCTTGAACTCCCCCCAGTCCTTCTTGGTCTTGTCCAGCACGTTCAGCTTCGGCTTCTTCTTGATCTGTTCGAGGACAGAGTCGAGGGCCGAAGGCGGCCCTGATGGGGCCTTCGCCTTCTCAACCGCCTCCTTCGAGTCGGCGTCGACAAACTTCTTGACTTCAATCTCCTCCCCCGCAAAGTCCCGCACTTCTTTGATCTGCAACATATGAAATGTGGCTTACATATAAGTAAGAAAAGTCATTCCTACAGTCACCCTTATTACAGACTAAACATGATTTGAATTTTCTTTGAAGTATATCGTATATACTTTCACAAAACAAATAAATTGACTAGAGTATATACCCTGTTAAGGATTCACATACTGTGTTAGATGACGTGTCTGCAGAGAGTATCGATACTCCCTATATGTAATCACAGAACAGACTGATTGTCATTTAAACTAGTCCCAATCTGGAACCAATTTTCTAAAATAGATTTTCATAAAAGATGTCAACCAGTTTTTTCTTTAAAAAATCATTTTATTGGCTTTTAATACATAAAAGCAAAATCCGAAACCAAAAGTTAGAAGTCCAAAATAAAAAAACATATGAAATTGATCATCTTAAACTTGATTTTGGAGAAGCGAAATCAATTTGTTGTTTGGTTCCAAATGGAGCCTAAGAGTGCATTTAGAACCAATTTTCAAAAACAGCCTATGCTTTGATTAAAATAGTCTATTCTGGAAAAATTATTCTCTACCAGCTTTGCCGTGAAATTTGTTACGTCAACTTCTAAAACATAAAAACCAAGAGCTGAAATTCAAAAATAATACCCGTTTAGCACCGATCATCTAAAAAACTGATTTAGCAAAACCAAAATCAGTTTGACAATCGGTTCCAATGGGGGCCTAAGTGCGCTCACCTCTACTTTTCCTCTTCCTGCAGCCGCAGCAGCAGCAGCTGCAACGGCATCTTTAACTGCTAACAGAGCAGCTGCAGCAACCTTCTTCGCCTCGTCATTGCTGCCATTTTGCACAGCGACCGGCCTCTTTTGTGGTGGCTCTTCGACAGTCTGTGTCCTTTTAGGCGCCATGCCGAGTGTCGCCATCCAACCCTATATGATTAATGAAAGGTTGAAAAAAAGCATGAGATCATTCATTTAATTTCAAGCAACCAAAAATTATTTTGAGCAGATTAAATCCTCACATGTGTGGCTTTTGGTGCGGTTTTATTTGCTGTTGAGATCGATTTAGTCATAATAGATGTTGGTGTTTTAGTGGACACGCCTTTATTCATCTTCTCCCACACTACATTTACCCGAGCTCTCCTTTCTAGCACGAAAAAAGAGAACACAAAGTCGGTGCTCAAAGTTAGATATAGAAACTAAAACCAATGAGAACAATACAACATGAGATATTAAACAATAAGAACAGTCATGAAGGCTCGTTTGGAACCAATTGTCAAGCAGATTTTACTTCTGCAAAATCAGTTTTCAGATCATCAGTTTCAAATGGGAGCTTTTAAGTTTTTAGCTTTTAGTTTTCATATTTTGATTTTCAAGTGTTAAAAAGTATAAAAAAAAACAATGTTTATCAGAAAGCTGGTTGAGAGTAAATTTTATGGGAAAAAAACTATTTTTGGACATTTATTCTAAATGTATCCAACCAACAATGGCTTCAGATAATGAAAATTTGATAATAATGATAAAAAAAGATCTTTTACACACAAAAGTGCCAGAATACAGAATATGAATTGAAATGATCAATGAATTGAGCATATATGTGTCCTAACAGTAAGATTACTGAATTCAAATGATCAATTAAATGGGTGGAATTATATAATAGATGATAGTATTGTTTACTAAAAAGATTTCAACAACTAAATTCAGTATCACTCAACACACAAACAAAACAGAATAGTATTGTTTACTACTAGCAGAAATGTATACTTACCATTTTCCTCTTGCTGGGCATTTGAACCAGCATCAACTTTTTGTGATGTACCAGCTTGGGATCCATCTTTCATTGTTATATTGACTGCCACATATGGAGTGCAAATGTTAAAACCCAAAATGTATACTGGAAATGCGGCATAGAAGTATTTTGTCTAAGTTAACTTTTGGATTCCTCAAGCTTATCATTTCAATTTTTCTTGCTCATGTAAAAAATTTAGTGATAAAGATGTTTTGACACACATGATTCTGTTGGAAGCATTGCCCACAGTAACATATGATGTATACATTAGCACCGAGATGTTCCAAGCCAACTTGCCAGTATTTAGCATTCAGTAATAAAGAAGAAGAAAAAATCACTCTTCAGAGCATGGGAGGATAAATGTTTCACCATTCCCATGATTAAAGCTTCCAAGATTTTAACCATTTTCTGTAGCCAGCACTACAAGTACCCCATTTGATCATGGACAATCTGGAGAATTTCTGTTGACCTATTCATTTATGCCAAACTGAAATAACTCAATTGGGAGAGAATCACTAGAACTTCACATTTTCAATATCCAAAACTGGACAGGACAATGTTACCAGAAAACACCAGTGACCATTATTAATTGAATATAATAGGAGGATGTCCAACCACACATGGTTGACTCTTTGGCCATAGCCATTGTTTTACTCCCCACAGGCCTTGAGTTCGAATCACTCTGGACCCAACCTACCTAATGCACATGGTTTGTGGTTGATTCTGTGCATCCGAGATTTTCTCGACTAATGTTGGTAAAACTAAATTTTTTATGAAGTCACATTTTCCCATTCCCTTTCATGCAGACCATGTATAACCTACAGGGCATAACAAGAGAACTCTTTCAGAGTATTATCTACAAGTCAATTGTCATACAGAATCATTAACTCAACCACTCTGATACCAAAAAATGGGAGTAAATTGCAGCTCCCATCATATGACAGTGAGGATCATATCTTCACCCATTAGCCTGCTTGCTTTCTCTTCCCTTGAAAACTTGGAAGAATGATCCAGCATATAAATACCATTCAAGTCAACCTAGAATCATTACTAGCTTGGAAATGGTGCACTAAATATCATCACAACACATTCATCTCCACCGAGACGCAAACAATCATTATCCTTTAGGCATCTTCAGTGATTGAAGATTCCACAGCATTTTCTCCTCAGAGTTTGAGGAAATCTGGTACAAATCATCCTTCAAAGTTATACCCTCTCCGCAAAAGTAGAATGATAATGGTTATATGTAACTGAGTGATTTCTGAATGCTAAGCATGGTTCTAATGTTCTTTGTTGAGAGGGTATGGACCTATATCCCCCTCCCTATGGCTTTATCACTGTGTTCATTAATGGAGCCAATTTTATCTTTTTAAGAAAAATTTATACATGAATATACTGTCAAATCTCCTTGTTTTGCACAGTTTTAATGGGTGCAAATTTCATGCACTGCTACAGAGGCAAATTGTAAGGCATGTCACCTGTGAATATCAACTTTTGTTTTTTTGACTGAAGTGAATTTCAACTTTTAAAAAATGATAATATCGCTCTAAAGACTCCATCACACAAAGGAAAAAGATGCATCCAAAAATCTAGGACTTTTAACACTCTCATTTGAAATCCTTATTTCTCAACCAGCAATGTTCAAGGTATCAAAAACCTGAACCCAATTCACCAGATGTCAATTTTCTAATACCTCCTTTGACCAGTATTTTTTTTTTTAATGTTGTAAAATCATCAAAGGTAATTGCAATATTCAACTTCTCAATTCCCTGCTTGACTACTTTTACTAACACAAGGACAGAAAAAAAAGGGAAAAACAAAAACCGTGCTCTTAAATTGAGGCATACTTAAAACCATCACAGAACCCCAGGTTGAACATGAAAGCATTCAATCAGAAAATCTGAAGTGAAATACCCGGCATAAACATAAAAATAAGCACAGCAAAACCCCAACTAAATAATGATCCATGTCTTAAAGTTACCTCAACATGTCTATCAGACTTGCAAATCAAAGAAATCTAACTATACATATTATTCATTCTTTGGCTAGAGCCATGAGTTTGCTCCCCAGAGGTCTCAAGCTAAAATCAATCCAGACTTACCAGCATCCAAAAAAAAAATCTCTAAAAAATTTTGCCATTCTGTGGGTGGTGCTGCAGGGCTAGATTGATGCATTCCTCTGTTCACAATCAAGCATGGTAATTCCTTACCATGCATACATATGTTCCAATCATGAATACCATGTTGAAACCAAGCTAGCATCACTACTCGGCTTTGATCCTCTTAACCCATCCCCAATCCAAACATCCTCCAGCATGTTCTTCAGAAATGCAATACCACAACTCACAAATCCATTAAAAAGAAACCATTTTTCCAGCTTTAAATATCCAAATGTCGCACCTAAATATGATTAGAAACCAAGTTTAACCAACCATAACAAAGACCACTAGAAGCATCGCATTTAGGTTCTCCTAAAAAAATCTCGCATAAAAGGAGCTCCAAATCGAACAGAACTTGGACACAGAACAATGTGCCTTCAATGCATACAAATAACAACCCAGTAGTGATTCCACCAAGAACTAATAGAAATCACTAACAAAACAATCAATACGTACAACAAAAGAACACAAAAATCAATCGAAATCACCAACAGACGAACAATACGTGCAACAAAAGAAGAGGAACACAATCTAGGAATGAAAGAATAGTGAGTGGACAGAGAGTATTTGAAGCTCCGAAGGTGTTGGACGCCATGGGAGGAGAAAAATCCTAAATAATCAGAACATGGAAGAAGACAAAAGAAATACTTACAATGAAATGTTAAGACAAAGCGGACGATGCTAGGGCGTGGACGATGCCGGGAACGGGGACGACGCGGGGGGGACCGGGTGCCGAATGGACGCGTCGGCGTCAGGAGGAGAGTCGCCGACGTCAACGTGAGGAGGGGAGTTGCCGGCGTGAGGAGGGGCGATTTTGCGGTGAACAAAAAAAATCGAAAGAGGGGTCGATTCAGGGCTCTGAAGGGGATATTTAGGGAGGGGTATAATGGGTATAGTTAATTTTTTTTTTTTTAGTATATATATATATATAATAAATGAGAGGGAGGTGGTCTGTTTATATATATATATATATATATTTTTTTTCCTTTGATCTATAGGGGCTACAACTCGGGTGGGTTGGGTTCTGATTGACTCCAACCTGAACTCAATCCGAATTTTAAACTATTCAACCTTAACCCGATCCAACCCGATTTTTAACCCGAATTGGACCAACTCGAACCCAACCCGTAATATAATAAACCAACCCAACCCAACCCGATTTTCAACCCAAATTGGCCCAACCCGTAATTAAATAAACCAACCCGACCCAACCCGATTTTCAACCCGAATTGGACCAACTCGACCCAATCCAATTTTCTAACATGATTTACAAATTAAATAAATCAACCCGACCCAACCTGTAAGATTAGCTAGGTTTACTTAAAATTTAGACTATCTAGATTAAAAGCTACAAAATGAATGGTTATGATTTTTTTTTAACTATTAATTTACGGGTTCGAGTTGGGTCGGGCTGTAAGTGAGGCCAACCCGAACCCAACCCGATTTGTGAGTCAACCCGAATTGGTCAACCCGAACCCGAACCCGATTTGGTCAACTCAACCTATGTAAAAATCGGGTTCAACCAGATCCAACTTGTATCCCTACCTATCAGCAGGCAGCAAGACTCGAATCCAAATCTATTTATATTTAATTAAATAAACAAGGCATAAACAACTCCTCAATACGTAGAATATAACATGTGTTAATCATATACCACCTCATGAGACTTTAAATGGGGTCCAAAAATTTAGGGCTTGAAAAAAGTCATGTTACATGGATCCCAAAGTTTAAGCCCCATTAAGAAGTCATAATAGATGCTATTGGTTTTCTGTTTGACTTTTTAAAAAGCTAAAAGAGACAAAAACAATACTACTCTTCTTGAATTTTTCAATCTAATACAACACTCCCTCATTAATCGTCGTTATGTAACCGCTTCCTAATACAACGCTCCCTCTTTTGTAAAATTCCTTTTTTTACACTCTTAAGTTATCTGCCACTTCAAAATTTTATTCCAGTGATTCGACTACATTTTGAACCCTTCTCCGGCCTCATATCTTTGACCTCTATCTTCACCTTTATTTTTCAAATTCAAATACATTTTCAAAATGAATCTGACTTTCAAAACAAAAACAAAAACAAAATTTGTTTAGCAACACAAAAAAACATAAAGTACAATGGATATAAAAATCAAATACATTTGAAATGTAACTGAATTTCAATGAAAAAAAATAGTTTTAAAAACAAAAATAAAACATGAAGTATATAGTGCATATGAAGATCAAATAAATTTAGAGTAAATGAACTTTAATGAAAAACATAAACAGCATAAATGCATAAAAAAATTTCAAAATTATAATGCGTATAATGTTCAGATACATTTCTAAAAAATAAATCTAACAAATATAACTGACTTTCAAAACAACAAACAAATAATATTCAAAATCACACTAAAAATAGTTAATATAATGCTTATAAAATTTATATACATTTGAAAATGTAACATAAAAAAATTACAAAATTATTAGGCATATAATGGTCAGATACATTTCCAAAAAGATAAATCTAAAAAATGTAACTGACTTTCAAAACAATAAACAAATACTGTTTCAAAATCACACTAGAACCAGAGAGTATAATACATATAAAATTTAGATATATTTGAAAATGTAACTGAATTTTAAAACTTTAATGAAAAGACAAAATGCATAAAAGGCAAAATATATTTCAAAAATATAATGCATATAATGTTCAGATTTATTCCTAAAATATAAATCTAACAAATGTAACTGACTTTTTTTAAAAAAAAGTATTGTTCAAATAGTACCATGCATATAAAATTTAGTTATATTTAAAAATATAACTGAATTTATGTATGTAAAGTCCATTGAATGTGAAATGTATGTGAATGTGTTTAAATGTAATAGAAATTTCAGTATGAAATTAGTTACTCTACACTGAGATCGGGTAAAGTTCAGGTACATTTTGAAGGTACATTTTGAAACGTAATTGACTTGCATAATATAATGCATATACATATTGAAACGTAACGAACTTATATAATATAATTCATAAAATTTCAATTATATTTTGAACATATAAAGATTGATTACATTTTAAAATGTAACTAACTATCAAAATATAATACATATAACGTTCAGATTAGTTTGAAATGTAAATGAATTTAAAAATTAATGTATATAAAGATCATATGCATTTCAAATGTAATTGACTTTTAAAAAAAATAAAAATAATAATACAATGTATAAATGTTAACACACATTTAGTTATGAATTTGAATTTCAAGCAAAATAGAAATATTTAAACAATGTAGATGACTTTTTTCATATAATCTAAAAGGAAAATGTAATAAATTTAAATAAGAAAACTATTGAATCCCCGAAAAAAAACCTCAAAAGATTGGACAAAAGCAAACAAAAATCGAATAAATATACATAAAAAAAAAACAATATGAAAAAATTGCATGAGCTTAAAAATTTCAATTAACAGTGTCTCACCGTAAAAAAAATGGAGAAAGAATATGAACATATCATTGCATTTGAAAACCCAGTAGGCAGTAAAACTCCTCTCTCTAATGTGTCAATCATGAGCCCATACTAAGAACCAAAAAAAATAAAAATATTAATAAGGTAAAAATATATCACCAGTTAAAATCATATTATTTCACTGTGGAATATATGCACTAAGAATATGACAATAAATGCAATTGTAAACCCAAAGAAGAGAAGAAAAAAAAACCCAAAAAACTTGTGAGAAACGAAACCCTACCGTCTCCTAAATTTTGGGGAGCGTTATTAAAAAAAAAAAAAAAGGTATAATAGTGTTAACCATATGCCAACCAATGAGGCTTCTTACAGGGCCTAAAGATGAGATTTAAGAATCATTATTGTATACACAATTAGAGATATCATGTACTTGATTAAAATTGCAAGAATCAGTGTGTAGCCCCAAAATTTAATAACTACGAAAAAAAATTTCTATTAAGTATCTCTACACAAAAAGAAGAAAAAAATAAAGTTGAAGCATCAAACACCACATATATTTCATCAAAAGCATAACTTTCTTTCTCCTGCGCAGCCACATAAATATATTATTACAACATTGATTTTCATCCAAGATATGTGAAACAAACCAACACAAAATTACAATTATCAGCTCATATTACAACACCTATGTAGACGAGCATCCATAAATACAAACTCTCGTCTCTCAACCACCATAACAGCCACAGCATAAAGTTGCTATACAAACAGATACAGTTACCAACCTTAAAAAATTGACCCCAAAATCTTTATATACACCTTACAAGTTACAACAAAGCATCAACCTTCCAATTCAAAAACCTCAGAAGGCTAAGAAAAACATCCAATTATTCCATATACCTTCACATAAGAGGAAGATAAGCCCCACCATGTCCCTTCCTGAATACGAGCGGACCGGCGGTTTCCGGGACTCTGTCAAGCGCCCTCTGACACGCATCGACCACATCACCAAAACCTGTTGCCAACGTTGCAAGCTGCAACCTCACTCTGAGGTCCCTCGTCCGCCTCAACAGGCTCCGGAACGACCTCCCCAAATGCTTCACCCACTCTGCAGGCAGACCGCCCGGCGACAGCCACACCGAGAATGAATGATGGTCGCCTCTCGCGGCCACCTCCGCTCGATAAAACTTCGCCAACTCAAGCAACATCGAGGTTTGTAGCGGTAGCACCACGACAAACTCTGCTACGAACCTTAAAAATTCACAATTTGGTGTAAATCAAGTTAAGTTCGGGGGAAATTCAAGAGTTCAGAAAATTTTAGAAAAAATAAGATAGCATAAAAATCTTAAATCAAATCTATGATCTTCAAATGATGTTATAACATCAAAAATAACAAAGATTTCTATATTCAAGTTACAATTGACATTTAAATCTAGCAGTGCAAAGCCTAGTTTTTTTCATTTTTATTTTTCAATTCTGTTACACAAAGTAAAATATATGTATTATGCATTTAATAAATATTTAATCCGCTTAATATGCAAGTTATTCAACAAGGCATGTAAACAAATGTGAATTAAATGAGAAATTAAACTTTGAAAAAGAAGCATTTGATATGGAATGCATTAGGTAAAAAGGGCTACGAACCTCTCCATGACCTCTGGCTTCAGCATCTGGTTCCATAGAACAGGTGCCCACTCACCGGGATGGTTTAGATTGTAGGCCTCGGCGACAATGAGGGCTTCTTGGAAGTTGGACTGCTCGACAAGTGCTCGACGAGCGGTGGTTTCAAAGAGGTCAAGCCAGGAGAGGTCGGGGATGCGAATCTGGAGGGAGAGAAGCGAGGCCACAGCACAGGCCCGGCCTGTCTTGTGACCTGCATCAATGGTGGAGTGGACCTCAGCGGCCTCAATGTAGAGGCGCATCGCCTCAAGTAAGTCTTCATTCTGATCGTGGTTGTAGCGTTGGTACCATTGCTGGATTGATTGTCGCGATCGGGATTCAAGCAATGATGCCATCTCGTGCTTCATGTCAAAGTGATTGTAGACCTGCGGAGACAAAAAAAAAAAAAAAGGGGTTATCAGAAAGAAGACCCTGGGATGGGGTACTAGTAGCAGGCTATTTTCCAAAAGAATGACAACAAGTCAGTTACAAGAGGAAACAATAATCTTCATGTACTCTGCAATGAGTCTGGAGAAGCATTTGGACCTCTAAAAAATAAATTTGGACAGAAAATAAAGGATGAAAAGTACTGCAGCACCAAGAAAACTGTGAGGAAACAGTAAAATGAGCAATGTTTGTGGAGGGACAAGTAAATTAATAATTACATATTATGTAGAGCATCATTAGAGCTTCATATGAGGTGTCAGTTAGTCCTGGCCCAGTTCATTTTAAAACTTGCCATAGATGAAATAACCCATAATTCTGACCTGGAAACCCTTGCCTGTTTGTTTGACAACAGAATATATTGAAGTAATTGAAATTGTTATAACTGAGAAGTTATGGGGTGATCTAGAGTCAAATTGCTCATATTTAGTCAATTAAAAAAATTTAACATTGTAAGTATAATGCAAAAACATTGTTGCATAAATTAAATTAACTGGAAATTTTTGTTAGGCATTAATAAAGATGTGAATGCTGTACAGGGTGTACATGCTCAGTGTTGCAGCATCACCTTAAACCAGACTCCGGTCGGCGGGTTTTACTATGATGTTATGTAGTTTTTGTGGAAGGACTGTCAAAGGGGAAGGTTATGAAAAAAAAATGTAGAATATTCATAGAGGTGTCCCTTTCATAAGATATTGATGGAGGATTTAGAGTTAAATTGAATAAAGGTGTGAGGAATTCCCATAGGGCCAAACAGATGAATAAATGTCCTGAATAGAAGTGAAGACCAAGATCGACTTGACCGGACAGTGGTGCAGAAGGACATAATTCAATATGCCTCTCCAAACACACACACATTTATTTTATTTTTTATTTTTTTGAAAAGAAAATGCAAGTTGGAGAATAAAATTATATAAGAATAATAGCAAGAATAACCATAACTATTATTATATTTATGTTACTATTGAAACAAAGATGAAAGAAACATAAAAACCATTGCAAATGCATCCAGATCATGGGGGTTGAAGTGCTTCAGTGATGTAAGAACAGCCATTCTGAATCCTCGGACTGCCTCAGCGGAACTTGTGGTTGTGTCCGTAGCTGAGTACTTTTGAAGCAGAAGCTCCAACTGGCCATTTTCAATTAGGATGCCGAGAATAAAATGCAAGGCATGGAAGTTGCTCACACCAGTTACCAGGCGAGCTAGGCAAGAGAAATCGCCTTCAGACACGTAAGCTTCTACCCTTGTAGCTGCAAGGGCAACTAGGACATCAACTCCATCCAGGCAGGCCGATGATTTGTAAAAATGGTGCGAGAGAATCAGAAGTTCAACCTGAATGCTCAAAATTGTTATAAATATAAAATGTCAAAAAGAATTATATCAGAAGGTGAAATTATATCAGGAAGAAAGAGGAATACATTGAAGTTTCAATTACAAAAACCAACTGCCCATTTCACTGAAATTCTTGCCTAAAAAAAAGGGCCAGGACATCAGAAAAGGGCATAAGTCTATTTGTCGACAATTTGGCACTGCGATGAACAGATATTATATACCGTGAAGGCAATAACTAACGACACAAACAGTAATGACAAAGTAAGAACCTATGGAGCATGGACACATGTATGGGACACTGACACAGCACAATATGGACACAGTGACGCGATAATTCTTGAAAAAGACATGAACACAGCAGTAAATAAATAAATAAATAAATAATATATGTCATATTATGAATATTTGAAAAAATGGGGCACACATCCATAAACTATAAAAGTTAATACAACTACAATAGTGTGTCAACTATCAACTCCATTAAAATTTTATATTTTTAACATCATTTAACTTCATGTGAGCATAAATCTTACACCATTAATTAAAGAAAAAAGTTACAATGTTGTTACACATAATGTGGTATTTCCATGCCTTGTCCATTATGCGCCCAATGTGTATCCCCCCCAAAATTTGAATCATGTCCAAAGCCATGTCGTATTGTATCCAGTGTATGATACATGTCAGGCACAAACACACATGTTCAATAAACAGTTCGTGCTTCCTAGATAGAAACCAAGACTTGCAGGAATGGAAATAGTTACCACAAACATTCTTCCATTTTTTATAAAGGTAGTCACCTTTGCATAGGTGACTGACTGGTGGATTTCTTTTCAATATTGAATCAAATAAAATCGGCCTTTGTGGTTCATTATTTTACGGGAGTTGGGCCTTCAAAAGAACCAGGCCCATTAAATACAATGGGGACAATCAAAATTCTTGGATAACTATGGCAGGAATTGGATACCTCACATGCATGCGGGATTTCTTGTCCTGTCATAACCAAACGCATCAGTGCATGCCCAATTTCTGGCTCTGAAGGACAAAGCTCTGCCCACTTTAAGAAGTCGGAAAACCTCCATAAAAGTGGGGCAGGTCCTTCCTCCTTTTGTGAATCCATATATCCTCCACGATGCGCAGCCAACAGACCCTGGTAAAAAAAAAATGTAAAAGAAAATGACAACTTTCAAAATATGAATTAACATTACCGCAACAAAGCCATCACAAGATATGAAACTTGCCTTAAGAAATGCTTCAGCAAGAATTTGAGCGATGCTTGCAGGACACATAACATGAGTCTGGACCAAGATTTTAGCTTCCTCAAGTGAGTCTTGTGCTTTAAGAGAGAGCAGCTGCAAAAGCTCAATAGGTCGTTTGTCAAATGCCTCAGAAAATGAAACACCCAAAACTTTGGCAGCTTTCACCACCGCTACAATTCTCTTACAAAGCCCACGACCACAGCGTTCGTTGAACTTGGTTGCCAAAATCTCCAAGACCTGCATTCAGTTAGGCTTTTTCTTAATTATCATTGCTCTGATTTATTTTTTTTATTTATCAGAATCTAGTCTACCAATTACCAAAAAGTAGACTATTTGATGATTGCTTGAAAGCGTTTATTCATAATCCGGTCTATTCAACTACCAAATAGTTGACTTTATTTGGTTGAAACTTTAAAGATTGTCTAGAAACAAGTACATCCGTGCAAAGCTAAGAGCACAATGGAAACAAAGGCATAACCTATCAAATAAAAACATAAAGAGACATATAAAGAAGGAGCAATAGTGATCACCACCTGCAATGGGTCAGAGAGTACATCGTGATCCAAAATGTCATACGATCGAACAATAGGCAAGATATCTGGATCCATATTAGGCACAGATGCTTCTCCATTACTACTTGGACATGATACTGAAGCAATTTTTAAGGCAGTATCAACTAGAGCAAATTCAGGCAGCACATTTGAAGGAGAAAGCTTATTTTGGAGCTGCTTTGCAGCTGTTACTTGTCCAAAATCCAAAAGCGAAAGGATAGCTCTCTCAACTTCTGCAGGTTTGACTCTCTCCTCCCATCCAGATATAGATGCCTCAATCTTTGCATTTTCTTCTTGTATCAGCATACAGCTACTTGAATAATCATCTAAATCAGGTTTTTTATCAACAGCATCAGCCAATGATCGTCTCGATGAAATGTAGCCTTTGGCTCTTCGCTTTGTCTTTGAGTTGCTTGTTGCCAAAGGGCTGCTATCAAATGTTTGCAAATTTCGGGGATTCTGGTAGCCTTCCCGAATATCATTTTTCTCTGTGGCTCTTGCCCTGACAGTATTTATATGATTATCCATTCTTGTAATGACATTTGCAGTATGCTCTATGATGCTGGTGCTACTTCCCCCAGCTGGATTTTGAATTGAATTTGCCAACGTAAAATTTCCTTCAGCTGTTGCCTGAGCCTCCGATTCTACAGCTAACAGCCATACTCTAGTCTCAATCTCCCTCAGAAGATGTAAAGGATAAACCCTGAGTTCAACAGAAAAGTTGTGACTCACTACAAAAAAAAAAAAGTCTCAACAATATCCAACCACGCAACAGGTATTACAAAAAGTACTTACGGACTAGATTGGGTTATAGTTCCACTTAACCACTGTAGGGAAAGTAGCAGCATTTCATGTAGTTCTCTGGATGGAATGTCTTTCTCTATGGCTTCTGCATGCTTGAGGAAAAATAATCCAGCCTGCAGGATGTAAAAAACAGAAAACATTGAGCTAAATACAACGGCAAATCTGTTTTCCAATTGAATTTACTTTCATGAGTTACTAACAAAATAAACACTTGACCTGTACAGCAGGGAAGGAATATCTAAGGAAAAGAGTTTGACAATGACTCCATAAAGCAGCTCTCTCTTCAGGGACATCCCATAAAAATTCCTTCCACTCTATCACCATAGCTTCGGCCTAAAAATATTGAGTTTGAAAAGAAATAAGGAAGGCATGAATATAAATGAGACACAGTGAGTTCATAAATGTTCACTCAAAATAAGTTGTCACGAGATGAGGGAATGAGTGAAGCGGTCTAAAGCTCCAGCCCCGCAAGATTATCATCAGGAATATAATATTCTAGCATTAATCACATCAATAAAAAAAAGAAATGCACAAATTACCTGTGTTTTAGTAACATGATGAACACAAGATTTCCACAGTGAACCACTTGATTCCAACTGCCTGGCCCAGTTACGTGCTTGTTCCCATTGCCCATTCTTCTCTAATGCATTTAATAATGATGCATCATCGAGAATTTCATTCCCAAGATATGAATCTTCATCTTTGCGCAGAGAAGGTTCAGCTAAATTGATTTTCCAATAGTGTCGCCCAAAACGCGCTGCAGCAGATCCTCCATCTCCAAATTCAACTTCAGATAGAAGTTGCAGCAAGCATCTCTTTTCGTATGCTGATGGGCATGTTGACAGCATTGCATCTGCAGTTTTGATGGCAGTTGAGCTTATCCATGTTGCTTTAATGGGCACATCTCTTGGAGTGCCAAAGTTTGTATGATAAGGCTCTTCCTTAAATCTGGCAGAGAAGGATGCCAGGTGTGCAGAAGCCTCAGACAACCGCATTTGCGAAAATGCCTAAACCAACACCCAAATGAATCAATTGATGAGAAATATCATCATCCTCTAAACAGTAGTGCATACAGCAATTTAGAATACATGGTATCAAGATAAATTGCATATTCATTCACCTGAAATGCACGTATGAGAGGTAGAAGAGCACAATTTGGAAGAAACATTTCAAAAGCTCTCAGCAAAGGAAGAAAGAGACGTTGTTCACAAAGCACTGCAATCATCTTTGAAAGGGAAATAAGACCCACATCAGGGTCATTAGAAACTGTCCTGTTAACCTGTTCTTGTGCTTCATCATCCACAGTACTTTCTTGAGAAATGAGAATTATATTAGAACATGAAGCATCAGCAACATTATTAACTGTGCCTTCTATGGAATTTTCTGATGCAGGATCCAGAAGACGCCTTCTTTTTGGGTTTCTGCGGTTGTAGTGTAATGTCAAAGTTCTGTCTCCAGTTGATAGTGCATTCGTCGCATCTACAGCAGCACCAACATTGTTTGCAATCTGGGAAACAATGTCATTTACCTTGATTGCTGACGTCTCCCTACTCAGGGTCAAAAAAAGATTGTAAGTGAGAACTCATTTAAAATTGAATGGCGCAGAATGATTAAATTGCATGCCAACAGATCAAAACAGACAAACCCTCCAATTCTAATTTACACAAGCATAACATATCCAATGAGTAGAAGGATATTATCCAGAGGTAAAAAATATATCACAATGATTTAAGAAGCTAACAATAGGTTTACTAGAATAACAATTAAAACATGTGCCAAAGTAAAATTAGAAATCTCATTTCTAACCTAGCTGCAGAGATCTCCAGCCATACTGTCAAGCATGACAGAGGAGGCACATCTGGGTAGCACGAAGCAATGATTGCCAAAAGAGACCATCGCAAGCCTTTTGCTTTGCTCAGGAGGGCCTCTCCAGGGTGATTTTGTTTCTCACATTCTGCAAGAAGTCCAAAAAGTTCCACCGGGATCATTGTATTGCTCTCAGTCAAAAAAGAGCTTTCATTGTTTTTTGCCTCAGATGTTGAACTTAGTGATGTGTTATTCTCTCTCCTTGCTGACTCAATACTTTTTAGAACAGTCAATATGTGGACCTTGAGAGGAGGATCACTAAACTCCTTGGATGCCTGAAAGATTTCACAATAAGCATATCGGGATAGAGTGAATGTTTCGATCAGTAATCAAAAGTCAAAACAATAGGGCTATTACACTGCTGGTAACATTTTAAAAAATCTTGTCCTATTGCTGGTAACCAACTTACTATTTGGAATATCACGTCAAATGGGAAACCGCCAATCTGAGCTTCTGTTAGAAACCCAACCTGACAAAAGCATGTGAAATCAGAGTAGAACAAATCCAGATGCTGATAAGTATCTTATCAGCAGAACTAAGCAATAGGTGAAGAAAGTAACATACCCAGTCATTGTTTTTTGCAAGTAATGAAAGATATTTAGTACTAAGGGGAAGATGGTGCACTTGACAGAATTCTGTTACCCAGCACCAGTGTTGGCTGGCAGCTTTTTGCCGAGCCCGATACTCAGCCCCGTCACCATTACCATTTCTAAGCCAAGATCCACATGTCCCACCCTCATCCATCATTGGCAAACTTGCTTTTTCTAAATGTCTTAGGACAGTTATAATAGCCCGTGAAGGATGTCTATTGGCTGGCATTCTAAGATGAGCATCCTTCTGCCCGTTGCTGTTGATTGTATCATGGTATAAGTAGTCATCTGCTAATATTCGAGCAAGAGATCCCATAAAATCAATTTCATTTGTGTCGTGTGACGACACATGAAACGCAGAACCCTTTGGCGAAGCATGCTCATGATGCACATCATGCTCAAAAAACTTGAATACCGAAGAAATGCGGTGTAATGCAGCAATATCTACATAAAGCATACTAGCAGAGATGCCACAAAGCTCCAGAAGAAAAGCACATGAAGAAACAAATGCTGAATCCACAAAGTGTGTGATAGCAAGTGGCACGACCTGAAATTTAGAAGCATGACATAAAGATTAAAAACACCAATTCCTCTTGAAAAAGGAAAGAAAGTTCACACGGGTAGAAACAAAATTAACAAAATCGCACAAAAAAAAAATATTTTTCTAAAAACTTGAGGAAATTTTGAAAGGTCAAAAGAAATCATACAAGTTGAGTACACAAGGAGAAAAAAAACATACATAATAGGCATGATTAAGTAGCAATGGAAATGGCAGAAAATTTTGAGAACATCTCAATAATCTACCTATATTCTTATTTTTCTTCATTTCACATGGAACTTTTAGAACCACAACCTTAAAATCTAACCCACCATTGCATTCCCATTTATGATATTTGTTTGACAAATGAATTCAAGTCTTAAGCCATACATCATCAAACTTCGTCAACCACTAATTAAAAAATGCATTCCACATTTCTGCCCTCCTCTCCAACTTTTTTTTTTCTCTTGTCCGTCTAAACAAAAATGCCCACCTGCAGCAACAAAATGTGCATCTCTGGTCGACCATGGCTGCATGGCCAACAATCTGTACCTGCCTCTAACCATCAGGTTCAGGCACAGAAATCAAGATAATCAAAATGCAGGTAAAACTACAAAAAAAATAGAAAAACTTAGAACGTGTGGGACCTGGTGTCAGAGATGTTCAAACTTCAAACAATCATTCATTGGGTGAGCTAGAACTGGACTCCAAAGAATGAACAGAAAGTAAGATCAAAGATTGCCAAGTCTAGTAAATAAGTAATAATCATCAGTAATGTAAATAAATAAATAACAGAGTGTCCATATTCTTTCTGACATTATAATTGTGCAACACAAGGACGTAAAAACAAAAATATGAGAAACTCTTCCATCATATCATCCAGCAAATGATACTCCACAATGTTCTGTATATGCTATTAATATTTAAAATTGAACTGTGCCTAAAAATGCTTTTAGGTCAGGCAGGACTTAAAGGAGAATCCACAAATAGAAAGGCAAATGTGCCAAAAGACTAGTCCTCAGAAAATACTACAAAAAGTAACAAAATAGAAGAAAGAATGTGAACTTACCGATGAAATAAGTGATCTTTCTTCCTGAGATAACGGTGCAAGGAGTGTTTGCACATCCGGCTGAATATTGACTTGCCCATGAACCAAAGTTCTAGATGTTTCTTGGCGGACATGTGTTTTCTTCAGTCTTTGCGCCCGTGCACCAAGAAGATAGTTAAAAGCTGCCAATGGACGGCCCCGATGCAAGTGATGCTCGATTCCGAAACCATTATCCTGAAAAACATCAAGATATATTATTATTTGATGCAAGCTTGATAACATCATCTAACCAACCACCAAAAAGAATATAACTACTTCTGGATGCAACTAATTGTACATCCACATTATCTCAAGTTTCTTGATTGAATTTCCTGTTCTGGATGAGCATAGTTGTCACTGATGGTGACTGCCAAAACATATACAAAAGAAGCATACCACAAATGAAGATGAATATAATTCCTCTTCAATATGTTTCTGGATTGACGCTTCACAAGGTATGGAACCCCTTTGAGTATTTCCATTACTACTACAAACATCAATATCATGATGCAGAAGGGGGTGAACAACAGCTGCACCATCAGCAAACGATTCCCACCCAAGAGGACCCTGCAATATAAATTCAAGTATATTAAACCATAAAAGTGCTGAAAATATGTGATTAGATGCAACAAGGTGACCCATACAAAGGTAAAGGGAAGATGGAGAACAGTTGAATCATATAGTATGATATATACTATATTACTATATAATCATGCTCAATGGACCAGACTCAATTTTTAAAATCGAATTTTTTATCGATTATTTTTACACCTTTGATTTACCAATAACATGCAGCCTGTCTATTAAGTACAAATCTTAAGTTTCTGCATCAAGAAATATCTTATGGAACATGGAACTCCATGTCCAGGTATTAAATCAGTGGTGGACATTGTATGTACACCATCACATGCACGCATCTCCATTTTACATTAGAGCACTAACCACCCAAGGAGTTGCACTGTACACCATCGTGTGCATCTTTTGTTTCTTAGAAATATGAATACTTACAGGATGGATTGATGAATTGAAATTTTGTTATTGTAGAATTTGTAGATATACGAGTCTCTGTGATTGAAGGTGAACATAGATTTGTAAATTACTGTGTGGACCTTGGCTGATAAGTTGGAACTCTTCTGAACTCTTATTGCGGAAAAACAAGGTATCAGATATTTATAACACTTACATCAACAATCCAGCCCATGCTTTGTTGTAAAATATCATTATCCATAAAACAAGTCGCATGCATCAAAGAAAAGGTTTAAGCCATTAGATCCAGTTGATTATCATATGATGCTATTTTGGAGGTTATCCTTCATGATTATATTTGAATGAATTATTCCATTGGTCAAAAAGGTGACACAAAGCACCTCTGTATGATATATATATAAACTGCAATGTCGGAGCCCCTTGCAAGATTCACTTACACAAATATACTGTAGAGTAGACATCAGAAATTTTTTATGTAAGCAATAAGCATAGAGGTCCTTGCTGGAGCAATGGTAAAGTACTCGAACTATCAGGACAAAGTACCGAGTTCTGAAAGCAGTTTGTGCCCCAAAAAAAAGAGCCTAAAGGTTAGGATCACATCTAGTCTCTCCCTCCAGCACTCTACTATATGTGGGACCGCTCTGGGTGATATAGCCTTTACATAACAAGCATCTTTGAATCTGTAATTAGAAACCCTCTCTTCTTAAACATACTAATCCACAAACCTCCAAACAATTTGGATAACTTTAAACCTTCATCTCATTACAAAAGAAATGACTAGTTTAACTATAAGGACTACAAGAATGAATTTCTGAACTTGTTTCCAAGCAGTCGACAGGGAGAAATTAATATAAACTGGCTTAAATTTTCACTGGAATAAATTAGCATGAACCAGTTACATAAAATTTGCCAATGAATAAAATTAAAAATTTGCCAATGAATGAAATTAAAAGTTAATTACACCCACAAGTAGCACACCTCTCCAATGCTTTTCCCAATTAACCTTCATTGGCCAAATAACACAATCGTTGATCCCGGCCGGGGCTAGGGTGATTTGACTGTCAAGGAATGATGTCAACCCAATGGCACCACACTTTATTTGGAGAATGTTTGGAGTCTCTCAAAAGGTTTATTAAGGATTGGGGGCAGTTCTACCTGAGTGAGTAGATTCACATATGTGCAAACTTGTAATTGAAGCTTAAGTGGGGGCTGGTAGGCATGGAAGCCAGGTACAGGAGATGACTCTTCTATTGTTCCCAGGAGTGCTTTTTATTCTCTTTTTATTTCTTTCATAGTTTGTCTTGTTCTGGTTTCTGATCCCATCATTGATAAATGGTGGTACGATGCCTACCAGTTTTAAAATTTTGAAAGAAAAGAGAGAGAGAGAGAGAGAGAGAGAGAGAGCTTCATCAGCAAAATAATCAGATAAATATAACTAAGATGAAGTGGAAGAATATCAGGAAAACAGAGAACCTGGACGAATAGGTTGATCAACCTTCGAATAGGCTTTGGGAACCAACGTGGGAGCATTTGTACCAGTGAAGTATCACCACCAGGTGAGGAGAATATGCTAGCTCGCCAAGCCAAATAGTCCGAGAAAGCAGACCTTTCAGGAGCTGTAAAGTAAAGTTCTTATTCAAATATCTTGCAGCAAGAACAACAAAATCAAAGTAAAAACAAATAAAAATTTCTGGACAGTAGATAAATTCAATGTTTGAAGCACAGAGAAGCAGCTGTCAAACTACCATTACCGGTAGAGGCATTCAAAGAACTACCAAGGGCATCTTGCCCAAAACAAGCTGCAAAGAATGTGCGCCACAATGTAGGGAAGTGTTGCAGACAAGGTCTTAGGTTCTCCAATGTACAGTGCGCCGAGGCATTACCGTTCCTGTTTACACTTCCACTGCGGAGGCATTTCTGAATGGGTGAAGGGGCATACATTAGAGTAGCTAAGGCAGCAGTCTCACCCCCTCCTTCAGCCATGTCATCTACGGAACATATTATATCATCCATTTCTAAAACACTAATATTGTTCTTGGAAACCATGTTTTGGGATGCAATCGCACAAGCATTAGAAAATGATGACTCATATTCAAGCCCTTTAGTCCTTGATAACAGCAGCCATTTTACCCAGTGGCTTCCGGCCTGTAAGCATCCAATTAGTATTAAGTACAGTGAATAACTGTTCCAGTGGATATCCAATTCCTTCAATGGAACCAAACATCCACTTAATCAAACATTAGTGGATTTTAAACAATATCCAGATATGTCAAAAATATGAAGCAACTGAAACCACTGAATACAAATAGAGAACAGATGCAAGTTAAAACACAGCATACAATATGCGCATGAAAATGTGAATATGGTGCAGAAGCAGGGTTCCTAGGTAATGATCTATCACATGCAGCTTCAAGTTCACTAAGACAAAATAGGTATAAACCATAAAGCAAATACCTAGCCTATGTGCTCTCAATTGTTCAAAAACATTATTCACCTGAAAAGAAAAACTTTTTATCACCTGTATCACATAATTTGCCTTAGTATTGAAACAAACATACATAACATGACAATTATCTTCTTTTTTTTTTTTTGGGGGGGGGGGGGAGCAAAAGTGCATTTGAAATGAGTTTGAAAAAGAGCTTTCACTTAAAGCAGCTTTTTAAAACAAAAAAAGGAAGAAATTTTTGTTAGATTCCTTAAATATGTTATGATGACTAAAAGTTGTTTTCCGTAAGCTAGGACTGTTGCGGCCATTTGGAAATATGTTTGGATTATGTATGAATCCTATAAAAGCAGAATCTCCAAAAGCTGTACAAACTTATTAACAAATGCACCTTAAGTATGAATCCTGCAAAAGAAGAATTTCTAAAAGCTCCCCATAATCATTTTCAAACACAAAGCGTTTTGGTTAGAAGCACTATGAATCATATAGTTTCAGCAATTATGTTATATTACTGTACAAAATTGTATCAAATAAAAGAGAGACATTTTAAATGTCACTGTAAATTTTGTTGGGTGCTTAACATGTAATCCCATCTCCCTCTTCATTCTCCCCTTCTCCACTTGGGAATATGTCATTCTTAATAACATGTAACCGCACGGACGAACCTAATTATCCTATCAACTGGGGCTGGACTTCAAGTATATCTACTTACTTGAGCAGGTGCACTCATCCTGAGTAGCAAATTATTCCCAAGGATGAGGGAACTCACTGATGTGGTCATGGGAGAGCTTTCAATTTATCAAAGCCTTGTGTACTTCAAATATTACATTTAAACAAAGGATCTCCTTTCTAATGACCGCATTTTCTGTCACTCATTGGAAAAAAAAACAAACATAAAAAGAATCCTATTAAAAGTTCCTGAGTATACAATGGAGAGAACATAACAACATATTATCAATACTAGAACTAACAACAGAAGTAGATAAAATCAACAAAATGGACAACGTAGTGTATCTCACTTGGAAAACAGTAATCACTGGAACTTACTGCAGCTTCCTGTAATGCTAAAAGACAATCCATATCATTAGCCAGTTTGTGATGGTCAAGATAAAGGTCCAGAAGGTTTGGCAGATTATATAGACGACAGTGATGTATCATGAGCTTATGCATTGCTTCGATAGTATCCTTATGGTTCACACTAATACTTGAAAAATCCAATTCTGGTGAACTCTCTGTTGACTCGATTAAATCATTGCCAACAAGTAAGCCTGCACGACCAAGAAGACATACAATCTCAAGGGTACCTTCCCAATATTCTTTTATAAAAATAAATTTCTTAGCAAGCTCCCGCTCCACCAGCATTCTTAACCATGCAGAACACACATTGAGAGAAGAAAGCCTAAGAATTTTAACATTTGGTATGTTTAAGCACACAGCATCAATCTCATCAGCAGGCCAAATGTGTTTGGCATGATCCGGAAACCCTTTATTGCATTCATCATTTGAAGCAGAACATGGCACATCCAAGTTCACTTGAATATTTCTACTTGATAATAGGGATGCAGGGATCACATCTAACAATTTAGAAACCTCCTCCCAGTTATTGTGATACACATGATATTCAAATTGTGATTCCCATGGAATATGAACCCCCATCAGAAGAGGTTGATCCAGAACTATCTGCAAAACAAGATAATCACATCAAGTAAACTCTCTATTTCCGTATAAAATTACTTTCAACAAAACTATTCATTTTACAATTGTGAACACAAACGAACAAAAAATATGGTTAATTAAGCAATTAGAGATATCATTATACCGGTTCAAAGCAATTAGATCATTACAAGATAGTGCGGTGGGTTTTTTTAATGAAAGGTTAGAAAACAATGTCTATAATTTCATTAGTAACAGCAGGGAGACATAAGGCCTAATCTCTAAAGAAAGGGAGATTGAAAGTCTCCCCAATACAACAAAGAGATAATCTAAAGCGACTGTTAAATCAAGTTGTTTTCTCCATTCAATACAATATTGTTTGCCCCCATGTTGGGTATATGGTATATCCCAAGATGGAGCAAACTTGAGTTACAAATTATCTCTCTTCTAATGCACCCATTAACAGAAAAAAGATCCCATGACCTGATTATTTTAGCAGAAAAGATGTAATACGGTTCATCTGATTCTAAATATAATGTCTGGCTTTAGATTCTACTTTTCAAACTCATAATTTTCCAAGTCGTCTGTATTTTACTTTTTCAATACTCCTATGGCCTTTTTTCTTCTTTTTTTGCCTTTGGATCTCATCACTCCACCACGTATGGTGTATTCACTTACACCCTGGTAATTTCTTATACAGAAAATCTGGCCTCAGCTGATGTGCCAATTACAGTTTAATATGTATACAACACATAGAAGCATTACCATTTCATAGAGGTTTGGAAAAGCACGTAGAAAAATACACATAATTAATGCGATCATGGATCAGCTTTGAGACAGACTTGAAATTTTGGCTAAGCCTGTTCTTGTGAATACTGGCCTATGATGCTATAAACTTAATGCATAATCCAATGCAATGAAAAGATAATAAATTTCATCCAATTAAGAACCCCATTGGATGACCTTGACTACAAACTAGTAAAAACCACTGCCCATGATAAAGAATGGCACAAATTACCTGGACATCATTTTCACCTAACCCTCAGCCGCACGTGTGCATGCTGTTTACTGTGTTTGGCCACACATGATGTGGGCCATGTGTCGCATATGTGACTCCAGGGCCACAACGTGCCACATTTTTTTTAAATATGAATTTTATATTTTTTAAAAAAAAATGATAGCTAGTGATGTTGCTTCTTATCTGAAACACACATAAAGAAATGGTTTTGACGTGAAGCAACCGATGGATTACAAGCCACCAGCAAAGAAACTTTTAGTAATTAATATTTGAGAGGTCAAAGTTTGCAGCTTCCCATTATGAAGTGATCGTATAGAAATTATATTTTGCAACTTGCAACCAATAGTTACTATTGGAGTTATTGGATAGGCTGTTGTTGGGCCTATTCCTAGAGGCCCGGGGGTTGGTGGGGAATCGTTGCTTGTGGGCGTACGGGGGTTCGGGGGTAGCGCCCATGACTCAAATTTTTGTCATAGGTATTTTGGTCTTTTTCTGTTTTAGGGTTTGTACATCTTGTAACTATATAAGAGACCTTTCGGCCTCCATTACGTGATATACATTATTCCATTTATTTCTTCTGTTACCACATCAAAAATTTGTTCATATCTCTAGAATCAATAGATAATATGTAATCGTTCAGTGTACACAAATCATTCTGACAATGGAATACATATGCATGTTTTGCAAACTTAATAGAAACATCTCAAATGTCATTAGTAACATACAGATAAACATGTGATCAGTTGCACTAATATAGAAATGAGGATATAAAAAATGGCATTTGTCGTTTATTTTTAAATACCAGTCCCAACTCCATTCAAATAGATCAAAAAAATCCGTTAAAACAGAGAACGAACAAAAATTAGAAAAAAATCCAAATGGAGACCACATGTATCGTAAATTCGGCCGCACATTAAGTTATGGGGGTGAACCTCACACCAGATGACCTCTCCATGATTTTGAATAGGTACACCCATTAGATGCCACTCCATACCAAACTCGGACAATATTTTCATAGTGCAGAATCAAAAAACTTCAATAACGAGGAAAATCTTTTAAATGCAGGAAACAAAGTTGCAACTTCAAGCTGAAGTGTCAAACAGAATTTAGGAAAAAATCACGATAATATTTTAAGATAATGCAATATAAGTTTCAGAATAGCTCAAAAGCCAGTAGTCCAAGTTCTTGATATTTGTCGATGCAAATCAAGCAGAAATTTCATTACCTGAGATAGCTGTCACAACAAAAGTAGTTGATTGTTCCTACTTTAAAATTTGAAGTACAAAAGGTAAATTTAGGATTTGAGAATATTAAGCCGAATATAGAAAAATAATATTGATAGATGGAAACTGTATCGATATATGTAACATTTATATACTACTTATATACATAAATCTTATAGTAAATAACACTTCAAATCCTTCAATAGCCAAAAATGCCATTGCTAAATGAGAAGCACACAAAGCCCTCATAAAGGTAAATATTGCGCTAATCCTGGAAGCCCTACATCAATTTCTGCAGATGTAACCAATATAATGTAATGTGTGGTTGATGATGATGATGACTATAACCAAATAATTCTTAAATAAGTGAAGATGATGGAAAACTTTTAAATAGGAACCCTGTAGTTCTTAGTTGACAACAAAAACAATGCAAAAAAACGTATAAACTAATAAATCATGTCATGCTTTCCTCACAAAGTCACCTATCTTGGGCTTTCTTTCTAAGGTGAGGGATAATTTGTTATGATCATTAAGAGAGAAACGTTCTAAGGTGAAGGATAACTTTGTTATGATCATTAAGAGAGAAACATTTATGATAACTTACACGATCCATGGTTCTTTCATCCCAGGCATCAGACCATACAGCAGCACAGGCCCAGTATCCAGCTTGAGCATTACTTTCATCAGCTAAAGAAGCAGTTAATCCATTGCCAAGATTTGCCCAAGGATCTATAACTACTCCATCAATTTCACCACATTCAATAGTAAAATTTTCATGGACATGCAAACGTGTCTTCTCCATCATTTTCTCTTGAGGAAAAACTTCGGTTGGAGAAACCTCGCTCAATTTCCTTTGCCTTCCAAGGAGAGTTCCCCAAAAGCTGCTACTTGGATACAGTCTCTTTCCATAGAAAAACAGTAACGAGTTAATTTATAAAATGGTGATACTGAGTAAATCATTTTCTAAAATTATTGTATATAATCATCCAAGTAAAGAACTGAAACAGACCTCAATGAGAGATATTCTCTCCAAAGTCTTTCTTTCATGTGGTTGCAGATACCCAAATCTTTTCATCTCCTCAGTAATATTTGCACGGAGAGATCTACTAACAGTACCAAATGCCAATTGTCTAAGGCTTGTTTCAATGTCCTCTCCAAGTCTTTGCAATGTTTCTATAGCTAGTCTAACTTCACCCTGTTAACACATCATATTAGTGCAAAGATAAACCAGATCTACTGACATGAAAGCATGCATTAACATGGTACCTTTAAGAACAGGTCATAAGCAATAGTTCTCCCAACATCACGGATTTCACTAAAAGTATCAGAAGGCTCCCTTTCAGTAACCATATCTCTCAATTGTTGACGGTGTAGTTGGAGAACAGCCAGGGGAAGACGGCCAGAATGCAGGGCATCTTTCACAACAGTTTGTAAATCTGGCTTATCTATTTCCCAACGCGCAATCATATCCCTTGGGTTCTCTGAAAGAATCAGCTTCTTTCTCTCAATCCCACCCTGTGCATCACTAACAGAAAATTCATCTTGATTACCTGAACCCAGACTGTTCAAAGTGACCAAGGATCCGGCATGTGGTAAAGAAAGCCCATCAGCTCGTTCAGACTCCAATTCAGGGGAAGACAAGACCATTCCCTGATTCTGAATGGTTAATGAATCCTGCACTCTGGATGAAAACGAGTTTGTAGTACCAAGTGGAAGGCAACCACCATCTCTCGATATGTTTGTATCTAAAAGGTGTGCTGCATCTTTGCCATCTGACTGATATAGAACAAAAAATTATATGTCAAAACCTCCGGAAAACAGCAAAAGAGACTGAGCACTTGCATATAAATCTCAATTAAAATAACAGATCAGTCACCAATACACCATACCACTCTTTGACCCGGTCTTCTGAATTTTGCTGTCAGTTGATGCTGCAGCTTCCTGATGATCTCCACAAAGTGAGCCATTTCCTGGAGCCTTCTCAGATTACAAATTTTAACGGCATTCTCATCTGGCAATACGGAATTCAGATAAGAGATTCTCAAACGTTTACTGCCCTTTAATATGAACCTGTGTTTCTCATGCTCAATTAACCCATATCTTCTGATCATTTTAGTCGCAAAGCAGGCCGCTATGTCCAGAAATCTGTAAATGCAACAAGTTTGTATCATGCAAAAATATGGAACTGAAAAGAGTGTGTCAAACTGATGCAAAATGGTTTGCAGAGAGCTCCGTTATTTAAATTCCTATCAAATGATCCACCAGTTAACTTTTTCCTTTTGGAGAAAGATGGGAGCAATTTTGTTAAGAAAATGCCACCAAACAAAAGGAGACAAGGGATCTCCAAACAAAAAGAAGGAAAAAAGAACTACAAAAAAATCTTCCCTAAATGGGACAACCCCTCTAATGATAATATGCAAGCCTTACAAACCGGTCAAATTGTCCCCCATAATAGTGGATGGCATATCCACTTCTAATATCATGATAACCCACAATTCCTAAGAAGTGAAGTAATCGCCCTCCAAGTGTTCTCTATGTAGAAAAGTTTCTAAAGCATACAGAGCCAAGTGGATGGCAGAAGCTGACCTTGCAATGAAACAGAGATAATTTTCACTCATCCTTTCATTCTTTGCCCATTTACCAAGAAAGTCTGGAGAAAGATTGCTCTTGCCTGTAATTTATATGAAGACTTTGGATCTTTGGAGAAAACATGGGAAAGAAGTAGAATAATGGAGAAAGAGGTAGAAGCTCATCAGACAAAGTTCGCCAAACCATTATTCCAGCAGTGTATTGGGCTATTGGCTTTCAACAATGATGTTATCTGTAAGGGGCGTTCCCTGTCTTTTTGAAATACATGGGAGTCAATTGTTAGCTTCATCAAAAGTTGAGGCATTTTTGTATAGGGGATGAACATGTAACATTTGCTAGGGAAGGTATGATTTTGGTGGGATGAGTTTATTGTAAGCCCCATAGTATCTTTCTGTTTTTAGTTTATTCTGTGGGAGAATTCCCACCTTATCTTCAAAAAAAAAAAAATTGTCCCAGAAAGGAAAACATAAAAACAAGAGAGGCAAGTTATATCTCTCTCAGGTAATTATTCAATCGAAAATGTCCATTCTCTTCATTTTGAGAGTGAGATGTCTCACTATTTAGAGTAAGCATATTTCATATGAGCTGACAGTTGATTGAAAGCCAGTGTCTCATTGAAATTTCTGAGAAAGATTATTACAGATTAATGTAATTCAAACAGCATATCACCATACTGTTTTTTAACATGATTATCAATAGAAAAAATATTAATAGTGACTGAAACAATGTACAGAAAACAAATAAGATTGCTCTGAAAGCTTTCAAGTAGGATGAAGTTAATACTACAGCAACTAGAACAATGTCCACCTTCAAATCTTCAAATTTTGGAGACGGTTGTTTTTTTGCTAGAGAACTCCCAATGGGACAGAAAAATGTGTTTTAACTGCCTGTTAATTCATATAAGACAATATTAGATAACGCAGAATTCACCTGAGAAATAATTTTTCTCAATGTTCTAAAAACCCTTCTAGATGGCGATTAAACCTGCTAGGCCTAGGCAGGCTCAATCCGCAACGCTAAGTCCCCCTTCCTAGGCGATTGCGGGCAGAAACCGCCTAGGAATTTTAATTATAAGTCTAATTTTATTTTCTATCCATGATTCTATATTAATGTTGTTGGCCCTAGGTTTCCAACTGACTAAATTTGGTAAATATTTTATACTCATATTTAGTTGACTAATAAACTATTAAACTACCTTATTTTTATGTTATATCGGTTAATTAACTTTTGTATACTATATTTGTTATGTTAATATTGTCAATTTTATTTTGATGTTACTGTGCTATAATTTTGCTGTCTAAAATTTTAAATATTTTATATCTGTGTGCCTGATATAGCTATTATATATATAACATATGCATATGTATTATTTTATTATTTTAAAAATTGACCAATTAATCCCTAATCAGTTACCAACCGCCCAATTAGCGTCTAGCCCTTTTTACAACATTATTTTTTCTAGAAATAACAATGTAGAGAGAATAATAAATATGTCTATTTCATGTTCCTGTGAATTCTGGACCAACATGAATATCATTCAAAATGCAATAAATAAATAAATAAAAACTCTCTACATTTTTTTTAAGGAATTGGTAGGATTGCTACCACCAAATTTTATTTATGATTTGGGGTAAATATCAAACAGAAAATACATGATAGGAAAAACAAAGGTAAAAATTCAGTAGGTGAGAAGCCTACTGGAAAAAAAGGCCCAAAGAAGCCCTTCAGAACAAAGAAAATAAAACTTCCATTCAAAGATTCTTCTCAAAATGCACTTGTTTGGCACCCGCGCAGTGTATTCCCCAGGCCTTTATCAGTTCCTTGAATCCCTCCCGCATTCTTGAACTATGGGGTGTTCTGTCTAAAAATAACTTCATTTCTAGTCTTCCTGGAGCTGACTGATAAATTATTCAGGCAGTGTGCTCCATTTTTTTTCACAAAAAGGTGTGTTATTTACCACAACATGGTACCAGAAAAACTTTCACACACAGGGATTGCAATTCATGCCATTTGCCTCTCCGTATCAACTTTCAAGAACCAACTTATATATATTTGTTTATGATTGGTCTTTATTCAGAAAATAAGGAAAGCTCTTCCGCAAGTGAATTGCTGTTCGATTATAATGATTGTGATTCACACAATTCATCAAAAGAGTTTCTTCTACTACTCAGGATTACGCATCAATAAGAAAGTTTTGACTACTTGAGTACTTGATAGATATTCAAATGAACTTACAAATGGCTGCAAAATATTCCCTACATTAACTACTTGATCAAGTTGACGATAGTAATATACTATTTTATATATAATCATATTATTAAACAGATTAATGTGTTCGTGCTAGTCAATGCCCTTTGCATAGCTTTCATAGAAAGATAGCAATGATAATTCCTGAAATATCAATATATAACTGAGAAAAGAATCGATACAAATGCCATGAGAATAAAGGGACCCAAAAAACACAAAAGTACCTTGACCCAGAAACAACTTCATTATCACCACCAACTTTACAAAATATCCGGTAAACAGATGTGAATATCATCCTCAAAATGCCTTCCTCAGCAAGATTCACCTCTCCAAGCATATTCAAAGATCTGTCATATAAAGAGTACTGATTCAGAATTACGCACTAAAATTTTATAAAATGACACTATCAAAAGAATTAACCTGACACAGACAAGCACTTAATTGAGGCAATAAAAATTAAAAGACACCTATCTGTTTTGAATACGAATTGAATATACTCCTACATTGCACATACATGAATCTTATTTATCATTACCTGTCACAAACACACTGTTCCCTCAGAAAATCTGAGGTACAAGAATAGCACATAATGGAACAATATGAGTAATGCAGACCTACAATTAATATAATAGTATTCAAAGTTAAACTTCTGTATATAATAGCAGCATAGGAGGACTCTAGATTAACAAATGAAAACTCTGGCAATCTGCACGAAGGATCCAGGGTGCATGTAGAGTGATTGATATTTGACAGGTTGAGCACACTCTGTAAAGAATAAATAAATGGGAAAATCATTAAAACCAAAAGTAAATCAATAAAGTGGATAGTCACTTTTTGTTTTTAAAATTGAAATGTGGAAGCTAAGAGGTGTAGAATGATTGATGAAAATGGATGACGTGGATAAATCACAAAGAAAATTTCAATGAACAGAGCAGCAAATAAATCTACAAAACTGAGAAACTGCAAAATCAAAGGAGGGTTGGTCAGTGGATCATCTTTTCACCCTAACCCCTTCCTTTGTTCTAAGCATTAGCCCTTATAAAAAAAAATTGGTTGGTTCCTTATAAAGTTGGTGTGCGACCAGATCATCTTTGTTATGTGAGTCAAATCCCAAGCAGCACATGACCAGAATATGCCTCAGTTGGTCATACGAGGATATTGAGATATGTAGGCTGGAATGAATTGATGCCGTGCATAAATGACTGACAGATTGAGGTTTTGATGGTTTAGCAGTTCAATGGGCAACAAAGAGGGAGCTATGCTTCAATTTTATCTCTTTAACCAATGAACTACCTCAAAGAATAGACAAAAATTGGTTTCTTCCCTTCTAGTCCATGCTCGCTCCAGGTTTAGGGAACTCCATACCTTAAAAGTTGCTACCTTGTTGCATAAACTTAAGTTGCTACCAGTAATGTAGATTTTCCTACCAACGTGACAAAAGCATAGAAGGCAAACTTTCACCTGAAGGCCTTCCAGGATTTTGGTGCCAATCCTTATATTATTTTTTTAAAAAAAAAAGGGAAAGGTATAAGAGCAATCTTATTAATGATAATTGCCCCCGAATAAAAGGACACGAGATTCCCTGTACATAGATATATATATATATAAAACAGAAGACAAAAAAAATGTTAAAATGCAATCATTGGGGTTAAGCGACCCCCCATTCAGAAGATTACTACCACTCCCCGAACCAAACCTTATATGGTCAATTATTGGTTCTCCAGACAGGCATGAGAGAAAAGCATGAGAGAGAGTAAAGAATAATAAGGCCCGGAGGCCATTAGGAAGGATATCCTTAAAAAGGCTGATGTAAGTACTAAACATGAAATTAAATCTATATAGAAAATGTTGTAAGGTAATACAATTAAATGTCTTTCAAGCTCAATGTTTGATAATCGAGGCACTCTCCAAACATTGGCATTTAGAAAAAAATCACTGTAGCTAGTTAGTTTCAAGAGAAAGTAATTTAAAATCCCAGACTACAAGTCCAAAGATCTTCCAAAAATCATTAACATGGTTCATAAAGGCAACAGCAACCAATACATCAAACTGGCTATAGAATGCCAAATTAGAGAGGAGAGTAGACTGTGCAAAAGTGTGATGCTTGTGAAACTTTTATGCATCTAATAAACCGATCAAAGGTAGCTGAATAGATTCAGTGCAAGAGCATGAAGTTGACATTAGGTGGCTGTCTAGCCTAGATTTTCCTTAGGATTGTCAATGTCATTTGAACTTACTCTGGTTCATGGGTTATGATTTGCACTCATCAACTGTTCAGGCCAATGTAAATTATTGAAACATCAGCCAATTTTCAATATGTTAAGTGGTTCGTGGGCTGAATTGATATCAAATACATGTCCCCAGGTCTTCGAGTGTGGATCAATGGTGGAAGTTCGTGGATCAGATATGTTCTTTAGGTTTTATGATGCTCGCACCATGGTGTGCTATCAGGCCTAGACCTGAACCATGTGAGTGGGCTTCCAACTATCGCCTTCGTGAATAATAATACACATACCTATTTAACTATATGTGTTACATCATGCAGAAAGCATAATATAAATTAGTTTATGACTTTATATAATTGTCTTGAATGATTTTTAAAAATTGTGCATGATAATTATATCCTGCGAATGAAGGAACGCATGGCATGTTTTATGGTAAATCAGCATGTTTAGTAATGGCATATTATTATATAAATTAGTTTATATAATCATATGCACGTAGCATGTATCGTGTTATTATGTGTTCTACAAAATGAATACATATTATGGATGTAACAATGAGATATTTTATTGAAATATTTTGATAATAAAAATAAATAAAAATAAAAAAGGATTTTAAAGAAAAACAAACAGTCTCAGTATCGACTAGTGCCTCGAGAAGATTTTAAATACATAAAGGAGGACATGACACATAATGACATAAATTGCATGAGATTAAATCACCCCCCTATATTCTCACCTTAGGGGTGATAGGTCTTGAACTTCGAGAGAGTGGCTCAAAGAACTTGATTGACAACAAAATGTAATGAATTGAAACATCTCAAAATATATAACTGAATGAACTAGATGAAAAGGCATGTAAGTTGGATCATCTATTTGAATTCTTTCATTTCATTCATCAGTAATGGTAAATTTATATTAGAAGGCAATAAGAAAGGGAAGGGACTCACTGCTCTAGATCATCATATTTCAAATAGTCCAGCACTAATTGCAAGCGACGCATTCGAACAATTTTCAAGTCCCACCCTGCAGAGATATTTAAGGATAAACAATGTGACATTCAATATAGACAAGCACATAATAGATATTTGAAGGTGAATAATTGCAAGCTAAAGGATTCAAAAATGGCATCACTTGTTCATATGCATTTCGAACATTGTTTTTTCATTAAACCACTTCACATACATTTCTAAAAAAGGTTCTAAAATAACAAGAAAAGTAGTTATTCATAGAAAAGGTTAATTAATCTCACCATTTTCCAAGCAGATCTTCTCGGCCACTTCTGGCCCTTCATATAAAAGAGTTCTGTCCAAAACCTCTATCTTCCAAGGTTCCAATACCGTTCTTGATTCCTTTGTAAACTGGTTGTACCTGCTTCCCCCCTTAAGAAAATTAGGAAGCCAGTATCTTATGGCTTCTAAATGGATGCAGTTTGCAACTGAAACTGAAGGAAGAATGATAGAAAGATCATCTTGTGACACCAAATAAAAACATCCTTGAAAAGAACATCCAACAGCTTCTCCTTCTCCAACAAAGGGATGTTCCATTCTAAAAAGAGAATCACTTCTTAATTCATAGCATGTATTCAGATCTCTTTCAGCCGATGGAGTCAACTGTAATGGGGTATTGACAATTTTAAAAATCTTTTCTTCATTTATGTTGTACCTCTTAAAAAGTCGGGTGATTCCAAGTGGAGAAAAAAATACATAGTCTTCTTCACAACATTTATCAGAGGGAAGAAATACTTTACGCATGGGAGGCGACTGTGATCCAGAACAAGGATCTTTGTGACCTTCAACTTGCAAACCAGTGAAACCACTCATATAGGGATCTCTGATTTTCATTGAAGGCTCAACGCTGCCCACTTGGTCTGAGCAAGCCAAATTTTCCCTTGGAGATGATACAAAATTCAAGCCCCCTGTGTGGGAAAGATGAGGGTGTACCTTCTGACCTCCTATCTCAGAACCAGCAATCTTCCACCCAGCCAGTACACCAAGTCCACAATGCTGGAAGGGGAGCATGAACTTCATATGATCACGGTATTTTTCTGTGATATAATCATCAACTCGTATCACATAGATTATTCCATATTCATCAACAACAGCTAATAGGATAGAATTTGAAGCCACAATTAACTTTCTAAATAGCCTTTTCACGCAAACATAACACTTGGGGGGGACTTTTCGTTCCCCAACTTCAGAATCATGTTGAGTCGTGGCAGCCATTAAATCACCTGTCACGAATGATTGTGATGGACCTAACAGAGGAGAACCCCTCAAAACACTAAGACAGGCAACAATCTCACCAGACATCCCACACCAAATGCACGTTACACCTGAAGAATTGAGACCAACAAGAAAGTTCTCAACGAACTGGAAGTCTACCCATCCTAACCAGCCCCCAGGAGCGAGATATTCATCTTGGATTTTCACTGAAGAAACCCATTGCAGCCCCCATGGGCAAACCATTACAATTACCACCAAAGTCTTGGTTAAACATCTTGAACTTTCCTCATTCATACTGTCTGATGCAGGCTCCACAGATGTTAGAACAATTCCAACTAAACGATGCGAGGAGCTGGAGAACAATCTGGAAATTTTGTATTCCATGCCTGTACGATCACTTCCGCAGTCCATCAGCATTTCTGAGTCTGAAATCACCTTTACGTTCAAACACTGCGTGTCTTCTTGATATAAAGATATACTACCCCTATGGCTGTCTTTTTTGCTAGTGTCCAAGAATTTCAAAATGAGATCACGAATGCTAAAAGAAACAACCTCCGCCAAACGAGGAAACGATGGTACCACAGGAAACTTAACACCGACACTACCCTCCACTTCCCAAGCTTCTACTTCCACAAGGAAACTCCGAAACCATCTCCTCCACCCAATCTCCTCAGTTTCAACTCTTCCATTTAAACCGGGTCCCCAGTCCACCCATTTTCCCCGTCCTATCCCACACTCAGGTGCCGACTCGGCAACCGCATCAATTTCATTTCGGGGGCGAAATGCATGGACTATAATGTCATGATCGTTCGATGTAAAAAGAAGTTCATCAAAACTAAAACTCTTGCCACGACTATATGAATCCCCGCAATGACCCCAAGCCAACAATTTCGCATCAGATATAACAGAACAAAAACTGTCACCACCGTCGCCATCGTCAGACGTGGAGGAATTCAATTTACCCGTGACAAGAGGAAGCAAAACGGCTTCACGTTCGCGTGAGAGCAACAGCAAGATCTCTCTTGTGGGAGAGATGAACGCCTCGCGGAAATCCGAGAGTTTGAACGGAAATCGAAACGGGTCCCATTTTCGGAGACACAGCACGGAAGGTCCGCCTTCGGCCTCCGCCGCACCGGGAGACAGCATGCCTGCAACGAACACATCATTGATTGATAAACGTGAATCCGAATAACCAGTCCAGACCAAATCATGCCTGAATTAGATGAAATCGGACTTGAACGGATCAGAAATCATGAAAGATTCGTGAATACTGGGAGATTATGGAATCTGACCTAAGTTTTGGATCAATTGAAAGCGAGAGACATCGCAGAGTGAGAAGACGAGATCGTGAAAATGAATTTGAAATCGAAATTTGAACGAGAATCGAATAGAGAGTACCTTTTGTTGAAGCGGCGATGGAGAGAGAGAGATTCGAAAAAAAAAATAAGCTGTTACTGTTACCGCCTTAGGGGACGAGACGGAGAGGGAGAGGGAGAGGGACGGAGAGACAACCCCGGTTGTTTTGGGAATAAGCCCCGGCTAACCCGAATAACCTTGGATGAGGGATAAAGTCTGTTTAGAAACCCTAGATAACCCCTGATAAAGTATGCCAGAATAAATTGATATAAAGTGTTATATGAATTTTAACTAACCCCTAGAATTAAAGTTATCCTAGTCTATTCCACTCAAAGAATATGTAGGTCAACTGTCGAATCAACTGTCATCACCTCTTATAAATCACCTATCAAATCAATTGTCATTATTTTTTCACCTTTTATAAATCATTATTCATACTTTATTCACATTTTATCCAAACAACAAAACATTTATTCTTACGTTGACCAACGAGAATAATTCAAAACACAACCAAACACAAAATCACTTTATCCTTATTTATACTCATTTATGCTTGGATAAATATATACCCAAAAATAAATCTTTCCCGTTCCAAACTGGGGCAGTGTGTTCGGCCATGGAGGGTCACAAGGGGGCTGCACTGGCGGTGAGAATAGTTTGGGAATTTTACGGACGAGATTGGACGAGGGGATCTGTGGATGAATTGAGAGATGGTGGTGAACTGTAATTGGGGGTCATGAGATCAGGGTTGAGATTGCTGGAAGGGGCGATATGTGAAACAAATGATTTCGTTATTTTATACCATAACTTTCATGATCATTTACCATTTCTCAAAAAAAAAAAAAAAAAAAATTCAGGATCATAATATTCTTTTTTTTTATATAAAGAGATTTAAAGAATAAAAGAAAATTGAAAACTAATTTACAAACACAATGAAATGCTAAATAAATATATAAGATTTATCATTAAACATGCATAAGATATACTTATAAGAACATGGCTTATAGCACATAGGCTTATAACAAAAAAATAAAACTTACAATACCAGGATTGAGAAGGGTCTCTCCCTCTTCTGTCATATCCTAGATATTACAAAGCACTTGATAGGTGTTTTTATATATGGTGGGGGTTTTTCTAGACTTCTTTCGCCGATGCCTTTCTTAGCCTTCTTTGCTTCCGTTTTATAGCTTTTAGTCTTCGGATTTCAGAGGCTTTGGAATCCGTTGTCATTCTCATTTGACTGACTACTCGTCTTCTTTCACTTTATGCATCATATTCTTTTTGTTTTTAGTCATGTCTTCTTTTTGCACTATGTTTGGTGCTCTAGTGACTTCTTCTGAGAGTATTCTCGTAAGTGAGTAATGCTAAACCCATGAGTGAATAGAGTTATATTGTAAATAGCTAGGGTCGTCTAGTATGATGTGACCCCCTTTTTATTTTATATATATATATTTTCAATGTTAACTATTCAGTTGGATCAAACTCGTCTTTTAAAAAATCTGTGGGTATATCTTCAATCCTTGAATCTTCATTCTATATTCCTGGAGAGCTAGTTCCTCCTCCCATGCCTTGAGAGCCTGTCACCATCTTGTATGTTACAGATTCTTTTTCTCCTTTGAATATTTTAAACAACATATGTTCGAATTGGTTTTTAATTCGATGGCTTTTTTACTCAAATTTGAAAATCTTTTATTTTTATTTTTTTGCTCGATAGAAATCTTTTATTGTATTTCCCAATAAGGGATGTTTTGGTATTGTCATTATTATCTTTCATTGATTTCCCATAAATTGGTCATTTGTAATCGATAATATTTTTTGTGGGTCATATTTAGCCCACCATTTTGTATACACATCCCTCTTAGGATGAGAAGGAAACCATTTCTTCACCTGAAAATCCCAATGAAGGATCCATGGTATCCTAGTTTGATTATGATATTTTAATAAATTAATGTTATTTTGTGGGTTTAACCCTTCTTGTTCCATATGAGCTTGGATGTCTCCTAGTAAATTTAACTAATTAGCACTAAATACTTGCCACCATGAAAAGAACCATATTGGAATTTTGGCTTGGCTTACAAAATGAATAAAACCATGAATGTTTTAAATTAAAGCACAGTTTTGGATCAATAGTGCATTTCTCCATGCCTTTTGGTAATCCCAATAGTTATAATAATTGGGTCTGATTCCTGATTTTTGGAATCGTCTGGAGGTATTGGGGTTCTTATCCCAAGGATAATATTTTTTGAACACATCTATTTGCCTCTAAAAAGATATTTTCATAATAATCAGGATTTTTCTTTGTCATTTTAGGGATATAGAAATGGTAGCTTGTACCAGAGTAGTATCTTTGGGAAAATATGTCTTAATAAGTTATGTTACTTCTTTTGCCACTTCACATTCGTAATTGCTTTGTGGTTCTGAAGATTGAAAACCTATTTTAGCTAGTAGAGAATACTAATTTTGACTCTCAATGAAGCTTTCATTCTTAACCTATTGTTTTAGTAGGTTTGCGGATGGCATTGGGCTCTCAAGTTTTGAAGTCCTTTGGGGAAGAATTTTTCCCTTCTTCTTTTGGTTCATTTTCTTGCAAGAATTCTTCTAGGGAGGCTATTAAAATCTCATTTGATATATTCTATGTCAAAATTATAAATTCTCAATAAGGTTTGCCACTTAGGTAGCGTTTGGTAAAGCGATTACAAAACTGATTTTCTGCAATCACTGGGTTTAAAACTAATTCTGTAGGAAGCTGCCTTCCCCCAGCTTTCTCAAATTATAGCTTTTGAGCACTATTTACCTGAAATCTGTTTGCAGGAAGCTGCGATTGCAAAATTGTTTGATTACATGATTGTAAAACCATCTTCCTGCAATCACAAAAGCTGCGCAATCGTGCAACCAAACTCTATAGCAAAAATCTGATTTGATGCCAAGTTTTTATCATTTTCTATCATGTATTTTGAAAAACTGCAATCTATTCTTAAGAAAAATTTATAGTTTAAAATATATCCTTGGAATTTGTTTATGCAGTTAACTATAGCTAGAATTTCCTTTTTTATCGTGGAATATTTCCTTTGGGCTTCATTCCATGTTCCTGAAGTAAATTTTATCAATTGCTCTTTTTCATTAATTTTTTGTTTTAGCATTCCTCTATACCCTATCTTAGAGGCATCAGTTTCTATGATTTTAGGAGCATTAGGGCTTGCTATATTCAAAATGGCAAATGTTTTACTTTTTTTTTAATTATTTGGACTGCTTGGGTATGTTCTATGGTCTAGGGTTTGAGATTTTTCTTTAATCTGTTTGACAAAAGTTTTATATCTATAGCTACACCTTTATAAAAGTTTGAAACATAGTTTAGATAGCCTAGAAACATTTGAAGTTATTTTTTTTTATCCTTTATATTCTTTGAAAATTTGTCTGCAAAATATATCATCCTATTTATAGGCATTATAGCATTTTGTGAGATCTTATATCCTAAAAATTGTACTGTAATCTAAAAGAGTTTTATTTTGTTGGTTAACACTACCAAATCATTTTGTTTTACTATTCTAAGAAAAATATTTAGATGTTTTCAATGTTTATCTATGTTTTCTGATAATATTAATACGTCATCAATATAGACGATGGAAAAGGATCTATAAGGATTAAATATTTCATTCATTGTATTTTGAAATTATGAGGGTAACATGATTTCCAATGAAGGATCTCTCCCTCTTCTACCCTATCCTATATATTACAAAGCACTCTAATAGGTGTTTTTGTCGTGGGGGTTTTTGTAGACTTCTTTCGCCGTTGTCTCTCTTAGTCTTCTTTGTCTCTCTTTTATAGCCTTCAGTCTTCGGATTTCATAGATTTTGGAATCCGTTGTCATTCTTCTTTGATTAACTGCTCATCTTCTTCTACTTTATGCGCCATATTCTTTTTGTTTTTAGTAATGTTCTTTTTGCACTTTGTCTGGTACTCTCGTGACTTCTTCTTAGGGTATTCTCGTGAGTGAGTAATGTTAAACCTGTGAGTGAATAGAGTTATCCCATGAATGGCTAGACTCATCCGATATGATGTACAACCCCCCCCCCCCCTTTATTTTATTATATACTTTTTTTTAGATATGATTGGCATAGCATTTGATGGGTCCATAATACAATCTTATGCGTTTGATTTGATGATACCTAAGATTATCAAGTTTGTTAATTTCAGAATTTTGACATCATGAGATTTATTTTCTATTTTTTATTTTCATTTGGTAAGTGTCTTGATATTTGGAGATTGTTACGTTCAATAATTCTAGATTTTTAGTACAGAAAAAATTCAGTTTAAATAGTTTTTATGAAAGGATTTAGATGGATCTTGTTTGATTTGTCAGAAGAAGATCAGGGAAGACATGGTTGAAGTCAGAATTGTAGAAGATGACTTGATACTAGTATTGTATGAGCAAATATTCTCACCTTACACGTGATGCCAAAATATGAGAAGAACAAAGACATATTGGTGTAGCAAGTCTCCTCTTAAATTGTGTTATTTCATTTAATATATTTCATTAATATAAAAAGGTCAATGGTTAAATCATCTATCATTATCTTTTATAGATTTCGGGCTCACATATTAAATCATATTTTTATTTTTTTGTAAATAATTATTTGCATATTATTCACTATTTATCCAAGATTTATTCATGTTCAATAAAAAAATCATTATTAATGTTTTCAACGAGAATATTTAAAAATACAATCAAATAAAAAATCATTTATTTCACTAATATAATTATATATTCATAATAAACTAATTTTTCAATTTAATCAGATTAAAGAACAAAGGAAAATGTTATTTTCAGCTTTTTTTACGTTCTAAAACGAATATCAGACATGTTTTTTTTAAAAAAACTAATAAATATTTTTTTAATAAGATATATATTTTGATAAAAAATATATATTATTTTATTTTAAATTGAATGAATCTATTTATAATAAATATAAAACTTTTTTTATAATGATATATATATTTTATTAAATTTTAAGTTATATATATATATATAACACTAATTTTGGATTGTGAAGGGACAGCGCCAACTAAAAAAAAGGGGGGGTCTTTTCTGTAATTCAGAAACAAACGAATCTGTCTAAAATGCCCCCATTTCTCCCGAAATCCCCCAAATCACTTTTTATTCTCCCCTTCGCCATCGCAACAGTGGACACAAAAAACTCACCCAACAAAGAGAAGCGAAATCCGAAACCCTAACCTTCAATCGGATCGAATCGAGAGAGAAGATGAGCGGGAGAGGAGTGAAGAAGGCGGTGGACGCGGCGAAGACCATAGACTGGGAAGGGATGGCGAAGATGATCGTCTCCGACGAGGCCCGCCGCGAGTTCAACACCCTTCGCGCCACCTTCCAGGAGGTCAACTCCACCATCCGCACCAAGTTCTGCCTCGTAAGTTCCCCCAATTGTCTTTTGTTTTGTTAATCTCGTCGCGTTCGCTCAAATCTCGATTTCGCGTGTGTTGATCTCCCCTGTTTGTACTCGCTAGGGTTTGTTATTGATGTCCCACGAAACAGTCATCTATTTTGCATCAATTATTGAAAGGGTTTCGGTGTCTTCTGAGTGATCTATTTCGGAAATGCTTTGGAGTTTGGATGTTATGTTATATCTGGTGATATGTGGAATTTGCGATTATGATGTGTTTATTGCTTTTTTCTTTGAGAATTTTGTATCTTTATTAATGTTTGTTCTGGAGAGGCTGCTTGTTTTCTGTGATTTATATATTTATATATTTTTTTGGTACATCGCATCTTTATACTGTGCATCTAGTTGTACGCATTATCGGACCATATGATTTGGAATGTGTTTCTGTTTTTTCACCCGACAGGTTTAAAATTATGAGATTGAGCTGTGTACGAATGCAGTGTTTGTAACTTTGTCAGGCTGTCTATGTTGAATTTTACTATAACATTAAATTATGACTTCGATTCTGGGGTTATGTTAAAATGTTGGTTGTCAATGCAGTTGCTTGTGTTGATTTGATAGGCTTATTACTCATTTTTCTGTCATTATTTTACCTTTCCTTATCATGTAGGAACCGGAGCCTATAGATTGGGATCGCTACAGAAAATCAATTGGATCTCGTTTGGTGGATATGTACAAGGAGGCTTATGAAAGTATGTTCTGTGCCTCATGTGCCTCATGATCTTCTTTGAGTTCAAGTTATAAATTCATATTCCATTTCAATCCATTCTTTGTACCAATTTATCAATTGAAAAGAATGCATTTTTATGCTCATTCGGAAATAATTTGTGTAGCAGAGAGTTATATTTTACATGATATGGATTTTGCTTTGCATGTCTATCTAGCAGGCATATTAGTTGTTCAACGAATGAGTGAGATATTATCTACTCTGGCTTATGGGTTTATCAACTCATTTGTGTATTGCGTACACCCATAGCTTTACATTTATCTCTTGTTATTTCAGTTTTGGTGGTGGCTTATAAAGGGAAAGGAATGAAAAAAAATCCCCTGTAATTTAGCCTTCTTGTCTCCCCCATTTTCGTTTTCTCTTTCTCCTGTAAGAAAGGTGTTTATTTTTCTTTATGTGTTGCATCATGTGCATGCACAGGCAGACAGATGCATAGCACAAATAGAAGGAGATCCTTAGGCATCAGAAGTCTTTGAGGGCCTGCCATCAAGCAATTGGATTTTTTTTTCCTCATGTTTTTTTTTTTCATGTAGATCCTCAGACTTTAGCATCAAGATCCCAAAAAAAATCTTGGCTGTTTGATGCAACCATGTGAAGGAACAAGAAATAAGTTAATATTTCCCCAGATTATGGCCAAAATGTGTCCGTCAATATAAAAACATGATTTACCAAAAAGAAGGAGTTGATCAGTGTTGTACTGTTGTCACAGCCGTTGTGGCGGCTGGCACCACACACCCAGTGTCACATGGTGGGTTCACTGAGACGAATGCCTCAAGCAGTATGTGTGGAGGGTGCCATAATGCGTACTGACAGATCTGTTGCATGTCATTTATTTTCTATTCTTAATAGACCAGTTATATTTTTATTAATTAATCTCCAAATCTTCACATTCCACCCTTCTCTCTTTTTTTACAAAATTGGATAAGAAGATAAGCAATTCACCACTTTGTTTATTATTGTAACTATTATTCTTCCCAAAACAGGGAAGAAAAGTAGCTGCCCATTGCTTTTCGTATTTCCCTATGAATGGGCTTTCTTTTCCCTCTTTTCAAATTGAAATTTTTACTTTTAGGGGATGGAGAAGCAAGACATGCTATATTTTAAAGAAAGTTGGGTGCATGCCCAACATTTACACCTCAATTAGATTTTGGGAATAGTAGTACTAGGATGGGTGATTCATGGGAAGTCTTCGTGTCCCCAATATCCCATTTTAGATATATATATTTTTTTTAAAAAAAAAACAGATTTTGAAGAGGCTGATGTTGCAGATTATGAATCTGAAAAGGCACAACCTGATTTTGTTGAAATAACATGTCAGAATGGTGTCTAGAATCTTGAGCTTCATAACACATTTCAAACATGAAATTTGTTTTTTTTTTTAATGTTTGAATTTCTATATTTTATTAAATGATAGCCAGTAATTATGTGTAACTCGAATAATATGCAATTTGCGTTATTCTATTTTTTATTACATTTTGGTCAAATGTGACTCACTTTAACAAGGCAGCCATTGTGCCTGCCACACGTCGTCTTTTTGGACCTTGCTGTCTCAGAGTCACCACTGTGACGTGACAGCACAGGAATTGATGTATCATGTCATTTACTTGATTCAACAAATAATTACACTCTTCACATTTCCTCCACTGCTGCCAACAGTTTTTTCACCCCCCATGTGATACTCCCATCCATCTCTTTCCCTCATGCTTGTTATCCGCATCACACTTCTTTATCTCTGGTCTCTAACAGTTCATTTCCCTGTTGGTTTCTTTCTTCCACCCACGTGATACTGTAATACTATTTTTATCTTACATGTGCAAAGATAAATAGATTTGACATATTCATATCTATTCTGAGATTGATTTGTTCCTGAGCTTCAATTTACTTTAATGCTTTAAACTACTAACGCTCACTTTATTTTCAATGTGACAACAACTATAGATACATTTAATCTCTATCAATTGTAGATAAATATAACTTTACATTTGGGGGCATTGAATTTTAAGATTAGAGGTTCATGTTTGAACCTCCTTTTTTTTTTTGAGAAGATGATGGGATATTTTTCATTATACATGTTTTGTTTCATAGATCTTGATTGAAGTCCAGTTTCGTTTTTAGTATGTTTCTTCCATCAGTTTTTATTAATTAAAAATAAAAAATCTCAATAATAAATTGTTGGCTTGCAAAAGGAAACGGTTCATTTTGCTACTCTGTGTTGTACAATTTTGGCAAAATTTTAAATCGCAGCAGGACTGCTTATGTTGTTCCAGCTGCTGAAAAATTTCTCTATGATATTTTTGATGATTTCCAAATACAAAAACTATAAGTTTACAAAATTTAAGTCGGGCCTTGCTGAACAATATCACTAGATTAAATTTGTAGTAGATTTTAAATGTAATGAGCCTTGATGCTAGAGTGAAAGCTTCATTTTAACCAACACATGGGTGAAACAAGAAAGAAATGAAAAATGATTCTATTGCAAAATATGTTTGCTTTGGTTACTGCACTGTAGTGCATGCTTACAGATTGAACTACCATCATGTGATCATGAGGGAGTTGAAGTGTGATAGAGACAGTGTACCACGAGATTGAAAGTATCTTTGGTTTTCATATTGCTAGCTGAAGATTTGTGATCTAAGATGGGAAGCGAGATAAGTCATACAAGTGCATTCACTCATATCACAGAGTGGGAGCCCTTGGACATTGTCGCAGTTTTCATTTCTATGAATTTTGGCATGACAAAGTTCATTTTGTCAAGGCTGGAGATGTCGATTCCTCAAAAAAAAATTGTTTTTCTAGTTATCCATGCATGTAATGATGTTTCATCCCCATCTTTACTTGATTGGTATTGCTATTTTCTTGCATATCTCTTACTGTACACACTGTTTTCTTGGACCTATGTATTGTACCTCAGTTTGGAAATATCTCTTGGATAATTGTAAAATCTAACAATGGAGTAATGGACTCTCAAACAGAAAGATATATTTTTTAGATTAGAGCTGGGTGCAGCATTATAAGAGGGGAGTGCTACTTCTTGCTCTCTTCTTCTTTCTTTATCCTACACTTTCTCCCTTCTTAAATGTAGAATATTTATTCATTGGGAGTGTGAGTATTAATCATTCTTATGATATTCACAAAATACCTAGATTTAAAATAATACAACATTTGGATTCATTATGTGTATACACATGATGATGAGAGTTCATTGGCCATGCCATCTGCAAAACTCAGGAGATGATTTCTTTCTTGTTGTGAGCTGATATTTATATCCTAGGCTTACTGGATCATCATAAATTCTGCAGAAGTAGAAATCCCCAAGTTTGTTGACACTGTGACTCCTGAATACCAGCCCAAGTTTGATGCACTGGTGAGTGAGATCCCCAAGTGACTTGTAACCCTTGCTTCTTTGGCTTCTATTATTCATGATACTAACTTTACTTGAATCACAGTTGGTAAAACTAAAAGAGTTGGAACAGGATTCTCTCAAGGAGACAGAGAGGTTGGAGAAAGAAATCGCTAGTTTCAAAGAGGAGAAGGTATGGACAACATAATAACATGGAAAATGTTAGTGACAATCTCACATGCAGTTCTCACATGCTTCGAATTTTTTAGAAGTGTATACTTAATGAACCGAAGCATATACTTTCCATAAAAATGATACATGCTCCAATGAATTGTATTAAACCACATATATTAGTGAAATTACACGTTTCATTTAATGAGGGATGTACCTCATCGGATGTATGTGGGACTATAATTGGGGCTGTAAAGAGGATCGTGTATAAAAACACCCTAATAACATTGACAAATCAATAATTCTTTCTTCTTTTGGCAGGCAAAACTCAGCTCAATGACGGCTGATGAGTATTTTGCGAGGCACCCCGATCTCAAGAAGAAGTTCGATGATGAAATTCGTAATGACTATTGGGGATACTGAGCGGAGTTGTGGCATAAATGAGGCTGAGAGGCATCGGATTTCCTGTTGTTTTTTGGACTTCTGATGATTCAAATAAAGTTGTGAATGCTTTTTGGCTGTCATTTGCCTCTGCTATCAGACAGGGTATGCATCCATCTGCACTTATTTTTTTTTGTCAATCTGTTCGAAATTTCTATATCTTTGGAGACATGGATCCAAGCAGATAACAAGGTAAGCTTTTTTTATTCCTATCTGTTTCTGTTGCATCAATGTTGTTGCGCTTGAAATAACCAGAAATATTTGGATCACCATCACATGTGCATCAAATTGTTGTGCATTAATCCAAGTTTTTTATACGGCTGTAAATGTGGTTTTTGTTCATCAAATATTCTATCATTCTGTTGGAGTCATTTAGTTGAGGTAACTTTAGGGAAGGTGCCCTGGCATAATGAATGTATATTGAAATACTTTGAGAGTTAGAAAGAAATTAGGCAGTTCATCTTTTATTCAGTGATCAAAATTGATCCCAAGGAGCTAAAACTAAATTTAAGATTTATTTTTGGAGTAAATGATGGAAAAAATGAGTGAAAAATTGAATTAAGCTAGTTTTAGGGTTTATTTTAAACAGAGCATAAAACAAACTCTACAAGGGGATAGATGTTTTAAAAAGAAATTCACCCACTCTGCACTATATAGAGATATGCTTAAATACAAATAAATAAAGGAAAATGTTCGGGACTGTGAATCTTGTGGCCACTTTTTTTGCCACTAACATGTTATGAATTTTTTTCTGAAAATTATGCTTGGTTAATGAACCTCTAAAAATATGGAGTGTATTTGGAAGAATTGAATGCATATTTATTTTATTTTTGTATTTTCTATGGCCTAGTATATACTAGACTCTATTAGTATATACTAGGTTGGGGGAAGTGGATACTCTTTGATGGAAATAGTGTATTAGCACCCCTATCCTTTTACCAGATTGAATAAAAATTGTCTTTAGTTTTAATGTTGTTATAATAAAGTTACAGTTTTAAATGAATGAACGATAATAAACTTTATCTACCTTCACTATGAATATAATTTTCTTAAGATTGATATCGTTCTTCCCTTATCCATCTCTTTATTCGAAAAACAAACATGGATTATCCATCTTTTTTAACATACGAGATGCATGATTATTGGAAGCATCATGTTTAAGTGAACATGCAATTAAGCTTATTCATTCCTTAAACCTCTGTTTTATTCGAGAATAGATTCAGAATAAGTGAGAATTAGTTGGAAACTTGGAATAGCCTTAAAATGGGTGTTTGAAAAGTTGAAATAAATAGGAATTTGTATGTCATAGAATGGTATATGGATTCCAGCTAACCATTGAAATTAAGTTATTCTAAATTATTATCAACTATTATCATCTTATATAAATTAATTGTCATATTTTTTTATCTTTTATAAATCCTTGTATACAACTTATTTACATTTTATTCAAATAATAAAAAATTAATTATTATATTTTTTAACGAGAATAATTCAAAATACAATCAAACAAAAAATTATTTACTTTATCTTATATATACTAAAATAGTCATAAACCTTTGAAGAATTTAATTCTCTATACTGGTCAGATATTGCGACTTCTTTTTTTCTTTTCTTTTGAAGATAAGCTCTTTTTTTTCTTGGATGATTTCTCTTAGCCCTCGTTTGGATATAAAATAGGATTTATTATTGGATATACAATTATTCTGGCATAAGTGAATATAAATAAGGATAAAATTATTTTATATTTGGTTATGTTTTAAGTTATTCCTCTTGGAAAACGTAATGATAATTTTTTATTGTTTGAGTAAAATATGAATAAAATGTGGATAAAGATTTATAAAATATGAAAAATAATGATAGCTGATTTGATAAGTGATTTATTAGAGGCGATGATAATTGATTTGACAGTAGACTCACATATTCCTTAGGTAGAATAACCTGGAATAAGTTTAATTCAGTATCACTTTATACCAGTTTATTCCGACATAATTTATCTTTGAGTATTCTTTGCATTTAAATAATAAAAAATAGTCAAGGTCGTACTAAAGAATGAGACGTACCTTGGATTAAGGTTGTTATTATTCTTATATACTCCTGCAATCATTTTTTTGTAGACGTTATGTTTTATAGTAAATATATGAAATCATATTCTATTATATATATATATTAAAAAAAAAAAAACCATAAGAATGACCAAGTATAGCACACTTTTTTAACTAATTCTCATAGCAGGACATGTTTAATTCGTGGACTCTAAAAATCAGTGAGTCCTTTTAACACGGCTCATGCGCTTGAGTTGTTCCATGAGCTGTATTTCAATCTGACACTAAAGAACCTCCCATAAATGCAAGCAGAGTTTGGTAGGCTGATACAGGGCTGGGTTAAAACTGATTCTGTAAGAAGATGTCTTCCCCTCTGAGCCTTTGGAAATCGCAGTCTCTAGTCACTATTTGTCTAAAATTTGTCTGCAGGAAGCTGTTAAAGTATAATTGTTTGGTTGCACGATTACAAAAACAGCTTCCTGCAAATACAAGAGCTGTCCAATTGTGCAATAATACTGTATCAAGTGTGACATGAAAAAGCAAGGTCTATGACCTGACATGTCTCCTCCTCCTCTCCTTCTCAGTCTCTTTCAACCTCGTCAACTTTCAATCCTCCTCCTCGAACACCGGCCTAAGTTCTGATGGTGCGAGGGCATGGCCACCGAGGCAAAAATAGCCATTGTGTCCATATCATGCTCCGTAATGATATTTACGTCATTATACGCTGGAGGTGTAATTTTACCACTTTTTTTTCAAAAAATATAGACATTCAGTTTTAATTTATATTATTAAAAGAAAGGGGAACGCCCAAACAAACACTCAAAATAATTTTTAGTGTATCACTCAGTCTGGTAGAGGAAAATAATTTTCTAAAGAAAACCCCTAGACATGACTTTGCTAGCAGAAGCCATAACTTTAATGTATGAAAAACTTTGGAATGGTTGTGCTAAAAGAACAAGAAAAGGAAGAGATTCTTCATCAATTTTGACATGTGACATATCACTTTTGAATAACTTGGTGTAACTATCGCACCCTTTCAATGCAAGTGCACCAATTCATTGGTCTAGCTAATCTGTTAGTGTCAGATGAATGCACCTTTCATTGAATCATCATCAATTCAATTCATATAGTACTTTATACTTGCACACATCAATGAATGTACCCTTTGGTTACACTTGCATCTATTAAGTAGTGTAACTTCCACTTCATTTTGAAAACATTATAATATTAGTTAAAATTTGATCTTAATTAATGAGATGAGATATACTGTATATTAGCTTCTAAATGAGATTTTTTTTATTTAAGAGGATTCATGGATTTTGTTGAGATTTATCTATAGATAAATACTCCATGGAAAGAGATTTGAAATGGCATTACATGACATATTATTAATATATATAGAGAGATCCGGAGGTGAGATTGGGATGAATAGCTAAGAGGGTGATATCTGAGCGATCTAAATCCTAACATCATACCCTTCACATATATAAGTGTCTTTTTGGATATCGTTTAAACTGTCAGTTTCAAAAAATCCAATCCACTTTTATAAAGCATTGTTTTCAAAAAATTTGAAACGTCGAAAATTAATCTCTGAAAACACAGAATTTGCGGTGTTTATGGAATACCATTTTGATCCATGTTTCGCATTTCCACCACGGGATCTTCGCAAATGCAGATCCAATAAGATTCTAAACCCCCGTTTGGATTGAGGAATTGTGTTATTCTGGATAGATAACTATGCCAGTATAGATAGCAATTCTACATGAATAAGAGATTTTCTGTTTGGTTGTGTTTTTTTTTATTCTCATTGGAAAACGTAAGAATAAATGTTGAGTTGTTTAGTTGATGGAGAATAAAATATAAATAAGGTGTAAAAAGTTTATTTGACATGTTGGCCCTATTGATGTATAAGAGGTGTTGATAGGTGATTTGATGTGATAAGATATGATTTTTTTAATATGATGGTGGGCCCCACTTATCAATGGAAATAGATAAACTGAGTATAGCTTATCTTAGGGGTTACTTAAAATTATTATACTCTCTTATACTCATTTATACTGGCATAATAATATCAAGTTATACTCAACAAATAAACAGCCATTTTTCCTATCCATTCCTATACCCCCCTTATACTCACTTAACCCATGATCCAAACGGGGGGTAAATGTTCAACACAAAATTCCTAAACTTTGATCATTTTAATGATAAAAAGGGTTTCATCCATATATGCCCTCTTGAACTAGTCAAATACCTTTTTAAGATATTGATGGAATTTCTCAAAATCCATATATCAAAGAGAGAGTGATGGAATTACATGTGACGAAGACTAAGAATCCATATATCAATCAATAAGATGTTGCGTAGATACGCCAAAACTGTATAAGATTGGTACATATGATTTTTCAAGTAAATACTAATTAAAGTAGAAATTTTTTGAAGTTTTGTCATCCATTAACTTTATTTTATTTTATTGAATAATACAAAAATTATCTGTGTGCGTCACATAAACAATCCATACTGCTACAAGGATTGCATGCTTTCACCCAGTACCACCACTTTTACTACACTCCAAAAAAAAAAGTGCCCCATTCACTGGTCCAGAGCGATAGGTTCCTGGTATATTATTTGTCATATAAAATGGGCTATTTTATGATTCATGAACATAAACAAAAAGAATAATGCTTTTTCTTTTTACATGAGAGCGGTAGGCTTGCTACTTTTTCATATTAAGGATCAGTTTGTAGGTAAGTTTGTTAATTATCTAAAAAAACATTTGAATTCGTATTAAAAAATAAAAAATATCTGATATTCGAAAATCCGGAGTATGGATATAGATATTAGTGTATCCGATAAAAAAAAATATCCATATCCAATATATATATATATATATATATATATATATATATATATATATATATATATATATATATATATATATATATTTGTTATCTTATATCACGATCATGATATATTATATTAGTATTACATTTTCAATATATGATATCTAAAAAAATAATAAATCTTAAAATTTTTATTTTTATTTTTCCTTAATATATCGTTTGATTGTCCAAATGTTAATATTTTCACTTCTCACATAATTGTCTATGAATTGTCAAAAAGAAATAAGAAACACGTCACTCATTTTAATCCAAGTGGTTCTAATGAGCCCCACTGAACCACAAACTGCTCTGGCTGACCCAATTGAGTCACCCCTACTTTTCAACATGGTCACCTTTCCCTGAATGGGAAACCAAGCTCCCAGAGGAGAAAGAAAAAGTAAACCCACTAAGCTCAGAATGAGTTTAGTTGAATCTTCTTTATGTTGTTTCTATAATAATATAAAATAATTATTAGTCAAAAACGTCCAAACAAATAGGCAAATTAAATAACACATCAGGAGTTGGTACCGACCACCACCTCCACTGGTTATAGGCACTTAATTATTATTATTCTTTTTATATAAGTTAGTGCTTCTTCTTCTCAAAGTAGTGACATGGTGTTTCATGATAGGCTTCTTTAAGCTCTGGGTCAATTTTCTTTAAAATAATATTTGACTAGTGAATCCCTGACATGTATATATAAAAAAAGTTATCACTTAAGAGGACACATATATAGTAATATAATAATATAATATATAGTAACAGGAGCATTTTATGAAGCTCATCATCTTCCAATGCATGAGCTGTTGGGCAGTACTGATAGGAATGTTGTCGATAAGTCTGGAATGTTCCTTTAAAATTGAGATGATTGTCCTATCTAGACTTGGTTTAACATGTATTGAAAAAAAAAATCAAACTTGTCTAATTTGTTTTGAGGTACTTTTAGAAATATCTATTTTAATTAATAATAAAAACAAATAATATTCAAGTGAGTTTATAAAAAATAGAAGAGAATAAATAAAAGGATGAAAAAAGCAAACAAACATTTTTGGAAATGGATGACCCTCATCCCTCCATCCAAAACAAATACGAACGAGACTCAAATTTGTAAGATATCAACTCGAATTTGTGATAGCCATCCCCTAATCAATGATAGAGAGGGTCACCTCCCATGTGGATGTGGGCTACGCCTACCATCTTGTCTTGTCCCTTTAAAGTTGGATCAATCATGAAATATCAATTTTCAAATATTTTTTAAAGTTTATTTTAGTCTTTTGTTAATATAAAAACTTAGAACATATTGTCTTGAATCACTATAATATGTAATATTATTTGATAAATAATTAGGTAATTCATCTATTGTAAAAAAAAAAAAAGGAAACAAAAATCAGTGTTCAGCTAATTTTATTCATGATATACCAGTTATTAACTTTGAACTTTGAAAGTTAGTCACTCTCAATAATTCCTATCTTCTCGAACCAAATAAGGGCTTAAGATTAGAAAAATACCAACAAAAAAAATAATGATCTATAGCCACTTGGGTGGAGATGGATCAGATCGAATTGGTATAACATTATCATCCCTAATTCTCCTTCCACCCAAAATAAATTTTGATAATTTTACCAACATAAGTAATAATTTCTGAATAACTAGAATTATTTAATGAGATTAATCCATTCAAATTTATGACAAGTTCTAAGAAAACATGAAAAAAATCAAATCTTATTTCCAACAAGTAATATTACTAAACAAACAAATTAAAAAAAGGAACATTTTAGAAAATACTTAGAATCTAAAATCTAAGTATTTTAAGTTTTTACTTTTATCATATAAATCTAAACTTTTTTATTAAATTAATTTAATTAGTAATTGATCACAATTTTTATGGATAAAGAACTTTCCGATTTAATCAATCTGTAACCTATTCTAAAAAAACTCGTTGGCTAAACCAGTTGGTTGATTGGTTTGTCGGTTTTCTAGGGGAAAATATTAATTACAGTATTTTTTTCAACCTCAATTACAATCCACACTCTTTTTTATAAATAGTATACATTATCTAATGAGATATATATTTTTATAAATAATGAAACATATGTTCTAATAAACTGCATGTATACATTAATAAAAAAATGTAAAAAATCAATTAAAACATATACATGATAAATATGAGTATACGACACTAATTAAACATAGGAGATTAAAATTGAAGCCGTAGTTTGATGTGCCAAAATCAGACGGCTCAGATCCCACGAAGGTCCATCAATCAGACGGCCGATGCTAACCAATACGTCGTCTCTTCAGAAGACCTCATCTAGAAGGGATACATCCGTCATTGTTGCATTAATGATAACAACCAAGGGACAGTTTCGTCATTTAAAAGCGGATGCACATCCCATGCATGCATCGCATGGGGTCATGGATGCCGTGCCACGTGGGACCAGCACGTGCGAGAGGGGAAGATATATTACCCGCGAGAGGGAGTGCCACGTCGCCCACGATACGGGTCATCGAGCGGCAGATATCCGTAACTGAGACGCCATTGGTTGCCACGTCACCATCACCGTGGGCCCCACCATCAGACCCCTTCCTTTTAATTAATTTATTTATTTTATCGGGAAAGTTTACTAAACCAAAAATAAAAAATAAAATGAATTATTGCGTGAAGGAGATAAATATCTGATGGGGGGCGGTGGACACTTGTTCGTGGGGTCCACCGTAAGGACGTCAGGAGAATCGTTGATGTTTGACACGTGGTTGGAGTTTCGACGGTCCGATTTTCACGGGCCGCTGGAGACTTTTTTTTGGTTGTTGTCGCTGTTGTGGGGACCGCTGAGTGGAGTGGGGCGAGGGGAGATGTTATAGCATCTCCAATGTATATGTTAGATAAATAAAATGTTAAAGTGTCATGTTAATATTTTATATTTTAACTACACACTCATTTATTATATTCCTATTTAATTGATTGTTGTTGCTCCAATGGACTAGCTAAATAAACGAATCAAACTAAAAGTGGGTCCCACCTCTCCACCCACTCAACCTCTAAAATGTATTTTTTATTATTATTTTAAGAAGAACTGTCACGTGGGACCCATATTTGACTAGTTAAAACACTAACTACAGTTAACATGAAAGATAACATCTGACACGTGGGGCTCACATTTAGCTCCCTCTTAACATATCTATTGGAGCAACATTTTTACATGTTATGTAAAAATATGACACTAACATGTTAGTTAACATATCCATTGGAGATGCTCTTATCTGTTACTGTGTATAGAGGCTGTTTGGTTGTGATATATTGATTGGATAATAATATGAACATAGCAGGGAACACAAGGATTATAATTCAAATTTGTCTTTTGCAAGATGATTTTTATATATTTTTTCTTGATCAAATCTTCTCTAATCAGCAGGCGGCAGGACGAGACGATTTATATTGGTGTTGAATGCATTAGATAAATACATAAATTTTTTATATGTATATGTAATTTGTCATTTAGTATATTGGAAGTACATGCAAATTTTTTTATGCTGCCTGAAACGACAATGATGATTAAAATTAGTTTTTAATCATTAACTACAGTTAAAATTAGTTAAAACACTAACTACAGTTAATATGAAAGATAACATCTGACACGTGGGGCTCACATTTAGCTCCCTCTTAACATCTCCATTGGAGCAATATTTTTACATATTATGTAAAAATATGACACTAACATGTTAGTTAGCATATTCATTGGAGATGCTCTTATCTGTTGCTGTGTATAGATGCTGTTTGGTTGTGATATATTGATTGGATAATAATATGAACATAACAGGGAACACAAGGATTATAATTCAAATTTGTCTTTTGCAAGATGATTTATATTTTTTTTTTCTTGGTCAAATCTTCTCTAATCACAGGCGGCAGGACGAGACGATTTATATTGTTGTTGAATGCATTAGATAAATACATAAATTTTTTATATGTATATGTAATTTGTCATTTAATATATTGGAAGTACATGCAATTTTTTTTATGCTGCCTGAAACGACAATGATGATTAAAATTAGTTTTTAAAATTTTGAAAAATATGATAAATCATTATTGTTAAATGATTACTTGAACTTTAATTGAGGGCCGGTTTGACAAGAGTATAGATAATGGGATAATGGGTAACTAGGAAATAAATGAGAAGGAGGACAAGTTATCTAGTTTGTTATAAAAAATAATCATAATAAAATGCAGACAATTGTCCCGATTTTGCAATGAAAATTATAATGTTTTGTTTTACCTAAAGGCTTAAGCTTTGAATAACATTAATCCTTACATTTTGTCCCAATTTTAACAAATATAAATATAAACAAAATTGAAAAACTTTTTATTTATTAAATTAAGATAATTTATTCTCAAAATTTTAACCTCTTGTCAAACTAGTCCAATGTATAAGATGTAAAATAAAAATAGTGTATTACGTTGCACTCGCAAACTGAAGTATGAGTATCAATCTACGTGACATCACTTCTTAGTGGAGGCCACATAGGGTATTCCTTGTAAACAATGACAGGTCAACCGATCCCTAATTGATACCAAGAATTTTATGAGCACGGGAAAATGTTAATCAATTTTAGAAGAACAAAGAGTAAAGAATCAAAAATTTTAGACTTAATGTAGACATGCCTAGTCAATTTGGCTCTCATTCTCATTTTGCTTTTTCTGAGAAAAATATAATTGGAATCTATTATTCTTGTGTTCGTCCCTGGATAATCCATTGTAAAATTTTTCATTTCATGAATTCTCTATGGTTATTGGCTCGTAGTTTTTCGAGCATAAACCTTTTTTATTTGACCTGTCGCTTGCGGTTTGAAAAGGGAGCTGCGGGTCATCGAGTAGGCACGCGGTGCGTCTCGGGGTTTTTCGAGTAGAAACCTTTATGACTCGACCTTTGCTCTTTTGTGCTTGGTTTATTGTTTTCTTATATTTTTACTTAAATTTCTTTTTGTTTTCTCCTTATTCCTCTCACCTATGTTCGGGCATAGTCTATTTTGAGTATTTGAAATAGATATACCTAAATTTTCTATAAAAGAAATGGCTCGTAGTAGTAGTTTGATTAGAGTTAGGCAAGAATTGATGACAATCTCTTATCTCCCCCCCCCAATAAAACAAACAGCCCCGTTTGCAAGCAGTCCTATTTGCAACTCACACACACCTTAATTTTTTGAAGTATATATTTAGATAATTTAAATATTTTTTAATGAAATATATACACATATAAATTAAATGCATAAATATAATTTTATAATTTTATAATGAAATACAGACACACCGCGTTATGTGAAATATTGTACACCATGTTAGAGACGTGGTTGACTAAAAACATGTATCATCATTAGTATTAGGGCTGCGACTTGGGTCTGGTTGAACCCGAACCCGACGGGTTGAACCCGATTTTTACATGGGTTGGGTTGACCAAATCGGGTTTGGGTTCGGGTTGGCCTCACTCACAACCCGACCCAATCCGAACCCGTAAACTAATAGTTAAAAAAAATCATGGCCGTTCATTCTGTAGTTTCTAATATGGGTAGTCCAAATTTTAGGTAAACCTAGCTAATCTTATGGGTTAAGTCGGTTTGATTTATTTAATTTGCACATCATGTTAGAAATTCGGGTTGGGTCAAATTGGTTCAATTCGGGTTGAAAATCGGGTTGGGTCGAATTTGTTCAATTCGGGTTGAAAATCGGGTTGGGGTCGGGTTAGTCCAATTCGGGTTGGGTCGGGTTGGTTTATTTAATTACGGGTTGGGTTCAGGTTGGTCCAATTCGGGTTGAAAATCGGGTTGGGTCGGGTTAGGGTTGAGTAGTTTAGAATTCGGGTTTGGTTCGGGTTGGGGTCAACCCGAACCCAACCCGCCCGAGTTATTGCCCTAATTAGTATTAACAAGTATTGGTGAAATAGGGCTCTCATGGTGGCGTAGATCTGGCGTCCCTCTCAAAGTCCGTTGCTTTGCATGACTGTTGTATCAAGAATGTATATTAACGAAGGTTTATAGGGCTCGTTGGGCTCCGCTGGCAGACAAGACTTGTGTTTTGTGTGGCGATGGGGAGGAATCGGTCTCTCATCTAATGATGGATTGCTCGCTAGCGTTGGGCTCCGCTGACAGACAAGACTTGTGTTTTGTGTGGCGATGGGGAGGAATTGGTCTCTCATCTAATGATGGATTGCTCGCTAGCGAAACTAATTTGGGTTAGACTTAGCATAGCAACGGATATGGTTGCGAATTTTTCCAATTTGCAGGAACTTCGGGAAGCAACAGGCGTTTGCGGACATGAGGCGACAAGCGCGTCGAGGTTAATGCATCTCAATCATTCATTTTGACAGTTAATTAGGCTCTTTAGTTGACTCGAAATCATTATATGAAGGAGTGTATCCTAAAAATGTATGAGATATGGTCTTGCATTTCATCATGGATTGGGGTCTTGCTTGTGCGGTGATAAGTCGAGTTTCTATTTGGAGGGAACCATTGTGATTGAGGAGAAGTAATCTTTCTATATTCTTTTAACAGATAGACCCCTCCTCTATTTGTTTTTTCTTGCATTGAGTATGCTCTCATCAATTAATATAATTAGGACTTATGCCTACTTTTTCATAAACAAATAAAAACATTGGTGTTACACCAAAAAAAAAAAAAAAAACCATTGGTGGATAGAGAGATATTGGCCATCAGACACAATGAGTGGCACCCACACTCTCAGAGGCACAGCAAGTCAAAATTGGCCTAAGCGGTTCTCATCACAAAGCTAAAAAAAATGTGCCGAAAGCAAGAATAACAAAAGAGGATGCATTTGTTGGCATCAGTCTGTAATCAAGTTTTTTATATGCATATTAATTACAACAAAAGGCAGACAAATCATCGGATTTGAGAACTTAAATTATGTGTTTTTTTATTAGTAGATGTTTATCTTGATATATAGGAAGCTATTGAAAATGAATTTAAAAAAGAATTTTAACTTAAATCAACTTTCAAAAATAATTTTCTAAAAAAGGTATTTTTGTTAGATTAAAAAAAAAACTATTTTTTGCTTCCTTCAAAAATTGGGATCAATAGAGTGTGTGAAAATGAGTTTCGATTACATATGATTTCTACGAAAATAAAAATTTCAAAGTTGTGTCCAAAATATTTTTATAACACTGTCTGACTTCACAAGTATGGAAGAGATTGGACGTTGTATTTTTGTTTGGGTATATGTAAATGAATAGATTCAACTTATTGGAATATATATATATATAACACAAATTAAATAAGCACATGGGAACTCCCATTGATGCTATAAACAAGACTGTATATGATAATAAGATGATATAACCTATCAAAAAAATTAGCGAATTTAAAAATCTCATCCAGTAAAAGGCAAACTAGAAAAGAAAATAAAAACACAAAAAAATTGATATTATGTTTCAAAATTTTATTAAATATTAGTCTAGTAGGCACATGGTAACTTAGTAAAGGAACATGTATCCTTCTCACGAGGGAGACGAGGATCAAGTCTTGTCGTACGATGCTATCATAAACCAAAAATGTGTTAAGCCCGACTAGGTTTTGTCGACGTGGGCCTCTTTTCCCACAGTCAATTGTATGCATTAGTGATAGGGGTGGTAAATGAACCGAACGAGTCGAGCTTTGACATGTTCAAGCTCAGCTCGTTTATAAATGAGTTGAGCCGAGCCGAACTCATGAGCCTCAATGAGCCTAATGCTCTTCTTTATTTTAGGGTTTTCAGGGGTTAAAAATAAAATTTTAGTATAAATGAGCCAAGTTCATGAGCCTAAACGAGTATAACATTGTATTGGTTTAATGTTTTGATTTTACAAAGGAGTTGAGCTAAGCTTCAACTAAGTTTTTTATAACACAAGCGAGCCGAGTTTGAATACAAAATGAAGCTCGATCTAGGTCCCGAGCTTAATCGAACTTTAAAAATTGTTCAAGCTCATTTATTTATCTAATTGAACAAGCCTGAACGAGCTCAAACCAAGCCAAGCCTAGATGGCTTGGTTCATTTACCAGCCCTAGTAAGTGATCACCTAAAACTAAAAGTTGTTATGGATTAACGTAAACCCCGTTATCAAATACTACATACCCTATATATCAAGATATTGCATTGAAAATTATTATTATATCTAAATAAAATGTTTTTTTTTTAAATTAAATATAATGTTATGTACAACCCATTATTCAATCCTCATATGTGGTTTGATTTTTTAATAAAAAGTACATTTCATGTAGTTTCATATAAAAAATCATATATTTTTATAAAATAAGATATATAATTAACAAATTGTATGAACTCATTTATAAATTAAATATATAAAAAATAACATAATTGATAGCAGCCGACACTATAAATGAGACTGTGTGGTATGTCAAAGCTGACAGTGAAAATAAAACCACATAACCAAACTTTAATTGAGATAACCAAATTTGATTTAACTGAATATTATTATAATTTTTTTTTACAAGGAGTATTATATTATTATTATAATTGAAGGCAGAAAGTGGTCAAAGCTAATAGTGAAAATAAAAGAAATCTAGAACCTTCTAAGGACCGGTTGACATTTCAAAGTGGTGATTGGTGAAAGAATCTAGGTGAAAGTGAGATCAATATTTTATTTTTTTAAGTGGAGAGACCTTAAGGACCCCTCAAGCAAGCACTAATGTTGTCCAATTAATTAAGAATCTTATGAAAGTGATCAATAAGTCATTACATAAAGCATCTCAATAAATATACCTACAATTTGGATTCTCCAAAAAAAAATGGTTAGCTTTGAATTAATAATCATAGGGAGTGTCTCTAATGGTTATAACACAACGGTTTAAGGTTTAGCGGTGTTACTGATAAGTCCTGGATTTGAGTCTTTACACTGATTTACCCACCTGTTTGTTGGCGATTATTCAAAAGAATTTTTCATGGGACCGGGGCAAACAGGTGGAGGTAGCCTTCCCAACTCGACCGTAAGATTAGCCACTAGGAGTCTCTCCGATACCAAAAAAAAAAAAAAAATTATAGGGAGTGGGTCTCGCATAAACTCTATTTGTGCTAGCATTAAAACAAGAAAAAGTGTTTTATTTTCATATATACCCTTCAAATACATGCTAACTATTGTAAATCACATATTTTTGTATACCATCAAAATCTTATTTAATATAAAAATATACCATTTGATTACTTGTTATGATCAAAATCTAATTTAACTATAGTTAACACATAACTAGTGAAAAGAAATGACAAAAATAACATTAGTTTAATATTTATAATAATAGTCATATTTATAATAATATTAACAATTGATTGTTAAACAATTAATTTATTATTTTTTTCTCTTTCCATATTTTCTTCAATTTAAATATATATGTTGAATTTTCTATAGTTTCATCATTTTGTTATATTATAAGTATTTAAATGAATTCTTTTTTTACTTTTATTACAATAATGTAATCAAAATATAAAGAAACTCTTTGATGATTAAAGTAAATATGATTGTAAATCTTTGTTGATTAAACATATTTTGTTTAAAACTTGAATTCTATATTTTTTATATATTAAAAAATATAGAAGTTATAAAATAAAAATAAATACTATATTGTCAGAGAATATTTTTTTTTATAAAAAGTTACTTTTGTCTTTCTACATGACTAATGAAATTGTGTTAATTGACATATTTAGAAAGATAATAAGGAAACTTAACTAGAGTGCAAATATGCAATTTTTTTATAATTTTCAATGGTATAAAAGAAAATAATCCTTGTAATGGTATAAAAATAAATTTCATATTTTGAAGGGTATATATGCAAAAAAAAAAAACAAAAAATAATTTGTGAATAATGAATAAATGTCTTTGGGTAATTTTGTTACACAATCCAGGTTACAGTCTTGCTAATGAGGTTTAGATCTCATTACAAATGTAATACAATTTGTTAGAGTATATGTTTTATTTTTATAAAAATATATATCTAAATAAATAAGATATATTATTTAAAAAAATTCAAAATTGCTAATAGGGGGTTGTAAATAGGTCTGTTTGACATTTTCATTTTAAAGTTGATGGTGGTGTTGTTCCATCATAATCAATTTAATTTTTTTTTCATGTCAGTTTGATTAGATGACACTATGAAATCACATCACAATTGTTTGAAAATTTGTTGGGCCACTTATTTTTCTATGTAGCTTTTTGAATGATGAATTGCAGAATGATATTGTTTTATTTCAAAAAACATCCTTAATAATTTATATATATACTTCGCATAAGATAGTGTATAGAAACGTATTTTTAAAAAAGCTTTTCAATTGTGGCTAAATTTTAAAGTAGATTATCAAAAAGTAAATTTTTGTTTGACTTTTTTTTTCTACTTATAAATAAGAAAAAACTATGGTTATTTGGGTTGTTTGAAATTTGTTTGGATTAAGGGCCCATTTAGATACTTTTGTTTAAGCATATTCTTGATAAGCGAAAAAAAAATTTCAAACATCGACCCAAACACAAAATTATGGTTGAAAATCAACTGTCATAATTAACTTTCATGTGTAAAAAAATCCAAAGTTTAAAAAGTTACAAACGCTATGTTTTTTAAAATCAATTGTTTATGTGTTTGAAAAACAACCTTTAATCTCATGAAATGCTCAGTTTACCATACACAATTATGGAAATAACAAACACATATAACCTAAAATAACATCTCTCCGAATCATCATGTCCACTTAGTTATAGGGGTATTCTTGTAATCAACCTTTTAGAAAAAAAAAGAAATTTCAAATTATTTTTGTCAAACAAAACCTAAATTGAATTTCAAGTTTTGATGTGAGGGGAGTTTTAGACGCACGATTGTAAGAATCTCATATTTTCAATATCACATCTACACAGATCCAATTACATTCCTGTGAAAGCCGAATCAACAAAATTTCTTCCAACCGCTGCCTAAAAGTGGCCGAACTCAATTGGTTCCATTGTGCAAAACAAAAAAGGGGCAATTTGCATCATTTAGTGTATGTTTCTACATAATCACTGTGTCATCGTTTGATTTCTAGTATCTATCATGATAATACAAGGAAATAACATTCATTTTCGATCAAGTCAGACATATACAGGAAGTCATCAAATACATCTATTTGGACACAATAATAGCCAACCCCCCCCCCCCCCCCCCCCCCCCCCAATAAATTTATCAGTTTTACTTTAGAGCTCATATTGATGAAGACAAAATGCCAGAATCGTTCACTGTGTGTAGTTGACATGTAGAACCCACTTTAGTGCATGAACCAAGTTTTTTCTCAAAAAGTAAAAAAATATTCCAAGTAATGTTCAAAGTTTGCAGATGATTAAGAAATCACATGAAGCTATTCACAAACAATGAAATGGTTCTAGTTGAATTACCAACCCATTCTAGAAAGTTCAAGTGGACCAAGTTCATGGAATTAGATGTGATAAATAATAGAAAACATCTTAACATTAGCCTTCATGTATATTTATAGAAGACTGTTTTATTTTATTTACTAATTAAATTTTATTGAATACTTAAACCTAATATTTCTTACATAAGAGATGAATTTATCTTCAATCGAAGAAAAATGATTTGACATATGAAACAATGTTAAAAATCTAGTTATGATAAGTTGATAGATGTACTTCTTATTCCCAGAGAGGTGTGAGTCTGAAAAATAGTAAAAAGTAAAACAAAAAAAACTTAATTGTTAAAACATGTTCAAAATTTAACAAATGATCAAAAAATCACATCGAGCAAGCAATAAAATGAAGATGGATAACACCTGGTTTCAAAGATTTTTCTGAATCTTTGTGTGAAATATTTAAAAATCTCACAATATAATAGAAAAAAACTGATTTTAGAAATTCTATTTTTGCTTTAGGAACTTCCCATGTAAATTATGCAGCTGCTTAAATAAAATTGCAATATACTAAGAAATTAAATTGGCATGAATATATAAATTGGTGACTAATAATATTAGAAAGTAAAAAAATCTATCAGCTCTATATATCAGGATATATATTGTGATTACCCTAACTACTTGAAATTAATAAAGCATGAATGTGTATAATAGAATTTATGAAAGAAGATATCAGTTCTTATACGAAACAATACAAAATTTCTGAGGGTCCATCAAAATTTAAAAAAATAACAAATCCTTCACTGGTATAACAAGTCTTTATTACTAACAGTAAACCAAAAAAACAAATGACTTACATATTGAAAAAAACCAGATAAATAAAAATGAAATCAAGGAATTATTATTTCACTCTTTTTAGCTAATCAACTTAATTTTAGTCTCATCTATAAAGACGTTGGATGAAACTGAAATATCTTTTAGTCAAACATTAACTCCTTCCCCCGTGGTCATAGCACAATAGTTCAGGGATTAACTCAGTGTTACTGATAGGTCTTGGGTTCTAGTCTTAGCGTTGACTTTACTCACATGTTTGTTGGCGATTATTCGAAAGAATTTTCCGTATAACCGGGGCAAACGGGCGGATGTAGCTTTTTCAGCTCGATCGTAAGGTAAACCAATCGGCTTTAAATATTTTACATAAGAAATGAATATTAATTGTAAATCATTAAAGTTTCATGTGACAATGAGTATTTTTTTGTCTACAGTGAAAAATCATTTCATGCATAAAACCTAAAAATAAGATTACTAATAAAATTCAGTAAAAAAGTAACTGTATAATTCTTGGAGAATAACTTTTTATCTAAGGCCCTATTTGAAAACGGGTTTAGGGAGTTTTTGAGTTTGTAGGAAGCTGAATTCTCCAAACTCGTTTCCAAACAAAAATAAAAATATGTACCTTAATTTAAAGCTGCAAGCACATTTTTATAAAAAAATGTTTGTTGGCGATTATTCGAAAGAATTTTCTGTGGAACCGGGGCAAACAGGCGGATGTAGCCTTTCCAGCTCGACCGTAAGGTCAGCCAATCGGCTTTAAATATTTTACATAAGAAATGAATATTAATTGTAAATCATTAAAGTTTCATATGACAATGAGTATTTTTTTTGTCTACAGTGAAAAATCATTTCATGCATAAAACCTAAAAATAAGATTACTAATAAAATTCAATAAAAAAATAACTGTATAATTCTTGGAGAATAACTTTTTATCTAGGGCCCTCTTTGAAAACGGGTTTCATGCAGGAAGCTGAATTCTTCAAACTCGTTTTCAAACAAAAACAAAAATATGTACCTTAATTTAAAGCTGCAAGCACATTTTTATTAAAAAAAACCTAAAAGTTAGTCTTTTCATAATACGTGGAAAGACAGTTTCATGCAAACTCAATGTTATACCCAGCTTTTGTAAAAAATAAATTCTCAAACCCATTTTCAAACGGGGCTAAAATAATAATGATTTATAATTATTAATAAAAGCAATAAATAAATCAACTATGAAAAATAATAACTCAATATATTCTATGATTTTTCGGACACATAATTGATGATAAGGTTCATCAAATTATTTGTTTTGAAAACCAATTCCACATGGTCTCCAAAAAACAACACCGAATCAACGGCTCATCACCCGCCAACGAATCCCGGGCCCACCACAGTATCTTGATCTCCCCCAGCAAAGGCACCGTATATTATTAACGGTCACAATTCACCCATGGCAGATCCGTAAATATCGTCTCAAGCAGACCCGATTCGATGCGTGAACTTTTAATTTCAAGGCGTGAGAATAGCCGTGTATATCTGTCGTGTTGTCGACTTGTCGTTGGTCAGACGCCTCCGTCCAGCCTGACCTTTTTAACGTTTCAGTGGCATTTCCGTAATTTCAATCAAGTTCCGGACATTTCGGTCATTTCGTATGCATGCATGTGATGATATCCATGCATGCCCACATGCATCCACACATGCGAGGCTCTGGAAAATATCATCGCCACGTCAGCATAGCGGCCACTGGAGCCAGAGAGAGAGGGAGAGATGTTCAGAGTCTCTCTCTCTCTCTCTCCATCCAAAATTTCTTTAAAGACACAAACCCACCAAAATATCCCAATTTTTGGACCCCGAAAACCCTAGTTCCGCATCTCCTCCTCCAAGGAACAACTACAACAGGTACTCTCCGATCCTCAATTTCGGTTGCTCCTGAAGTCCCGGTCCGATCGATCCCCGTTTCGCTCGGTTTCGTGAATTTTTCGGGTTCTGTTGTTGAGGCAGGTCTTATTTTGTTTGCTTGTTTGTGATTTCTGAATTGAGGAAGTTCGGATCGGTTGAGGCTTCGAAGAAGCTGATGCGTAGGGTGTTTCGGTTGTGTTTATGATGAGTTTTGAAGTGTAAGCACTGTGAAGAGAAGGTTATATAAAAAGAGATATGTCTGTTTCGAATGAGAGGTGGATCGATGGGCTCCAGTTCTCTTCCTTGTTCTGGCCGCCACCGCAGGATTCACAGCAACGGGAGGTAAATTGTTGTGATTTGTTGTTGTTGTGTTGGTTTACTTGAATCAAGGGGAAACTTGGTTAGTTTTGTGATCAGCTTAAAAATGTAAGGTCCTTTTAGGGGTAATGATGTTTATTATATGTGTATTGGACATGATTTCGGAATAACTGATCGATTTTATCATTAGATTTTGTATTATAACAGCTTGCATCATGGTATGTATCTCTACTACTTTGATGGAAACTCATGATATCAGTAATTATAACCCACCCTGTTCACAAATAAAAATTTACAAATAAAAATCTTTGTTAAACTTGCCCATAAATCTCTAAAACTATTTTATTTCTACAATATCAAAATAATTCCTACCTTTTGTAGTCGTACACATGGGTTCCCATGTAAATAGTTTTGTGAACCATATCATGTAATATGTCAAAAATCATATTTTGAGCCTTTTGGCATACAGTATGAACAAAAGTATACATGATTACATGGTTATAGCAATAGTATTCGATTTTTGGTGTCTATATGTATGTACTTGATAGTAGGAAAAGCCGAGTTGCAGCCTTGTAGCTAGCGTCTATGTTCATGTCCGTATCTGTTTCCGGACATAATAACAGTTGGGTTTTTTTGCCAGTGTTCTAATTCCATATAGAATTCATCATAGCCTGGTGATTTGTTTTTGAAGATGTTGCTTATAATTAGGTAGATTGAATATCACAGACAAGGATATGCATGGAAGCGTTGCTTTATAGGTTTTTTTACAGCGCAGGATGATGAAGGGAGGTTCTACTGTGAATAACTATATATACATATTTTTAAAGCGGTTTTGCTAGGTTTATGCTTAAGGTTTTATGGTATTTTGAATAATGTCAAGCATGATATTAATAGTGGTTTTTTCCTCTTCTAGTGCGGTGATCATAATTGCACTCTGCTATGTTGTCAATATTTGAAATGTTGGTGACATATCATTAGGCGTTGTAGTGGAAAAAATATATGGCTTATTGAAAAACATAAAAAAAGTAGAGTGAAAAGCATTGAATTTTAATGTGAAACTTTGATATATTTTTGATGAAGAGACACATCTAAAACATAAAAAATCTAGTGACAAATGCATAAATAGATAGTAAAATGTAAATAAAGATTCAAGGAAGTGTACAAGGTAACAATCTAAATATGAAGAAATTTGAAAATAATAAGTTTAAGGAAGGATGGATACGACAATCCAATCAGTTCTTAAAACTAATAGTAAAAAAAAACGTAGACAACCCATTCAGTAAAGAAGTTAGTGAACTCAATACATCGACATAGTAATAAGTTCCAAATGTAGATAAAAGTCCAAGCGCAAAAGTGTAAAGGTTCAACTGCAAGTATAAGTGAATGGATTTATTTTATGAGGGTTCAATGTAATGACCCAACACGCAATGATGCAGTCTGAAATTTTTTATGTAACCACTCAATTTGAGTCCCTTCCAATCTTCAATATGAAGTGGCAAAGTGTTGACCAGAATTGTTCATCGAGAAAGCATATGACTGACTGGGGCCATGATGATGATTTTTTTTTTAATTTCTTTTTATGTATCAAGAATTTTTCAGCCCATGCAACCTATGGAAAACCCTTATTTTTCAAAGACGTTTTAGTAGATTCTGAAATATTTATTTTTGTTCTTGGTATTTAGTTGACTTTTTATTCCTTTAGGATGGGATATTTCAAGTATTTTTGTTGGATTCATGTGGGAGTATTCAATTACATGTTAGACGACCCCAGAAGCAACCTGGTGAACCCGATGAATTTGAGATAGAAAAGATCCTGTTTCCCCATGTTGATTGACCCTTCAGTTATGCCATGTTGGTTGACACGGAGGAAGTTTGGAATGTCCTTATTTTTACCTTTTAAGGTAGTATCCATTACATGTAAATGTTAAGCAAAGGAAAAGGTAACTAGTGCTTGAAGACCTTGCCCAAGAAACAGCCCATTGAACCATCTGCATTTGTATAGAAAAGATTTTGAGTCATATCATGTTCACACCCCTCCCCCCCTTTCCCCCCAAAAATGACATTTTGGCTGCATGTTCTCTTCTGTTTTGTTTTTGTTCATATATTTCCTTAAAGAATCTTCATATCTAAAAAACACTACATCTCAAGCATGTATATGGAAAAAACTCCTATAGAATACAAATATGGTGAAAAAAACCTCTACCTCAGTTAAAGCAGGTGAGGCAGAATCAAGCGGTAGGGGTTTTGTCACCACATATTTGTATGTAGTAAAGAGGTTTGTTTGCAGTGTTTTACACATGCACAAGATCCTGTAGAGGATAATGCAGAAAATCCTCTCCCTTTAACTGCAAGCAGGTGTCATAATTTTTGTCACCTGCTGTTTCTCCAGGGGAGCATGACTAGAGAAGGAGATTTCTTGAATTGTCATTCTTGTCACTTGAGAATTCTGTTTTTCTTTTGAAGTCGGTGATTCTTTTCAACTGTAGTTGCTTATATATTGTTGTCATATATGGATTTCCTCTAATTCACACTTCACAGTACTATTTATGCCTATGGAAGTCTTGTGTCTGGTACATGTTCGACATGGGGCCCCATGTTCATTGCATCCTTGAATATGGGCCAGGTGACCTGATATTGTTACAAGTATTGCTATACTGGTGTTATGATGCTTGCCTAGTTCTTTAAAGCTTTGTTTGATGTCCAGTTTATTCAGTATCTTCATTTATCATGTCAATGGTACTAGTAACTAATATGTTTCTTGTGTTTCTTAAGGGACAAACAATGGCTTATGTTGAATTTTTTGGCCAGTTTACCTCTGAGCGATTCCCAGAAGATGTAGCTGAGGTATGACAGTGATGATTGTTGTACAGATGACTGTCTGTTAAATAATGCTTAAACAGATTATCTACTGCGTATGAAGATATATATGATGCGAAATTAATAATAATATAATATGCTCTGATATAAACTATTACTCAATCATGTTGGGTTTCTGGATGCATTGCAGCTAATTCAGAATAATTATCCATCAAAGGAAATGCGCCTTTTGGACGAAGTACTGGGTAATGGATTCTTTCTTGTTTCAGTCATACGACATATCTTCAAACTTACATATTAAGATTCTGCATCCTGCTTCTACGGTTTGTGATGGCATATTGACTTCATCTTGCATGTGGCAATTTCCAGCAATTTTTGTTCTCCATCATCCGGAGCATGGACATGCTGTTGTGCATCCTATCCTTTCATGTATAATTGATGGGACATTGGTGTATGATAAAAATTACCCTCCCTTTAGTTCTTTCATCTCTTTATTCAGCCAAAGCAGTGAGGTATGTCACTTATGTTGTAGTTTCATCAGATAAATCAAAATTTTGTTACTCCTATATTTTTTTTGCTTTAAATTTCATTATATGAAGGCAATTTTTGTTCATTCATTTATGTTGTTTAAATTAATTAATTAATTTATATTTCTACTTGCAGAAAGAATATTCTGAACAGTGGGCTCTGGCTTGTGGGGAAATATTGCGGGTATTAACTCATTACAATCGACCGATTTACAAGGCTGAACGTCAAAACAATGAAATAGAGAGGAGCAACAGTGGCAATCTTGCTACCACGAGTGACTGTAGGGATGGGAAAACCCACCAAATACAGTCTCAAGAACATGAAAGGAAGCCATTAAGGCCTTTATCCCCCTGGATTACTGACATATTACTCACTGCGCCTTTGGGCATTAGAAGTGACTATTTTCGGTGGTAAGTAACCCATTGTTTTTGCTACTAAAGGGAGATCAGAGATGCCTGCATATCTAAACTATTACCTACACTTGTCATGCACAAAGTTATACAGACATTGACCTTGTACATACATGTCATCAGGGATAAATCTAAACCTTCATATTATCATATATATAATACTGTATAAGGAAATTTGAACAAATGCATTTATTTGTTCCCATATGCGAAGTTTTTTGGGTTGGTATTCCCTGGCCTAATTAAAAGGGCATCAATTAATCATGACCCACCTTTCAAGCCCTCATATGACGAGGAGTAAGTTCCTCTACTGAATACTTATTTTCAGTAAGAGATTAATAGCTAAATTTTAATGGCATAGGGCACCATGTGCTGAAGCAATTCTAAACTTTATAGAATAACTATTGATCGTGGGATTTTTAGCTAGTTTATTTGAGGGAAGCACAAGTGGGATGCATGTCATGAAATTTATAGAGACCTTTGGATAAATTTTAAAGGGACTGTGATAATTACTATTTGTATATGGTTGAATGTAGTTGCCAAAGGTTTCACACATGCACTAATGTGATTCACGAACAACTTTGGTTATGATTATAGGAAACTACACATGCAATGATAATGATAGGCAGTTGAAATTTGCTCTTTAATATATGAAAATTTAGAACCAGAACTTCGCTAAAGGGGACTCTAGGAAAAACAAATTTTGCTTACATATACTGTCAAAACCAAGGGGAGGGGTGCATTCTGGTTTAATGTAAAGGATTACAGAATTCTGTATTTATTCATTGCTATAAAAAAAAAATTATTAACTCATTCATATTATTTATTTTGTTAGGTGTGGTGGGGTTATGGGAAAATATGCAGCTGGAGGAGAACTCAAGCCACCATCAACAGGTTTGTCATTCTGGAATCTTATAATTTAGCTTCTGGAATTCAAATTTTAGAAGAGTGGTTTTGAAGCAACAAATTTGAATGTTTATAGTTCTTTCTCTCACTCTCTCTTTATGATATTAAAATAAATTAATTCTTTTGCTGTCTGAAATATGCACAATACCTGTAATTTGGCAAACTCTAATATTTGCTTCTTCTTTTCCTCTTATTTGACTGTTCTTGTTGCTTCTTCAGCTAGTGTGTAGGTTTAGAAGTTTTCACCTCTGAAATAGTCTCATGCCAAGTAATTGAGTTTTTCAATTAAGTCACTGGAAGATTTCTAACACAACTGTCCTTGATTATTGTTTTGAAGACTTATAGGTCTTTTTAGTTATAGGTCTTCTTTTCTGTTGCAGTAGCCTTCTTTATTGCTCCTCCGCCTCTTCTTTTTATGTCGAATGATCTTCTAGTTGTTCTGTCCACCATTGTTCAACCAAAACCTCAAGTTACTCATCCTTCTTTGTTTACTGATATTTTTCCTCTTTTATGTCAATTGATGGAATAATTCTTTCAATATTTTTTAATTCTCATGAATTTCCCCAACTTTTGCTCAAGTTTCCATATTTTTCACATATCTTGCATTTTCCCCTAGCTGAATTTTTCCTGTGTCATGTATTTGTAACTATGATCTCAACAAAACTGAAGTTTGGAAAAGACCAAACTCTCCATTTGAAGAAACGGGCTATGTTTCTTTTTTCTTTTTTTTTTTGGAAAAGTAGAAATTGCTACCACAATTATATTATAAACCATAGAACAAAGTCTGAAGAAGATGAGAAAATATAAGATAATATAATAGTATAACACATGCTATCCCAGGGCGCTAATGAGGGAAGAAAATGCAGCGCGCTAATGAGAAAACATTTTTTTTTTGTGGTTTGATCCTTCACAATTGAAGATAAAACTTGAAATTGGAACCCTTTGGTATTAGTTTTATTGTTGTTTTAATATTGCAAACATGCTTCCACCAAGGAGCTCACAGCCGTGCTGGCCCACTTGTTAACAGTAAATTATGATATATTTCACATGCAAGTCTTCAGTTGAGACGTTCACCAACTTATTAACTTGGCATGTGTTGATTTTTTCCCTTTTATCTACTAGCTTCTGGTCGCGGATCTGGAAAGCATCCTCAGCTTATGCCATCAACTCCAAGGTGGGCTGTCGCAAATGGAGCTGGTGTCATATTAAGCGTATGTGATGAAGAGGTTGCTCGTTATGAAACTGCAAATTTAACTGCAGCTGCAGTTCCTGCACTTTTGCTTCCTCCTCCAACAACACCTTTAGATGAGCATCTAGTTGCTGGGTTACCAGCGCTCGAGCCATATGCCCGCTTATTTCATAGGTGAGTTATTAGAGCTGCCCTTTTGTTGAGTGGTTGGGATACTTTTCAAAGACTAAAGTTTCCTCCTTAGGTACTATGCAATCGCAACCCCAAGTGCAACCCTAAGGCTTCTTCTCGGACTGCTTGAAGCACCACCATCGTGGGCTCCAGATGCACTTGATGCCGCAGTACAACTTGTAGAGCTCCTTAGGGCTGCTGAAGATTATGCATCTGGAATGAAGGTTGGTAATGAGACTCTTAACCATCTTAATCTTATGCAATCTGGTGGGTGCTCTTGGTGTCATACTTTATATAATAGTTTATTTATTGTTTGTGTCTTTCTCTCTGTTTTTTTTGCTGTTAGTTACATGTCCCTTGGTATTGCAGTTCAGCATTCACTTGCGTGTTATTCCTTTTTGTTCTTCTGCTTTTACTGGATCGATAGCTTCTTCTTCTTCTGTTTTTTGAATGGTGAACAAATATTCTGAGTCATATAATTCCATCTTAACTTCCTCTTTTCTGTTGTAGCAGCTACCAAGAAATTGGATGCATTTGCACTTTTTGCGTGCCATTGGGACTGCAATGTCAATGAGAGCTGGTATTGCTGCAGATGCTGCTGCAGCTTTACTTTTTCGCATACTTTCACAGCCTACATTACTTTTCCCTCCACTGAGGCAAGCTGAAGGAGTTGATATTCTACAAGAACCATTTGGTGGTCATACATCATCCTATAGAAAGCAGGTAATCTGACGTCATATTCATTTGTAATTTCTTTTGTTTAAGTATATTCCCACTTAAATCCTTATCTTGCTAGTGGTACTCTTCTTTAACAACTTGTTGGTTGTCATTTTCCAACTGACTGTCATCCTGTGCAAAATGATGCTTGGAACAGATAGCTCCTGCTGAACAAGCTTCTATAGAGGCAACTGCCCAAGGAATTGCTTCAATGTTATGTGCACATGGACCTGATGTTGAATGGAAAATATGCACCATCTGGGAAGCTGCATATGGCCTTCTGCCCTTAAGTTCATCAGCTGTTGATTTACCTGAAATCATAGTTGCAACACCATTGCAACCTCCTGTTTTGTCATGGAATTTATATTTACCATTGTTGAAAGTCTTAGAGTACCTTCCTCGTGGAAGTCCATCTGAGGCGTGCCTTATGAGGATATTTGTGGCAACAGTTGAAGCGATTCTTCGAAGAACATTTCCTCCTGAAACCTCTCCCGAAGAAAACAAGAAATCAAGAGCTCATGGAGGAATGTGGTCTACCTCCAAGAATTTGGCTGTGGCTGAGCTGCGAACAATGGTCCATTCATTATTTTTGGAATCATGTGCTTCTATGGATCTTGCGTCACGCCTACTGTTTGTAGTATTAACTGTGTGTGTCAGTCATGAAGCTTTGCCTAATGGGAGCAAGAAACCGGCAGGTGGAGATACCCATTCTCCTGATGAGATCACAGAGAACCAGAACGAGGTCAATGGAAAAGTTACAAATGCAAGAAAAAAAAATAGCAAAAAACAGGGGCCGGTTGCAGCATTTGATTCATATGTTCTGGCTGCAGTCTGTGCTCTGGCTTGTGAGCTTCAGTTGTTTCCTTTGATTTCAAAAACAAGTAAAAGTGCAGATCCTAAGAATCCCTTGGCAAAGTCCATGAAAATTAATGGTACTTCTAACGAGTTGCAAAATGGTATTTCTTCAGCTGTTTGTCATACTCGTAGAATTCTAGGGATTTTAGAAGCTCTTTTCTCTTTGAAGCCATCTTCTGTTGGTACCACATGGAATTACAGTTCCAATGAGATTGTTGCTGCAGCTATGGTTGCTGCACATGTTTCAGAACTTTTTGGAAGATCTAAAGCTTGCATGCATGCTCTTTCTGTTCTTATGCGCTGCAAGTGGGATGCTGAAATTTACACTAGAGCATCTTCACTGTATCATCTTATTGACATTCATGGTAAAGTTGTTGCATCAATTGTCAACAAGGCAGAGCCACTAGAAGCATACTTAGTACGTGTCCCACCATGGAAGGATTCTCCTGCTTGCTTTAATGGTAAGAAGCACAGAGGCTATTCCCATAGTAGCAACTTTGACTCTGAACAGTCATCAACCTCACAGTCTAATGGAGATGGTGAATCAACTCGCTCAGGAACTTTCCTACATTGTGAAAAAGCATTGCTTCTAACTGACGTTATGTTAAATACGTCAGAGAAGACTCTAGCAGGTTTGCCTGTGGATGCATCAGACTTGGCAAATTTTCTTACAATGGACAGGCATATTGGATTTAATTGTAGTGCACAAGAACTACTCAGGTCTGTACTTTCAGAGAAACAAGAATTATGTTTCTCTGTCGTTTCATTGTTGTGGCATAAGATGATAGCCGCACCAGAAACACAAATGAGTGAAGAAAGTACTTCTGCTCAGCAAGGGTGGAGGCAGGTAAATATCTTTTTCCTATTCATCATATTTGTGAATATGAGTTACATTTCAGGCTAGTAACTTGATGTTTCATTTTAGTAACTTTTGTGGGCCTCGCTGAATAAATTTCTAGATTAGGAAATAACTATTTTGATTATTATGTTAAAACTTATGTCATCACTACAAAAAAAAATGTTACTTCTCAGAGTACTTTAGTCTGTTCAATCTTAAATTCAATATGCCTCAATTTTACATGATATTTTAATATACATCATAGTCAAAGTAATTTGAATTTCTGGGTTGGTTAACTCATTAGAATCATATGTGATATCACGACAAAATCTCTCTTGATTCCGTTTGCAAAATTATTTTCATTTTGTAGATTGTATGTAGTAGTTGGATTGACAATTTTTGTATCATATCATAGGTTGTCGTCGCGCTGTGCAATGTAGCAGTGGCATCACCAGCAAAGGCATCAACAGCCGTTGTCCTTCAGGTCCAAAATTTGTTATATGACTGAAATTCTTGCATGCCTTTTTTTGCCTATGGAGTCCATTTTATTTTTTCTTTCAACAATTTCTCCATATTCAGTCACTTTTCTTCCTGTGTTCAGGCGGAACGAGATTTGCAGCCATGGATTGCTAGAGATGATGAACAAGGCCAAAAGATGTGGAGAATCAACCAGAGAATTGTGAAATTGATCGCGGAGCTAATGAGGAATCATGATAGTGCAGAGTCCATCATAATTTTGGCGAGTGCTTCAGACCTCCTGCTCCGGGCTACTGATGGGATGCTTGTCGATGGTGAAGCATGCACTTTACCACAGTTAGAGGTAAACTTAAGATATAATATGTTGCTAGAATCATATTATGGATACACATAATATCTGGTAGCAACATTTTTAAATTTGACCTGTCATTTATCGAACCATCGGTTCCTATTTTTAATTTAGTAGCGCCTCTTTTTCCTCATCATTCCTTAGCATTTGCCATGCTACTGACTTCTTGCACAATATGTGTGGCTGTAAGCATTTTCTTACCATCATAACTTCTGCATTAGCAGAGTTCATCTACTTAGGCCCTGTTTTGAACCAACTTTCAAATAACAGTTTATCCGTAAAAACTACTCTCAACCAGTTTTTTCATTAACACTGTTTTCTTAGACTTTTAGGGCTGGTTTGGCAAGGGGTTAAGGTTTTGAGGATAAGTTGTCCTAATTTTAGGGGATAAAAAATCCATCAATTTAGTTTATATTTACATTTGTCAAAATTGGATTAAAAAGTGGGGATAAATGCTCTCCCAGTCTTTAGATGGAATAAAATATCTCAATTTTCATTTCAAAATTAGAACAACTGTTCGTAATTTATCATAATTATTTTTTATACCAAACAGGGATAAACTGTTATCTCACTGACTTATCTCTATAATTACTCTTTATCCCACCACTTATCTCCTTGCCAAATCAGCCCTTAAGATATAACACTTGTACTACGTTTGTCTCTTAATACAATGTGGTAGCATTGCCTTCCTTTTTAGAAAAAGATATAACGAGTAAAATCTGAAACCAAATGATGATCAAAACTACTTGCTTGGAATTGATTATCTGACAAACTGATTTTGCAAAATCTGACTCAGTTTGATGATTCCAAACTTTCCCTTTTGTTGACTATGTTTTCATGATTTCTATTTCTGAGTAAACCTTCCCTCATGTGCAGCTCCTGGAAGCAACTGCCAGAGCTGTTCAACTTGTATTTGACTGGGGTGAATCAGGCTCAGCTGTCACAGATAGCCTTTCAAACTTGCTAAAGGTAAGAATTTTTTTTTTTTTTTTCTGATGCAAGTATTCCAATTTCATTGAATATGCTGTGAAGTTAACTGATATTAAGATCCATGTTATGTCTATGGTCATCCAAAATTTAACATTAAAAATTCCGCAATAATGCAATAACATTTATATGAAATTCTAATTAAAATGCCTTAACTCTCCATCATAACTAAATTAAACTATGATAAGAAAAGGTTCATTATGAATTAATTGGACTAATTCATTTCAAATAGTTAGATGTAATGAATTAGCATGGATTCAAACCCTATTTAGATTGTCATCAAAAAACCATTTAGACACCCTTACAACATGTAACATTTCAGTTCATACTCATAAAATGACAAACCATGAATGCAGTGTCGTTTGCCGGCGACCATCCGTTGCCTCTCACACCCAAGCGCTCACGTGCGTGCTCTAAGTACATCGGTACTCCGTGAAATTTTGCATAGTGCCCCGCCTAAGCCCCCTATCAAACAAGAAGAAAACAACAACAACATCATCAAAGGAATGTCAAGCCCGCCCTACCCATGCTTAAATGTGGGCATCATCGACTGGCCTTCCGACGTGGAGAAGTGCTTGATGTGGGAGGCGCACAGCCGGCGCGCCACCGGAATGACCTTAGCCTTCCTCAACGCAGCAGCCAAGGAATTAGGCTGTGCCATTTCCTGCTGAGATTTTGGTAGGGAAATGTACAGTTTCGAAGTTGAATCAACCAGTGAGAGTTGCTGATTATTTCGACAGTCCAAATAGAAGCAGCTGCAGTTCAGTTGTTTTTTTTTTTGGTGTAGATATGGCGCGGAATTCTGAGACTAGAATATAGGGTTGTGCTGTGGGTGTTATTAATTTTTGTCGTACCACGACTTTTGTATTCTGTTTTTTTTTTTTTTAGAACTGATGCCAGTGTTTTATAAACTGATATTCCAGTTCCGAGAATCATTATTCAGGTAATAATACTCTCACAGGTACTTTCTCCAACTTGTATTATGCTCAGTGAGTATTTTTTTTTCTCAGAGAATTCGATATTTACATGATAGACTGATCATTTTATAAAATTTTGCTATCAGTCATCGTCATTTCCCATGCCTGTTCTTCGCAAGGGTCATCCATTTTTGCCTTTTCCAACTGGAGTCATTTCTTAGATTTGAAACCTAATGAGAGTCCCAAAGTTGAAAACCTCTTTGGGTGGGGTTTTTGGATTAGATGTTCATCCTTATTTGTCTTTTTGGTGGGAGATTAGATATTCATCCTTGGAGGTCAGAATATGGAGCTTCTAAATTCATATTAATGCATTGTATGGTTTCCAAGGGACATCAAAATGGTTAATTTGGTCACCCACACCAAAAGCATAGGGAGCACATCTTCCTTGTGTATGTCATGCAAATGATTGAATTTTAAAAGTTAAGTATATATTTAAACATTTAAAAAATAAATAAATGTTGTAAACTAAGTAAAATACATAAAAAATATAATCATAAACAAATATACTAAAGTGATAAACAAGACAAGTAGAGAGATTTGTATTCTTCCAACGTTGATCATATAATACATTGCAAACCTTATATTTATAGGTTCCATAGAGGAAGATCAAAGATTGAAGGTTACAAGAGGACTGTATGTGGTGTTGCACATAGGACTGCTATTAATGACATTTTTTATTCATCGTAAATGAAAAATGTTATACATGATCATTTTTGTGATAGTAGACTGAACATTCCATATTTTTTTTTAAGGAAGGGGTTATTCAATTGTACACCGGAGTAGGCAATTATACATTCAATTAGGGAAAATGTAGAAAAAAATTCTGTTCAATTCACTAAGAGCTTTGCTACATAGGCCCCAGCAAATAGACCCCTCCCACATGCCCCTTGATGTGTCACAATTTAATTGGTGGTGTAGTTGCTTTTTGTAAAAAGGCAAAAAAACTAAATGCAAAAATATCCCTCATTAAAACCCACTACTTGTTTCCACGTTTTGCCCTATTTTTTCATTTTTTCCCCACTCAAGACCATCCCTCTCTGCGATTCAAACTAGTTGAAAGGGTTTTTTGGTTTTCAAAAATCAAATTTAAATCGAAAATCAGTGAAAATAAAACCCCCTTTTGTCAAAAACGTCAAAGAAAACCTAATATATCCTTGAAGAATCGATTTGAAACGAATGAGTTCCTTCGAAGATCTTCAACTACAGCAAAAAAATGGGTATGCGGCCATTTTTTTGCTATTTCACAATACGTCTGTGTTGTATTTGAAGATCATATGGTTACATCGATTTGGTTTTTTTTTTTTAGGGTTTTGTTTTGTTTTTTTTTTGCGAATATTAACAAAAAGTAACTGATTTTTTTTTTCTAGAAAATTGAAATGTATGATTAAATTCTTATTATGTTTGTTATTAAAATGTAGCTGACAAATCAGATGACTGTAATCAGATTTCAGTTATCATGTATTTTTATTCTGCTTAATAGTACTACTGTGCACAATGTGACCTTATAGTAAATGTAACTGACTTTAAGTTTTTACTGGTGTATTAAAATGATCAGTAAATCTAACTAATTATTATAATGTATTGCAATTTTTACTGGTGTACATAAAATGATCAGTAAATGTAACTAACTATTACAATATATTGCGGGTTTTATTGGTGTATATAAAATGATCAATAAATGTAACTAACTATTACAATGTATTGCTGAATGTAATTTATTTTAAGTTTGTTTCATGTTACTACTATGGTGAAGGTAATTTTATTTGAAATGCAATAATTTGAGAATAACTCCTCAGTAAATGTAATTAAGTATCAGAAATTTTTTTTGTGTATTGGAACGTTTAATGATAATCTCATCCTGAATGTAACTTGATTGACAATGTAACTTTATCATGTACATTTATTTAATTTTGTGACTGTGTATATCGTGATTTATATTTTTTCAATCATTACGTTACATGATTGTTGTTGTTGTTGTTATACAAAATGTTTGTATGTTTTTGAAATGTAATTGATCATTATATAAATGTAACTTAAATTTTTATAGAGAACATAATTCCTTAAGTGTTTTCACTTGATCAAGGAGGGATTCACCTCAACAAACCCAATTTTACGTAAGTATATTAATGGTAAAACTTGTTACAGACAAGATATGACTCAAAACATAACATTAACGTAATGCATCTTATTTAAAAATGCAGGATGGAATGTGAAACAGTTATCATTCAAATTATGAGATTGCATGTTCATCGTGAAGAAATATCAGCTACCATAAGCAGGAGATCGTTGAAGTTCATAAGATCACGCCTCATCAAAAAATTTCTCGACGAGGAGCCCAGAACATATACAGAAGAGGATCACAAAGTTTTAACAATGCATTATGATGACTGACTTAGGGTGTTTTATCCACTTATCTGATAAAATTTTGTCATGTATACAGATGAAACAAGACAAGTTCAAGAGTATGTAGATGTTATTAAATTCAATCACATTTTTTTAATATAAACAGCCTGAACAATTTTTTATTTTTTTTTAATAAATGGATGGGCAATTCAAAAGTTGAAATTCAAAAAAAAAGAAATAACAGATTTCAATGTCATTTTGGGTGATTCTAGTAATTAATTACCATCACATTTTGTTAACCGCCCCATTAATTACGGTTAACATTAACAAAATACTTCAGGGGTATTTAAGGTAATCCAAACTATGTCACATCACAGGGCTTAAGAGGAGCCTACACAATGAGGCTTGTCAATCATTTTCCATTCACTAACAAGTACACATTTCATTTTTTCTGTGAAGTGATGACCTTCATCCGACAAGGATGTACCTTCAAGAAAAAATTTACAACGTTTTGGGAATGCAAAAGTGACTCTATGAGAGTAGTGAAAACAGCATGAGAAAGCTTTATTGATTGTCAACATGTACACAGATTTTGGCAAGGAAAGCTCATGGAATTTGGGGTATCAAAGTACCATTTGAAGGTGAGCTGTTTCTTTTGGCTGTTATATCAAGAGAGACTTTTGACCAAAGCTTATTGGGCGAGATGGCGTCCCTCGGACTCTACTCAATGCGCTCTTTGTGGCGGAGGAGTGGAAACGGTAGTTCACTTGTTCTGCAGGTGTGCTGTGTCTAGGGAGGTCTGGGATCTGTTATCGAGGACCATCGGAAGGAGGTGGGATCTTCTGTCCCTGGAGCATCTGTGGCTTGCAGGTCGAAACTTTTCTGGTAGAGCTGATCGAAGTGCCCAAAGCAAGACACTGCAATTATTGATGCCGGCATGCCTTTGTGCAATTGGCTGGGACGTAATGAAGCTATTTTGGGGGATTCCACTGTTTCTGCAGAAGGTATTTGGGAGAGCGCCAAAGGTTTCTTCACGGCCTGGGGTACTTTGTGCGTTGGAGCATCCTCTATAAGGGTGCAACAGTCTGCAATCCTCATCAATGGGTAGAAGATAGTGTTGCAAGGTTGCTGGGAGGGGAGACTTTGTTTAAGACTTCTAACCTTGTCCTCCCTCCTTGTTAGGTCTTTTGCTCTTTATTACCTCTTGTTCACTTGCTTTTCCTTTTTCGGGCCTGTACTCCCTTTAATTCTAATGCAAAGAAGTAGCTAGCCTACCATCTCATTTTCAAAAAAACATGTACACAGATTCAGGGTTGGGGCAATCTTATTGGGTTGCAACTGATGTGGGTTGGGTCGGATTGGATTCAACCTAAACTCTTGCATTTTTATTCTTTTGGCATTCGCAGTGGCCTATTTGAAAATTTTCGCTATATTTTGACATCATTTTAAAAAATTTCACGATTCCGTGGGTATCTGGATTTGATCCTTACTAGGTTTGGTTGGTGCACAAGACTTAGTCATCAAGTCACCTTAAAAAATATCTCTTTTGTGTGTGGTGAGTTTAATCTATCTACACCCCCTCCCTACCTCATGCATCAAAGATCCTCTTTTCCATCACTTTTAATCTCTCTCTCATTTTCTTTTTCTTCTTGTGATAGAGCCACGTTTGGAAACACGTTTGAAAAATAAGATTTTAAATAAAGTGGCTTAAATAGATTTGATTTCTGGAAAGCACATTTTCTGTGCTTTTTAAAAAGCAAATTTTTTGTACTAAAAACTGTAAGTAACTTTTTAATTAAGTCTGTTTTTTAGAATGTATTTGACAACACTTTTTAGTTTTCTACTTAATTAAAAGAAGACTCACATTTTTTAAGTGATACCAAACGGCCTGAAGAAGGAGAGGAAGTGAAGAAGTGGAAGAGAAGGTGAGAGTGCAAGGGGGAAAGTGACAAGGAAAGAGGTGTGTGTGTGTTAGCTTGGTTTGGTCCCCCTCTTCTTCTTCTCCAAGGTATTTTCCCCCATATGTGATGATTTGGGTAGGCTTGGCTACTGAGGGTGTGTAGTGGAGCCCGCGTGCACGCGCCGCGGGGCTGCGCGCGGGGGCTCCAGTGGGCTAGCCCAGCATGCACGCGAAAGGGGGTCCGCGTGTTGGATGTGCGTGTGCCTTGCACCGCCATGCGCAGCGTGAGCGGGGGCGTCCCGGCATACGCGATGCATGTGGTGGCACGCGTTGGCGCGGCCAAGTGCCGGTTTGTGTCACTCCATACGCAAAAAGTGATGTTTTGGTCAATCTAGTTCTATCGGGGAACTTGTCACTTATCAGTTCATTCTTTTCCCTCATGCAGATCACGTGAATCATCAGGCTGAGCACACATTGAGTGAGTGATTCAGTCCACCCACTAGGGGAGTGTACAAAATACTTGCCTGTACATCGTAGCATGTATAGAAAGCGTTTGTAGTTGTATTATAACTTGTATAGATAGCCCTATTTCTATAGTTGTATGACATCATGCTAGATAACCTATATTTTGTATATTTATAACCCGTCTTACACCTAATACTTGCCTGTACATCGTGATACTTGTACAACAAACTGTATTTTCATACACCACTTGTTAGCATGATCTTGTATCTTATATATATCATTAATATTGAGTATGGCGGGCCATAGATAGTTCTTTTATAGTATTATCTCCATGTTAGTTAATATTTAGTATGGTTAATCATCGTCGATGGTTGTATAGTTCCATGCTTATCCATTCAATACAGTTGATGCATAATAAATTATACACTTGAATCACTACAAGAAAAGCGATTTATGGTAATGGTTTTAAACCGTTGTTGGAAGTTAATAACCGTTATCAAAACTATGGTAACAATTTAATATTAGTTAACATAGATGGGGTGATATTATCTATACGGTAACGGTTTGTCCTATTTTTTTGTCATGGTTTTTGGATCCAAATATTAACGGTTTTTTAATCGTTACTATAAATTAAATAGCAACGGTTTATTAAACGTTATATTATTATATCCAAATATGTGAAAACATATAGTAACTGATATAAAACCGTTACTATACCAATGCAAAAGTGACAATGAAGCTCTACTGACACTTGTAAACCGTTGCTAGAAATATCAAAATTGTAACTTTTCATAATTTATAATATTTTAATTTCCCATATATTTGTATAAACAAGAAATTAAATCTAAATATCATTTAATTTAGAAGCAAACATTGCAACAATATCCAACATTACAAATGTTATAAAACATTAAAAATAAAATATACATTATTTAATGCTAACGAGATAAATCCATTTCGCCTGGGAATGATTGTGAAAGCTGTGAAATATACTGCTGCACATGTTGTTGTACTTTCTCTTTCATTTTTTGCTCAATCTCCTGCTCCATCTACAGTTGCATTATATTTGTCTCATTTGTTCCTGTAATTGGCTCGATATGCCACCAAAATCACGTGAATTTGACTGTAAGTGCAAAAAATGAAATTAATATGATGAGGAAAATAATTTGACTGTAAGTACAACAAATTAATTTCATCTTACCTATCCCTTGTCTAGATGAAGCTTAAGTATAATCATAACAAGTAAATGGTAAAAAAACCGGCTCTAACACGATTACATGAATACAATAAAATACTTTTATATAAGTAAAAAAATAAAAATTAAATATGTATTTTTTTTTTTTGTAAACTAAAAAGTAAGTGCATATGCAATTGGATCACAATGTCTAACTACCCACCAGATAACACCCAAAAAAATGTAATTGTTTACCAGTGTATTTGTAATTGCCAACCAATGTAACATGGTTAACAATTTACTTTCTATTATTTGAAAAACTAATATTAGCAATTAATGGTGGTGAATTAAGTGGAAGAACCATTTATACACGTGTGACTTTCCCAAAGAAATCCATTTCGATCATGCATGCATTTTAAAACTCAAATCCTATATTCATGTAATCAGTTGACTATTTTTGGTCTCGTATGAGTGAAGAGTTTATTTAATGTTATATCTTATATAATCTTGTTAATAATCCACACCAAAAAAAATTCTTGTTTTTTCTAACAACCATAACAATCAAGCTACTTTAGAAAAAATTTCAACAAGAGATATATTAGCCATAAGATTAGAATTCATGCCTTAAAAATTTAATAATGTGAATAAAAAATGTTTTTATTTAAATTTCACATTTATATATATTTCAGGTGTTGAAAAAATGATGAATGTCTTTTTTTCATTTGCATGTTATTTTTCTTTTTGGGTGAATTTGTTTGAATTCAGATGTGTGAAAGATATGTGATAGTTATGAATTCCTATAATGGTGGTGTAGTTTTCTCAATATATCACATCTAAACAAATCTGAAATTTTATTAAAAATATACACTATTTATGTGATTTGGTGATGTGAAATATGTGTTAGATTTAAATCTCTAATTTTTTTTTTGAGGAAGGTATTCATACTAAAATTTTATTTATATGGAGGATGTGATTCATTATTATATGAAATATGTAATATAAATTGTTTTTAAAAATCAAATTCCGAAAATAATTGTAAAATAAAATTCATAGATCATATTTAACACAAAAAAACTTTTCAAGATTAAATGATCATATTCGGCACAACCAAAAAAAGTTTTCATGCATACAAAAGTGGATTTTTTTTTTATTATTCAACCAATCAAACATATAATTGTTTTTTGGGGTGAAGATTGAAACAAACAATTATAAAAAAAAACTACAAAGGTTATGAAGCACGACCTTAATATCTTTAAATGACAGAAGCTTTAGTTTGTTGATGCAGAGAAGAAAGAGGAACCTGCAAATGAGAGGGATATTTCATAATTATTTAATAAAATAATAATAATCATAACAAATCCTATTTTCAATTACATATTTGTTAGGATACATTATAATATCACATTTGGATTTGGAGAAAGATAATATTTGGGTTGATTTTTTTTAGCATTGAGGATAACATACCTACCAATCAGAAAAACCTATAAACCATATACACATTAGATATTTATGTAATCTAATTTGATTTTTCAATAAAATCAAGAAACAAATCAAATCTAAAAATCACATAAAAATAATTAAAAATGAAGTACCAAAATTGAAAATTGAAACACAATCAGATTAGTATTTCACATATCAAACAAAAATATTGATTTTATGATTGTATCTAACATAAAAAACCTGTTTGTGATTCATACAGATTTCGGCTAATCTTAAAAAAATGTCAATGCAAAGAGAAGGTGATAGTGGAGCAGAAGAGGTGAAAACAGGGTGGAGAAAAAAAAGGAAAATAAAATTTGATCGCATGGTGTTAGTTTTTTCTTATCAAACCGTTACTTTTTTTCTTCTTTACTTTTTCCATGTCATTTATTGTTACGGTTTAAAACTGTTACCTTTTACATGTCATTTATTGTTACGGTTTATTTATTGTTACGGTTTAAAACCGTTACTTTTACCATGTGATTTATTATTACGGTTTATAACCGTTACTTTAAGATCGTATGGTAACATTTTAAATAAAAACCGTTATAAATAATATTTCACACTCCCCTGAAATCTCCCGCCAAGGAATTCCCACACCCACTTCTTTTATTTGGCAATAGTTTAATATCAAATGTTACTATAAGTTATATAGAGTAACGATTTTTTAATACCATCACAATAAAATTGTCACCATAGAACTATTTTGTTGTAGTGAATATTAAACCCGGCGTATCTGTAATAGGCGTGTATGACCCTCCTTTATGGTCATATTTTGACATTATTCAGTACGAGAACATAAATATTTCTCTCGTTTTCAAGCGATAATATGTGTGGGAATTCAAGAGAATTCGATATCGTATCGGTAGTTGCTAACCGATAGTGGTTGATCCGTAAGGCTCTGGCACAGGTGCTGGCCCCACGACCGAGGACCCTACAGCTGGCAGTGCTTCGTCAACGGGGTCGACAACTCCCGGAGCTCTAGGGCGACCACGTCCACGTCCTCTGTATAAAGCAAAACACCAAGATCAGAATACTCAGATGGAAATCCTACAACTCATCTAAATGACCCGACTTAGGTTCTGACAGGACCAAGCTCTGATACCAACTTTGTTACGCTTCGGAACGACTGTCCCCTGACCGTACCAATAATATCAATATTAGTGAATCATACACGAGAGGTCGATAAGAACTCCAAACAAAATGCAACAATGACCACATTGATCATAAGAAAAGCAAAGCAATGATAAGCAATAGTCATCTGGAAATGCGAAAACGTAAATACTTATAAGTCTGTAATCCAAAATATTATTACAGACCGGATACTATAATTATTCTCCTGTGAGAACCAAAGCCTAATCAAAATAAACAACATGTGCGACAGATACAAATACAAATACAAATGTAGGATTGCTGATGGCCTCGCACTCGCTGATCCAAAAAGGCTGGAAGCTGCTGGTACAACGCCTCATGGAAGCTCCTCCTTCTCGTCCAACTTAGCTCCAACTGTAGAAACATTATGCAAAGGGAGTGAGCTACAAGCTCAATGAATGACAAGAATCAAAGCACCACAATAATAATACAACTTTAAAGCATTTTAGGCCATATTTGTTACAGCTTAAATTTAAATATTATAACTTTTCTGATAAGCAATAGATATGCTTGTTGTAACTGTTTAAAAGCAGAAAATAAGCAACAGTTAATGTTTGCTTAATAAGTTATGAAACAACTTTTTAATATAAAATTGCTAAAAATACCCTAAATTGTAGAAGTGAAAAAATTGATTTATGTTTGATAAAATAAGTTGATTTTTATATATATAATTAAATATTTAAAAGAAAATCAATTTAACATAAATAATATTTCAAATTCAATACAATATTTTTTGAATATTACATTCTTGAATTTTAATAAATTGAGTGAGAAATGGAATCATAAAAAAAATTTGATAATGTATTGAGAAAATGAAAGGAGATTCAGTGATTTTTGGTGTAACAAAAAAATAATAATAGATATACATATTATTAATAAAAAACTTAAGGATATGAGTGTCAAAAATAAAAAATTTAAAACATTTTATAAGCCATAATATCAAAAACATGTATTTCCCAGCTTACAAATTTTGACTTTTTAAACTGTTTTTAGCATAAATAAGTTTGAATAAAATTAAATAAACATACAACAACGGCTTATTTTAAGCTAAAAGCTATAATCTTTAGCTTATAAGTTTTAACAAATATATACTTAATTTTCTAATGAAAGATATGAGATAAACCCAGCAAAATGGGTGGAGGGTTATAAAGGAGGGACTTTGCTGTTTTAGAGAGGAGGGGTGTAAATTTTGTTTTTTTTTTTATATTTTTGATGGAAAAGGGGGTGTAAATGTTGTTAAGTGTGACTTTCTGAGAGGAGAATAAAAAAAAAGAAAAAAAACAGTGAGGGAGGAAGGGCTGGTTTCCTCACGTAGCCAAGACAGAATATTGAGTGAGAGTGAGTGAAGAGAAAAAGAGTGAAGTTGATGCTCCCACTGATAAGCTTTTCCATATCTACATATTAGGCATCACTCGCGTTTTCGACAACATTCACGTTTTGATGTGCTAACTAATAAGCTTTTGATAGATGCAGAGCAACAATGGTGCACAAGGCATCACACGCGCTTCAAACTGGAGAGGAATCGATGCACCATCAATATTACATCTGACGGTTCAAATGTCATTCCTTTGAAGTTGCTTCAATTTGAGCCTCTATGAAAGACTCGTCTTGCATCATCATTTTCTGGAGGCTGCCCTTTAACTATGTATAGTATATTTTCTATTTTATTAGATATAGTATGTTGTCATCTTACTGCTTTCTTTAATTGAAAATTCCAAAAAAATCAAATGTGTTAAAAGCTCAAAAAAAAAAAAAAAAAAAACATGTTAAAAATCCCCCAACAAAATTGAAAATAAAAAAATCTCATGAAAAAAAAATCCATAAAAAAATCCAAAAACACACTCCATTCAACACTTGGATTGGGACATTTTTAATCTCCAATGAATAATTAGTTTGAGTATGACTGTCATATCTTGTGATCATTTACTCTGCTTGTTTGATAATTTCATATTTGTTTGGACTTTTAATGGACCATGTACAAAGGATTAGTTTTCGTTTGACTTGGCTTACATCATCACCTCGCTATCTATACACATGATTGGCTTAGGATATAGTCCACCTCATGAGAGAAAGGCTGCCCAAACCGTTGGATTGGGACAATCATGTCTTCTTTTATTTTTGATCTTTTCGTTTGTGTTGACTACGACCTGTAAAATTGCTTCTTAGTCTTGGCACATGTCTCAAAGAAACTGGCTCTAACATTGTCGATGCTTCCAAAACAAGAAAGGGTAAAAAAACATAAACACCCCCCCCCCCCCCCCCCCAACAAATAAGGCAAAACATGCCAAAGAAAAAAAAGGATAAAGTAGAGACCCAAAGTGGTTATACATCCTAAAAATAAAAAACAAGAAAAATGAGAAAAAAAAAAAAGTAGGGATTGAGTGACTTAAGATATGTGCTTGGACTGGAGCAATTTTTTTTATGGTTGTAAGAAGACATTCCCCTCACTCCCATTCATTCTACTTCTCCCTTGGAAGAGCCAATTAAACTAAAAATTTGACGAGGCGGTTGATTCATTCTACAGTGAACAATCTCCTCAGCTGGCATTATCACACACCATGTGAGTTATTTTAAAGGTTGTCTAATCTGATGACCGATAATCTTGCATTTGTTTTATTAGACTTAAAATTTTCAAACAAGCCCCAGTGAATAAATCATAATAGAAGTCTTTCATACTTAAACTAATTCTTTCATAGTACAACATGCTCTCACATGCTAAGCTGCTTGCTCATCATCCCACCATGATACATCTCACTCACATCATGCCAGACATGTTTTACAAAACGGCAAGCTATTTGTGTCTTCTTTATGCCTCTTCACCTTGTATACTTTGAATTGTGCAAGTATATCTCATACATTACTACCCTTTCTTGCGTACTCCACTTCAAGATTTTCTTAGGTCTAGTTTGATAAAATGATAAGTTTTTAAGATAAGTTAGTCTAATTTATGAGGATAAAAAATCTATTATTTTTATTCATATTTGTATTTGTTAATTCCTTTTATTATTCTCATTTTTTGTGTTCTTATCCTCAATCTTGCATTTGGATCAAATATGAAATAACTTCAATTTTTTTTAAAAAATATCAAATCTATCCTTCCTATTAATAGGGGTATTAATGTTGTTTAGTAGAACACATTCTTTTATTTTTTTTTGTTTTGGTTTTATTTTTTTTAAAAAAGTAGTCATCAATGTTATCCAAATTTTATAAAATAGGGATAAAAAATTGGGACAAAGTCTGTTCCACCTTTTACCTAGAACAAACTATCCCCATTTTTTATATCAAAATGTGGACAATTGTCCATACTTTATCCCTTTTTTATGTCATATGGGATAACAAATGATTTAACCTAATTTTTTTCTCATCCTAACCCCTTATTCCCATGTCAAATTAGGGCTTAGGGAGTAGGTTAAAGAGGGGTTGAAATAGACAGTGGGTGGAAGCTGGTTTTTTAAGGGGCTATAAAAAAGGGTTTGGGTGGGGTTTAGTGGGAGTGAAAGCACACACAGAAAAATAAAAGAGAGGAAATGAAGTTGATGCGGAGGCTTTAATTAACACAAAATAGGGCTTTCTCTTTTTGTTAGCTTTTGTTATTTTCATTTATTAGTTAACTCATTTGCATTATTTTGTTTAGTGCATCAATCCCAATGCGATGCGCGTTTATAGTTCACATTTAATTTTTTTTTATTTTTATATCTTAAAATATTTACTACACTCTTGTTCTAACCGGATCTTAGTTATTTTTGTACAAGGAATTTGAGTTTCACCGCGTTGCATGACCAGCTGTGTCAATATAAAGAGATTGTTCCCACAACTCTAGCGAGGTGATCTGCTTTACCTCAAGAGCAAGTGGCGATCACAACTTTCTCGAATGTGTCAGTCCATACGAGAACGAACCTAAGGCTCATTGTGTCAAGTAGCTTCTCAAAGCTGCTCAACGCCATTGAAGCCGGATTTCCATACCGACAACGACGTTATGCATTTAATTTATGAGTGTATTTTATTTTTATTAAAAATGTGTTTCATCATCAATGTGTATATTTAAAACAATGAAAATGTGAGCATAACTTATAAAATTCAATAACTTTGCCCAACATCTTGTAATGTGAGAAGCCATCCATCAAACGCCCAAATTTTTCTCATTTTAACGCGTGTTAAATTTTATCTTAAGTATGAGAAAACAAGGCATTTGCTTCAATAAAATTTATGTAAAGAAAACCTCACCTTAATAGATTACTGTCACCCCTTTTTTTTATAAAAACATATTTGCTAAAATTAATAAGAGAAATAGAACAAGTAGATTACTGACACCTTGTCTAGACAATATCCACAAAAAAATAATAATATCTCTTTAGGCCAACCCATGAAAGGTTGCAGATCTGATCTAAAACATAAATGCTTCATTTAATTAATGTTATCAAATACCAATGTGTGGCTGTACTTGTTACGATTTTGGATTTTATGATGCAATCAATAAAAAAAATAAAATAAATAAATCGAAACAAAGACACAAAAAATTTACGTAGTTCGACAAATCTTGTCTACATTCACAGAGCATATCAGAGATCAATCCACTATCAATGAGCTCGATCACCTTCCAACCCTGCGTAGTGTCAACAATCTTCTGCGCATATCATTAGACTCCACAATATATAACACTACTTGGGTACAAACTAAGACTTTGACCCAAAATTAACTTTATCACATAACATAAACATTTGTGCGACAACTATTGTACGGTCACGCTTTCTGATCTCTCATTCAATTAAATATAACATGCGTTTTTAATGCTTGGAGACAATGTTAACACCATGTGATAAAAAATTAAAAGCAACCCCTTGTAACTAATTAAGATAACAACATTAATTGCAGTTTCATGTATGGTTTTCACTTATTTTATTTTTATTTTTAAATGTCTTAATTCAGTACATTGAAACATATACCCTCATTAAATTTAGAAAAATCACCCTAAAAATATACACTTTCTTTGATGTCATATGTACATTGATTAATTTTTTTTTGGTATTTCTCAAATGCATTTAAGTTTTTTTTTTCTTTTTTCGGTGGGTAATTTTTTTTTTCTTGCTTAAATCTTCCCTTATAAGTAGGCGGCAAGACTCGAATTCAAGTCCCCTCATTAAAGATGGTGTACCTCTCCCATCCTATCAAGAGGAGATTCGATAAAATGCATATAAGTTGATCTTAAAATAAACATGTATGAATCAAAGGTGATTTTTTTGGATTGGATGTATCAAGGCTCTTTGTTCAATGAAATTAGGGCTGTAACTTGGGTCGGGTTGAACCCGAACCTGACGGGTTAAACTTGATTTTTACATGGGTTGGATTGACCAAATCGGGTTCGGGTTGACCAATTCGGGTTGACTCACAAATCGGATTGGGTTCGGGTTGGCCTCACTCACAACCCGACCCAACCCGAACCCGTAAACTAATAGTTAAAAAAAAATTATGATCGTTCATTCTGTAGATTCTAATATGGGTAGTCTAAATTTTAGGTAAACCTAGCTAATCTTATGGGTTAAGTCGGGTTGATTTATTTAATTTGCACATCATGTTAGAAATTTGGGTTGGGTCGAGTTGGTCCAATTCGGGTTGAAAATCGGATTGGGGTCCGGTTACTCCAATTCGGGTTGGGTCAGGTTGGTTTATTTAATTACGGGTTGGGTTCGGGTTGGTCCAATTCGGGTTAAAAATCGAGTTGGATCAGGTTAGGGTTAAGTAGTTTAGAATTCAAGTTGGTACCCCAATCCGAACCTAACTTGCCCGAGTTACAGCCCTAAATGAAATACATATCTCATGAATAACATGGTAATAAATGCGGGACCAAAAAACATGATTGCGTGTAACAGTGTCAAATTGGTTAAGGACGTTGATACACTTGGTCATTATTTTAGCCTTAATGTGATTTTTCTAATCGTATATATACTCGTTTAGAGTATGTAATTGATCATGAAACAATGCAAAAAAAAAAAATGTATGCATTGAGAATATATTAATGTTTGCATATGCTCTGAACAAGTTAAAATGAACACCAATCACAGCACGTGCGGGTGCACGTGTGAGTGTTTGCAACTTTTTGTACTTGATGGAGCACATGCACGTGCGAGTGCACATGTGATGCATGGATGGAGCACATGCACGTGCGAGTGCACATGTGATGCATGGATGGAATCAACTTAAGATTTTGGGTGTTAAGAGAGATGGGAAAAGAAAAGAATGAGTTGTTGTTTTGGCAGTAGACAGAAAGTACCTCTTTTGAAAATGATACAGTTGGGAGTTGGCCTTGTTTTAGTACTATATTTTGAATTTGAATTTTTTTTTCTAATTTTTTTTTGTCTTGCTATAATACAGTATTACAGTCTGATTACAGTTGGCAATCAACTTGCATGAATATTGATTTTGTTTTTTTATTTTTTTTATTGTATTATTGAATGGTCAATTTTAAACATGTTTGAGAGTTGGAGTGTTTTTATATTCAAACATGAATTCAAAAGGTTTTGGAAAAAAAATTAAAATAACATACTACAAAAAAATTTACATGGTTTGACTATAAACATTTGTTTATCATAGTCACAATTTTGAATGGATTAACATTTTTTTAAGCTTAATTTTTTTTGTTCATTATTCATTTTATTATATGTGAAACAAACAGAGGCTCAAGGTTCCATTTGTATCGTAATTAGAGATCACACAGTTCACATTTCAAAACACAACTTGTGAAGTGATTAAAAAGAAAGTAAACATTATATTCCCCGTATCACCAAAAATATCAGGTGCTCCATAGCCTCAATTATTGAAACTCATAATTTTGGGATTGATGCGAATGACATCTCAAACTAATGATAATTTTATAAAAAGCTAATCCCTTTTTTATTTTGGGAATAAGTCCATGGATAATCCCAGATAATCTTGGATAAGGGATAAAGCCCATTTGAAAATCTTAGATAACCCCTAATAAAGTATGTCAGAATAAACTGGTATAGTGGTATATTGATTCCAACTAACTCTTGGAATTAAAATTATCCTAGGTTATTCCATTCAATGAATATGTGAACCCACTGTCATCACCTCTTATAAATCACCTATCAAATCAATTATCATTATTTTTTCACATTTTATAAATCCTTATCCATACTTTATTCACATTTTATCCAAACAACAAAACATTTATTCTTACGTTTACCAACGAGAATAATTCAAAACATAACCAAACACAAAATCATTTTATCCTTATTTATATTCACTTATGCTTGGATAAATGTATACCCAAGAATAAATCATATTCATGTTCTAAACTGGGGTAAAAGTTTCATGCTTATTTTACCTTATCATTTCAGAATCAGATGCACATAAATGAGAAGATGAGAGAAAAATCTAACACTCATTCAAAAACACAACCATTCATTCTTTTGTCCAAATAGGTACAAAAGCTAAATGCAAGGCCCTATAAAATCAGATTTTTTGGTCCCTTAATCCAATAATAACAAAGGTGCATGAATCCCTCAATCTAGTTACCCGAGTAAATTCTTTATACCCCCCGTTTGGGGTGTGACATAGGGTTATTCACCCTTGATAACTATACTAGGATAGATAACAATCCATGCTGAATAGGTAAATTTTTGTTTGGTTATCTTTTCTGTTATTCTCATTGGGAAACGTAAAATTGATATTTTTGTTATTTGGTTCACTTTGGATAAAGCAAGGATAAGTGGTAGATAAGAGATGGATAAGAGTTTATAACTTTTTAAATGATAACTATATCCCTGCATAAATTATTTGTGTTTGAAAATAAGTATGAGAGATGTGTGTGTGATATGATAGATGTGACAGTTTTTGAAATGTGTGTAGAGAGTGTTAAGTTAGATAAATTTTTTAAAATGACAGAGAAGGGTATTTTTATCTATTGGCATAGATAAGCCCTGATAAGCAATTCCACCATTTTCTTGGAATAATTATCAGGCCTTATCTTAGCTTATCCAGACATAGCTATCAAGGTTTATTCTTGTCAAACAAACAGCTGTTTGAGGGCTATTCTACTGTATTCTCCCCTATCCACGGTTTATGCTCTACCCCAAACGGGGGGGGGGGTTATGAGAAAAAGGTGATCTGAGTAGAGTGCAGAAGCAAAGGGAGATCTGCACAACTGTTTGTTTAATTTAGAAGTAGGTGTGGTGTCCATCACTAGCAAATTAGTGATTGATCCAAGATTTTTTGGAGTCCTTTAGCTCCTTTTCATCTATTTGTTTATGAAAGTAAATATTTTATTACATGAAACATATAGTTTAAAATATTAAAGCAAGTGGAGACAACACGATGGATTGTCCCTAACATTATCCTACTTAAACTAAAGGGTATTCTTAGAAAAATAAATCTCACTTTAGCTTCCTACTTTATTTCCACTTTTATGTGAGCTTGCCTTCGTTAATAAAAAAATTCCCCTTTAATTAGGATCATTTCACCAATGACTACCTACCACTTTGTTAAAATGACTTTATTTCAAATAGTGCCATCATCAACCAAATAAAGCAAAGTAGGGTCCCCTCCCTAAAAATTAAATATCAATTATTCCCACAATGACCCTTACCACTGGTTACAGTGGACACACCAAAGACAGCAGAGAAATGTTAGTGGGCACTAACATCACTATTTTACTGTGAATATGACTTTTAAAACACTGTGGCCCTCCAAATTTCTTTTTCACACCATACAAAAATTATGGTCCCCAATAAAAAAAAACTTTCACTCACTAAGTATAACTTTTTTAACCCATAACACGTATTTTATACTTGTCAGATCAATCTATATTTAGAAATATGTGAATTGATTTTTTTGAAGAAAAATTAAAATATTTGTCAACAGATTTTATTTTTAACATGGATTTGTGTAGAAATTCTGGTTTCTGTTTTGTATTTCAATAAGATTTTGAAAATATGATAGATGCGGCACCAATTCCGATTTTATCATCCAATTCTACAATATCCAAAAGCATTGTTGCTAATTTTTTGAGTGCTGCTATACTCGATTTTTTTTTCAATCCAAAACACTGTTATATATATGTACCTCATTAAAAATCCAGTGAAATATATACCTCGTTAGATACTGTATATACCTTATTAAATATTTTCTTACACTTACTAAAAATGAGTTCATTCAACTCAAAATGGAGCAATATACAGTTTTTATCCAAGCATATACTTTAATAGATGATGTTTATTATTTTTTTAAAAATGATAACATGTGAGGTCTGAGATTTGGTTGATGAATGCAACCGAGTCTAACATTTTTCAATTTTCATATCTGGATACCAATATATGAAAAATTATATCTGGATATTGAATTTCTTTGGAAGTACAAAAGTGGAGGGGCGAAAATCGACGTATTCGGGTAGTCGGATCCGTCCGCTCCGTCTCCTCCGACGGGTACCGCTAGGTTGTCTGCGATCCTCCTCCTTGAACGTTGCAAAAATGGGATGGGGGGTGATCTTGACTCGAGTACGGCCCACGGTGGGCCGATTGACAAGATTTTAGGTCTGGACTGAACCTAATGTAACCTCTCAGGCTACCTACGTTGTGAATGGATCAAATCACACATAGTTCCTCTTTTTGGTGGTGGGATCTCGCACCAAAGGTGGTGATGTCCCCAGCGTCCTTTGATGGTCCAGTTAGACGATGTTGCACCAGGGATTTCAAGGAAAAATGTTTTCTCCTCACCTAAGGAGAATTGATTATCTATTTATAGTACTTTGGTGGGTGCCCTAGAATCAATAGTGGATCTTTCTCCCATCGGACGGATTTAGATGATTAAGTATATGTATATTTAGGGATTTGCATCATCAGTCATTGATTATCCCTGATAAATATACATATTTTGTTTTGGATTTTATGGAATCAGTTAATAATGTTTTCAAATCTAACATATATTGTTGGGATTTGGGAATCAATTATTGAAAACTTCAAATCTAATATATATGTTGTTAAGATTTTTGGAAATCCTCAATGATGGTCCATAATTGAAAATATATATTGTTCGGATTTGAAAATCAGTGATAGTTCCAAATCCAAATATATAATATGAGATTTGTATGAGATTTTGAAATATCTGCATTGATAATCACAAAAAATCATATTTTCTATTGGGATTTGATCCTAAATTTGACTTCATCTTTTCTGGTCATGGGATGTGAATGAGTCGACGGGCCGCATTCACGGACTGTGGATGATTCGGGTCGTGGACCTTTGTTAATCGGGTCTTGGATCGCGGACACGTGGAGCATAGTTAGCGGGCCCTGAAAAATGGCGCCTACAAAAAGTCTTGTGAGAGATTTTAACTCAAAAATCATTTGGAAGATGCATGCAAAATGACACTGTGTTTGATGGTGCTCGATCGTACCTACATGATAAATGTGTGGAAACTTTTCTAAGCTTGCATTCAAGACTGGGGGTCTAAGATATGCGATGGCGAGGTCTATTAATTGAGAAGTAGAGCATGGTTGACCCCGACCACTTTGCCTGGTTAGATATCTCTTCTAACTTAGGGGAGGGTTCGATGCTTGTACTTTTATTTTTCTGTTTCTTTTTTTCTCACTTCCTTCATAGTGTACTTCAAATTCAGTTAATGAAATCGATGTAACATATCTACCTCTCGTTCAAAAAATAAAAAAATAAAAAAATAATTGGTTTTATGATTATAAACTATGATAAATACATTTTGATTGAGATTGTACAATCTTTATAACAATTATATTTGAATACCCACCAAAAACTATATTTGAATACATCCTGATAAATATTCACAAAAAAAAAAAAAATTATATTTGAATACGAATTCTTTATCCTTCCTACGATGGATGGTTTTGGTGATATATCAAATTCAAAAAAATTATACAAAGATAAAAATTCTAATTTGATAAGTGATACTTTTTTTATTCACATTCACCTTCAACTTATGTAACAAACAATAAAAATGATTATTTTATTTTTAATTAGATAAGATAACACAACTAAATAAAAAAATTCATTGTTATCTATCTAGATATAGATGTTTATGGGAGTGATTTTAGGGTGGATCAATACAAATCCAATAACAAGATTAAATATTTATATATAGAATATATATTGATCTGTATATTATAACAATAACAATGATGATGATGATCATACTGTTATACTCAGTTATTCTTGTCTTGCTTTTACATACCGCACTTGATTTGAATTTTTTTAATTACATAATTATCTAAGTAAATACATGCTCTTACAAAAAAAAATTTATATTGACTCCAACGAATTAAATGCATACATTTTTATGTTTTAATAGCATAATATAAACTAAATTAATAAAATATATGTTACATCAGATGATTTTATATAGAAAAAATCTATGTAACCCATTGTTTTTTTTATTGAATTTCATATAATCCCCTGAAAACATATATGTAAATACAAATAGCCCGTTGAGTTAAATTCTCATTGACGGATGCATGAGAAATATTCTGTTTAGTTTTTTTTTTTTGAACGAAAGGTAGATGTTTGCTACCCGATTTCATTGCTGAATTTTGAATTAATATTCTATTTAGTTAACCCTGGCTGAAGACACAGTATACTAAAAAACCTCTGCAATGTGTTAAAAATGTAGAAAATCCTATACAAATGATAATTTTACTCATCCAGATAAAGTTTTATAATCTATTTAAAAGAGTAAAATCATCAATTAACTAAATTGAATATTCATAGAATATTTATCATTTATCAATGGATATTGAATTCAGGGGTTATTTGAATTTATATAGATCTTTTCATGGGGTTTATCAAGACTTTGGGAAAGCCAATGAGTTATATGGATTTTAGAAAGTTTGCATAAGTTTATTTAAATTTTTTCCTTTTATATATTGTGTTAGGTGGGCAGTGTCTACAAAAATGAACGCAATATTGTCTTAGGACTCGTTTGGTATATTCATTCTCATTTTGTTGGAACAACCATAAAAATTATGTTTAAAATTATTCATTCATGTATATTCATTCATAAATATTATTGACTAAATTTCTCTTTATACAAAATCTACGAAATGATTCCTTAAAAGTAAGAATTTCCTTTATAGATCAGATTTTCTAAACTGATCATTAGCATAACAAGTGCTAAAATAGAATGTAAACTTTTTTTATATTTATGCCCGAATGACCAAGGAAGACCACGTGGTCCCACGTGACATTACACTTTTGTTTTTTCCCCAAACGGGGACAAGTTTACTTATATATCAAAAAAAAGTTACATACGTCTGAAAGGGACAAGTTTACTTATATATCAAAAAAAGTTACACACGTCTGAAAGGGACAAGTTTACTTATATATCAAAAAAAAGTTACATACGTCTGAAACGAGTAGCTAACCAACTAGCTACTTCTGTTATACATCTTTTTAAATCTCTTAAATAAGGGGTCAAAACATGTCTAATACTATCATCATACATAGCTTCAGATAAACCATGTTTTTGTGTTTTCCGAGCATACTGGGCCAAAGCCTCCGCCGGCCGAACTTGACTGCGGGAAACTTTAAAAAAAATAATCCGGTCCCTGTCAGAGTCATACTTTTGAATGGATTCCACTATCCAATGATCCCTGTAATAAATTAATTAACACCTCAGAATCAGAACAAACAACAAGATTTTGTAGGCTCTTCATTCTAGTGAATTATTGCAATCCCATTCTAATCCCTTCCGCTTCCATTTTAAGTGGGGAGCTCCATGGCCAACTAGCAAAACCTGGAATACGCCAAAGAGATTTCCATCTTTCTTCAAGCTGCGACCTAGATAGGCAAAGGGTTAAGAAGATCGTATAGCTCCCTTGTCGAAGGTTTATCAGAGCCACAGCCCTCCCAAACCCATCGAGAACGACCATCCTTTGTTCTTTGTGGAACTGGTTGACTTCTAACCAAATTGACCCAAAAAACTGGCAGCACTCGACTCAAAACTTCTCCGGACCACTGCCCATCTTGAATATTATCAGACAAGCAAAATTCCAGCCCTGCTTCATCCATATTGATGAAAGTTGGTATTCTATTAAATGGGACCGGCATAAACCATGGATCTCGCAGTAAATTTTGTTGATCCATACTCACCCGGCATTAAGCGCGTACATGTAGGCGGATGCAGTCTTTTTTTTTTTTTTTTATATAGGGGGATACAGTCTTCTTAGAAAAAGATGACTCACCACCCCGTTGTATTTAAGTTGCATATATTTTCCAACCATTGATGAACATATTAAAAATTTAAATGCCAATTTAGCTAATATGGCTTCAAGGACCCATATTAACAGAGATGGCCATAAGTTAGTTAATAAACAAATCAATAATCTATATCAAAAATTAATTCAACATATCATGGAAAAGGAAGGTCAGCCGTGACATGAGAAGTTGAGAACTGTAACGGGAACAGGGAAAGCAGAGTCCTTATATTTTTTATGATAATATAATAATATAATATTAAATATGATCTTATATTATAATCGTATGTTTATATATATATATTAAGTGACGTACATTAATGTCGTGGTCCGTCTGTAGCTTGTCTCGCACCCGTCTTTATCCAGGCCGAGAACCCGGCACGTGGGGCCCACATCCGTGCCAATCACTTGCGCACGTGGGCACAGCCAGTCCTCTTCTGGCTCTCCAAGTTGAGGTCGCACGTGCCGGGGGAGTGCTTCGTAATGGCACACGTGTGATTGCTTCTCATCTTTCGCGGATCATGTTTAATTCAAGGGAAAATCCAAATAACCCCCTATAAACTTACTGAAATCCATATAATCCCCTGACTTTTCTTAAAATCTATATAACCTCTTGAAAACACTTAGTAAATCCAAATAACTACTTGAATGAAATTTTCGTTGATAGACGATGAATATTTTGTGAATATTCTGTTTGATTAACCCTTACTAAAAACACAATATACTAAAAACATCCTACAATGTGTTAAAAATATAAAAAATCCTATGAAAATTATGATTTTACCCCTCTAAATAGATTATAAAACTCTATCGAGATTGATAAAATAGTCATTTATAAAGGATTTTCTATATTTTTAACACACATTGTAGGATTTTTTTGGTATACTGTATTTTCATCCAGGGTTAACCAAACAGAATATTCACAAAATATTCATCATCTGTCAACGAAAATTTTATTCAGAGGGTTATTTGGATTTACTAGATGTTTTGACGGGGTTATATGGATTTCAAGAAAAATCAGGGGGTTATATAGATTTCAGTTAGTTTATAGGGGTTTGTATGGATTTTTCCCTTAATTCAAAGTCTGTTTCCTTACTGTGGTTTTTATGTGAAAATCGATAGAATTTTTTTTTAATATTTTAGGGAAATATCCATATGACCCCCTGTATTTTATGAAAATCCATGTAACCCCCTGTAAGTTTCCATGATTAAACAAATACCCCCTTGGGTTAATTTTCGATCAACTATTAAGGAATATTCACGGAATATTCCGTCAGTCAATGTTACCCAGTACATTTGATATGCATATAACCCCCTATAATTTAGCCAATATCCAAAACCCCATCTACATGACAAAAATACTCTTTCTTCGACCCATTCATTGAATCTCTTCCTCCTTCCTCCCAACGGTCTGATTTTTTATCGTTGGGAGTGTTGTGTCTTCAAAACCATGATAAATTGCTTGTGATCCATAGTGTTGTAGTCATCTTCTCTTATTGTTTATTGTATTCTTTCATTCCATCTTCATGACATAGGGTTTTTTCTAACAACACCATTTTCTTCTTCATGTTTTAATCCCACTGTTCTAAAGCCAAATTGAGGGATCTTGTGCTCTATCACTTGTAATCAAAGACGGAATTTTCTCCTTTGAAGCTTCCAAGCAACTATGTCGGAAAGTGTTAGTGTTTATCTTTTGCATACCAAGTGTTTGATAAAATGTTTGAATGAATTGTCTTAGCTTATTTTTCATTACAGGTAAGTAGCCTACGAAACTCGAACGTCAATCCATTTCCTGTGCATATTCGGCCATGTGAATGTCATTGCAAGAAAGGCGAATGTCCGATCTATACTGTAAAGATGCCTAACACATGTTCTGTGTTCCACATGTTGGTAAACCAGAGGTACAACTGACTCTAGACCCTTGTCCTTGTCATACATGAAAACGAGGCCTTCTATCATCCTGAGTGCTTTGTGAAGGTTCTGCAAGATTTCCAATAGTCTCCACTCTCTGTTTCAACAACAACAAATGCAACAGGGAACTGAAAACTACTCGCATCAATCGATGTGGCACTAAGCATAATCCCCTTGTATTTAACTTTGAGATGACTCCCATCCAAACCAAGAAAGGGTCTACAACTCTTTATGAACCCCATTCTGCAAGCCTCAAGACAGATGAATAACCTCTGGAAGGAATGATCAACTTCTAGAACATATTGGACAACACTCCCTGGATTAGCCTTCAACAGATCCTCACGTAACTTAGGAATGAGCCCATATGAGTAAGCAGAATTGCCATGTATGATCTCTAACGCCTTCCCCCTTGCATGCAAGACTCTTAAGTATGGCAGTGTGAGATTGTACTTCTCTTGTATTTCAGCCTTCAACTTTGATGGACCAACTTCTAGAGTTTTCTGAAGCTTTGGGATAAACTTATTTGCAAGCCATCTTGAGGTTGCCATTTCATTTCCAACCTTGTTCACACTTGTGCATGTGTGCTCATCTTTCAGTGTCTTCACCTGAAAAGTCACCCTATCACGGAGAACTGATGCATGGATGTGCCAAGTGCAGGGACTACTCTTGCACCTAGCTGTCACACAACACCTTTCATTCTTCTCGTAGAACACAGCAAACTCATGTATCACATAGTGTTGTTTCAAGGCATCTCGAAACCGTTTCACATTGGGAAATTTTGAACCGACCTTCATATTAGGTTTCGTCATCGACCTCCACATATTCGCTCTCGAATTCATCTGAACATACCTTATCAGAATCTGATCCACTATCATTGACCTCCATTCCTCCAACTTTTAGAACTTCATCACCTAGACCATATGGATCTTCCTCATTCTCCACACTATCATCTGACATGCTTTGTTGTTTCTCATCATGGATAAAAATATCATCAACATCAAGATCTTCAACATTAAATTGCATCTCCTCATGTTCAGTGTCCACGTCATTGTCGCTTGAAATAGTATTTTCAATCTACATGGCCTAGGGATTATCCTCAATAGGGGGCTGAAAAGGGGACTGATTCGCATCATGATTCACCACAGGGGAACAAGCTTGAACAATGCTCTCTATAGATCTCTAATTTCCCACTACTGTTTGTGATACTACCTCACTGGCTGCTACTGAATTGGGGTTGCAAAAGAGGGTTCGACTTCATCTTCATTGTCAATGACATATAGTATGAATTTCTTGCTTCTTTAATTTTCTTTGAAAATTTGAAGGAGCTTCACATGATTGTTGACCACTATATACCCCCTTGGCAATGAGTTAAGTATCATGTAAATAAATTTGACTGGCCGAGCATTAGTAGAATTTACCCAAGGCCCAATATCCTCCCATAAGTCGATCATTGCAATCTTTTCTTCATCAAGAGATACTGTAAATTGCTTTCCATACAAATATTGTTGCCCGTAATGTGATTTGACTGTTTTCCACTGATCACCATGCATAATTGTAACTCGGAATACTGTATCTTCATCCATAATTGCCTTCATTTTACATAAACAGACCCAAATTAATCGCTAAACAATGACATATAATAGAATGCAATGAAAGCCTTAAACAAACATCTATAAACAAACATCCTCAATCAATGAAAAGCCCTAAATAGAATATGCCCTAAACATCTCCAATTTTTTTTCCCCTAAACATTAAATCTCAACAACATTCAATATGTAAGATAGAAAAAAAACCCAAATAAAATTTGCGCTAAACATCTCCAATTTTTTCCCTAAACATTAAATCTCAACAACATTCAACATATAAGATAGAAGAAACAACTCTGAGTAGAATTTTCCCCTAACACACAAGATCCATAAATAGACAAAAACTCTAAACACACAAAATCCATAAATAGATCACAAAAAAACCCCGAACATGAAGCACAATAACAAGCATAAAAAATACATCATTTTAGGGCATCAAAACCAATCATTTTAGGGCATCAAAACCAATCATTTTAGGGCATCAAAACCAATCATTTTAGGGCATCAAACAACACCTCTATTTTGGGGATGAATAACAAGGATTTTAGGGCATCAACAACAATAATCAAACACAGGATATTAGGGCATCAAAATTCATACCTTGTCCACCACAATGAACAGAGAATGATTGCACGGTGTTTGGGGATGAAAAGTCTAAAACACGAGAGAGGAGAACCCGTAGGAATGGGAAAAAAGCATATGAGAGCCCGGTCCTCGTGTCGGCATTCGTTGAGAGGTCGACGACTACTCAAGTTGTCTGTGTATATGAAAGTGGGAAAGTTGTGTTTGTGAAAGTGGGGGTTTCAATCGGGTTATGTGTGTTGATGAAAGTGACGGGGGTAAATTCATCATTTACACATGTGTAGTTAGATTAACTTGACCTTGGTAACTTGGTGTTGACGTTAGAGATCTAGATCTATTTAACCAAAATTTACAGGGGGTTATATGAATTTTCAGAACACAAAGGGGGTTATATGGATATTAGCTAACATACAGGGGGTTATATGGATATTTCCCTATATTTTATAATCAAGTCCATATTTAAAAATAGGGAAAAATCGATCTAGCTCCCTGAAAACTTATGAAAAAAAAAAGTCCTTGTAAAATTGATAAATCCCCTAAGGTCCCTATCTCATTAGATATAATTTATTTTAGTCCCTATAACTAACCAGACGTGTGATTAACCCTAACCATGCATGATAAATTACTTTTATACCCTTTTAAAATTTATTTTCTTTGTTAGAAAAAAATAGATATAACTCCCTGAAAACTTATAAAAATCGAAAAAAAGTCCCTGTGAAATTTAAAAATTGTCTTAACTCCCTGAAATCTTCTAAAAATCATTAAAAAATCTATGTGATTATCTAAAAATATATATTGATTCATTTAAATTTTATTAAATAAATTATAGTTTTACAGTCAAAGTGTTATGCTTTTTATTGCTAGTAATTTTGAGTTAAGAATGCATTATAGAATTTTGATTTGGTTTTTAAATTGTTTTCTCTACTGATTTTGTAATGGAGTTAATGAAACTGTAATTTTTTTTTTGTTCAGTCTCTGTAATGAGATTGAGGAGGGAAAAATGTTGAAAAATGATTAAATTTTGTAGATCAATTGAGGTTCGAAGGATTTTTTTTTTTTTTTTTTACAGATGAGGATGACATTTCAGGACATAATGATGTTGAACAATGACGGGGGTATTTTTGTTTTACAAAAGAACTAAATCTAATTTTATAAATTTTGTAGGGACTGAATCCAATTTTAGTAAGTTTCTGAGGACTTATTTCAATATACTCTTGACCGGGGGACTAAATTCATTAACCATATAAACTTTATGTGGATCTAGGATAATTCTATGATTTTAGAGGGACTTTTTGTGATTTCAAGAAGATTTCAGAGAGTTAAAGAAGATTTTTCCCTTAAAAATAAGTTTGAGAATTAACTTTTTTTAAAAGTTGAGTTTAAAATTAAAATTACAAGAAGTTGTTTCTCAATAATTATGAAAAATCTAGCTTTTCGAAATTATTTGTAAAAATGTGTCAACAGTTTTTAAACAAGTTGTAGATTTTTTTTCTGTTTGAAAATAAGTTCAGAGAAATATGATTCCTGCAAATCTATAATCTTTCCAAACCAACGTACAAATGCCCCTAATATTTTTTTTAAAATCTAATATATATATATATATATATATATATATATATATATATATATATATATATATATCTTGAAATTATTTTTTCAAAAGATGGAAAATTAATTTTTAACTCATTTCCAGCAATGAGGATTTGATCCTCTACTTTTGTTACATGGTTTTCATTTCATTACATGAATGGTTCATGTGTGATGAATGAACTCATTTCATTTTTTAATTTTGAACCATCTGATTGATTTTAAACACAATATATGTACAAAAAAAGTCTCATTTTTCTCTCTATCACTCTCATTTATATTTCAGACTCTATCTGTTTCGACATTGATATTGAAATATAAAGTAGTGATATGGTGAAGTCCATGCGGTCCGTGTGAACTGCGTATATACATTATTTATCGAGGTATATACATCGATAAGGAAATCATATGAGCTCATTGAAACATATACTTCACTGGACAATTTGCATTCTTTATCGACGCATATACCTCAATAAGAAAGTTATATATGTGGTTCGCATGGACAGCAATAAAAGCATTTGATCATTTCACTTGAAATATATATATATAATTATCTAAAAAAAATACAAAAAAAGGAGAATCAATTTTGATATGCCCAACTATTTTTTTCTTTATTAGGATAATTTATAAATATTTATGTATATGATAGATAAATAGAATAAACTACTCATGCTAACAAAAAATTTTTTTTTTCTTAATTATTTAATTTTTTTAAGTTTTTAAACACAAACATTAACATATAAGTTCATTTTTGTAGAAACAAATTGAAAACTCATTGGATAATTGACATGTGACTATGTGAGCGCTAGGTATTGTTGTTAGAATTGAGAAGCATGAGTCATTTAAATTATAACAGGTGCAATTCATCATAAAATAAGTACAAAAATCTGGGAAAATTAATTAGAGGCCTCTGGGAACACCTCTGTAATAACAATAGGTTCGTAAACTTTTTCTTATTTTCTTTAGGTCCCTAAAGTGACTGAGCTATTTTTTCTGAGTCCCTGGCACTAACAACCGTTTCATTTTGTGTGCACTCTTTCAGTTATACCCCCCAATATGTACACTGTTATGCGCAGCGTGTACACTCTTATACCTGTTATAGGTTATGTGTCTTACATTGTGTATACTGTTATGCACAATGTGTACACTATTATATCTGTTATAGGTTTTGTGTGTTTTACTGTGTATACTGTTATATACGCAGTATGAACATTGTTATCCATAGTTTGTACACTGATATCGGTGGGCGAGATCGGGGCCCGAGTGTTACGCCTCGGAGCGGCCGTCCCTGGATCGTAGCAATATATAAATATCAGGTGATCAATACAAGAGGTCAATAATGACTCCAAGGGATACATCGATGATCCAACATATGACATATCTGGTTTAAAAAAGCAATAATAATAGATAGCTTATCAGAAAGTGCGGAAGCGTAAAATGACATAAATTTATAATCCAAAGTAATATTACAGATCCAATTAACACAATTACTGCCCTGTGAGAGCTAAGTCTAGTCCAAATCAACTAAAAATAACGACATGTGTCTCAAGCACGAATACCATAACATACAGGCAAGAGGAATGCTGATGGCCTAACGTTCGTAGAACCAAAAGATCGGACGCTGCAACAACTACTGGAATCCCACCTCATGGAGCTCCTCAGTCAAGATCAACTCAGCCCCTGGTGGAGGAACAATACACGAGCAGTGAGCTACAAGCTCAGTGAATGGTAAGAAGCCACACATCGCATCTATATCACATCAATAGTACAATAATAGTTTCAACCAAGACATGGAATAACCTATAATAATAGAACATCATGCAATGATGTGCCCTCACTATGCCCTCACTCTTGCCCATAGGGATGTCAAGAGACTTTTGTGAGAAATCAATACGCTAACGCTCTACATCATTCGGTAGCCCTCTTCCAGGTAGCCCTCTTCCTGGTGGCCTTCCAACATCATGGCGGCACTACGCAGGAAAGCTTCGACGCTGGACAGCTTCAACGCACGATGATGTGTAAAAGAAACACTCTACACTCATAATATAACCCTTATAAATCCTACACCATCGGTTAATCATTATTGATACGCTATCGAATTCTTATAAATTCCCATAAAGTTGCATCCCTCAGATGCGGGAAGATTAACTATATTCACAACTAAATAATGTCCTAACATGACCCCAAAGGCGGGTCCTACACACACCTATAACTGATAGGCAAAGTTTAGTATTCAAGTATTTAGTTTTAACATTCCAAAATATATCAAAGCTAAGTATGGAACTATACAAACTTAATGATAAATAGCATACCACATATTTAACTAATCATGAAGCAAATTCAATATACGAATCTCCTATGGCATACCATATTCAATGATATTAAATACATAAGATACAATATCATGCTAGCATTAGATGTATAAAAATATGGTTATTTATACATGTATTATGGTGGACAAACAAGTAATGGGTATGGATATAAATTATCTACGCAAAATACAAATTATAAATATATATGCATTATCGAACATGGTAAGTTATAATCCTAATAATACGTCCATTTATAAGAATACTATATAACTACAGCTCTTTTAGAATACACGGAGCACGACTACGTGTATTATGCGCTTCCTAAGTGGGCGGATCGAACCACTCACTGTTACCCATATCGTCGCGAGTTCTGTCAACGAAAGCTGCAAAACACAATCAATGATGCTCAAGTAAAATATGAAGTCTCCTGACACACATACAAGACAACTTCATGAAGACACTAACTCTTGATGGTTCTCACATCATACATAATAGCTCTTTGACACACAATCAAGTAAAACTGGTACATCTACTACAACCAGCACTAAACTTTAATCTCCACAACACCAAATACACATCCACTAATTCTGAAATAAATCATACATATTCTTTAACATGTTAGGATCATAATATGTGAAGACATCATAATCTGATTTGGCCTCTACATGACCGAAATAAAATATTTTCAGACACAGGTCATTTCCTACGTGAATCTGAACAGTCCATGCAAATCTGGTTCTAACTTACGACATAGATAATATTATGATACCAAATTTCATATATAGAATCTAGACATATGGATGATCATATCATATGAAGACACAATCCTAAACATGTCTCTAAGTACTAGTTTCACAAGGATTGTTACATAACAGAAATCTGTCATATTATAATACAAAACTCTCAACAACAAGAAAAGGAGAAAAACACATACAACAGCACCTATGCATCCTTGCTGACCATCCAAAGCACTAGATAATAATACTCATACTTCATTGAAGCATAAACACAAACACTTACATGACACAAAGGAAAAATAAACATACCATGAAAAGAAAAGGGGAAAAAGATGCACACAAAGGATTCCACCACCACCACCACCACAAGTAATCAAGTCATCACACATAGCCATAACCACCACTAAATCAGCACCCTCATGTAAGTCAAAACAACAATGAGGTCAAAAGAATGCCATGGAGAAGAAGAGGGAGGTGGGGGGAAATACATGGTTCACACACATACTCACCATCCTTTTCACTCTTCCATCATTTTCTTTTCTTCATCTTCACTTGCACCACCAACAATCACACACAAGCCCTAGAGAGAATGAAAGGGGGAGAGAGAGAGAGATTAAACTCAATTTAGGGTTTTGAGTGTGAGATGGGGGTAAAAGAGGTACAAATGTCCTTGGTGTGATGAGGTAAGGAGGGGGGATATACTTAGCCTTATACTCACCTCTAATAGAGATATTAGGAACCAAGGGTTGGAGAATGGGATGATACTTGCCTAGAGTCATCACCCACCCAATCAAACAACCAAACAAAACCCAGTAACAGCTAAACACGGATATCATTTGGAACTTATAATTTTTAAAACGATGTCAGAACGCGATGAAAATTTACAGGTAAGTCAAAGCAGATATGAGGATCACCGATATGCGGTTATATTTTTAAATTAAGCACCTGAACTCTAAAAAAAAAACATGATACTTAATCACTCAAAAGTGACACAAACATAACACCAGGAGCGGTCAGGATCTATGATAGGGTCGCGGGAGGGGTCGAGGTCGTGAATGGGGTTGCAGGAGGGGGTGTGGGCGGTGATGGGGCTGCGGGAGGCGGTCAGGCTCTAGTGGGAGGAGGTCGGGAGAGGTCAAGGGGTGCAATTGGGGGCGCTGGTGGAGGCGAGATCGGCTGGTGGTGGGTTGGGGGGAGGGAGGGGGGTTGGTTGAGGGGGCGCAGTGGGGGGGTGGGGTTGGTGGAGGTAGTCTCATATTTTCATTTGTTTTGGGGAGAAAGAGAAAGTTGGGGGAGAAAAGAAAAAACATATTGAGTTGGGGCTAAAAGAGGAAGAAAAAAATTAGGTTGGATAGAAGTTGGATGGAATGATCTAAACATAATATCACTACTAACTAAGGGGCCTAAAGAAAATAAGAAAAAGTCCAAAGACTTATTGTTATTACAAAGGTGTCCCAGGGACCTATAATTAATTTCCTCTTTTTTTGAGAGAATAAAATAAAATAAAATAAAATAAATTTAAATAATAAATAACACAAATATGTAAAATATTATATCCATTCAACCTTAATATCCCTTTTATCTCTCTAAAATAACCCCCTGAAATGAAAAACCAAATTTGCTGAATTTCAACATTTTTTGAGCTTGTTATAAATTCTTTACAAACATATCATAATCATATTCAAAGAAATCACAGGTCACAGATACTGCTGTCGAGACTCACACAGACAGGTTTGTGCAAAAACTACCAATGGACAAAGGACACAAAACCTCACCACTCATATCAAATATCAATCTTCCACGTAAATAGCCACTCATTTAAACTTCAAATTATTTCCTTTATACAAATAATAACATGAATTATTCAACCCTTCAACTGTGGTCCATCAATAATAACGTAAATAGCCACAGATACTGCTGTCGAGACTCATACAGACAGGTTTTTTTTTATTTTTTATTTGGTATGTCCCATGGATCAATCAATCAATCCCACGTACTGATGGCTTAGTGATAACAGGACGTCTCTCCCCTAGAAAAGTTGTGCTGATAACAAGACAGAAAATTGACTGAAAAATTGGTTTAGTGAGATGCCCGGGTCAGGTCTAATGTGCATTGGATAATTTGATTGTTCAACACTATCGTGATCAGAGACAGATCCAAGATAATATTTTTGGGTGGGCTATATTAAAAACTAATTTTTTATTTTTATATTTGATGTAATTATTTTATATACCAAATAATGTGATATTTAAAAAACATTTAATATTTTTTATAACTTCATACATTGTGATAACGTAGTATACACTGTATATCATGGTGTATGGAATAAAAAAATTATTTATTCATAAGAAAAAAACTACACTACTATATCTCAATTTATATATTACTTCATCAATAATGATTTTTAGGCCCCAATTGGTAGACCCTATCTCAAGCCCCATGAGGTGGCAAGATTGAATTACCCACTTTATCCTTCCTATCTAAATAGAGAAGTTTTTTCCATAACCGATTCCTTAAATCTCAAAGTGGTTATGATTTAGGATATTCTCTCTCTTTTTAAAGCAATCAATTCAATTGAATACCAAAAAAATAAGATTTATATTTTTTTATTCAGATTGATATGTGGAAAAAATATCGAATTCAGTTTTAGTGGGGATTGGAGGAGAAGATTACAATTACTCTAAATTTTTTTTTTTATTTGCGATCTGATTGTGGTGCGAAGAATGATGATCCATTCAGGTTAAGCTTTTCGATCTGAATAAAACATATTGTTCTGATTTTACATTCATATTTGAATCATCAATACATTTTTGAGATCGAATTTAATTTAAATTCATATACATTGCCACTGTATCTGAATTTGTAGCCATGCATAATATTATTCAATACGATTTTTGATATCTGAATAAGTACAATTTGTATAATCATTTTTGTTGTTGTGTATGTGTATAAGTATGCATATTGAGTCGTTCAGTATATTTTTAACCTTGCATGATCATTATTTAACTCATTCGGATTCAAGATACATTGTTATCTAATGTAAAGTTGTTAATTCAGATTCCAGATACATGTGTATCTTAATTATTTATCCAACCCAATTTGTTGTTTGTTATTTTTCTTTTAGTGGATTTGATTAATGTGTATCTAAATAATATTTAATTATTTTTTGACATCTATATTTAAAGACTTTTATTAATCATCTAAGCAATGTCTCATTAGCATATAAACCATAATTGTTTCATTTTTAAACTCATTCAGATTCCAGATACACTTGTATCTAATGTAAAGTTGTTATTTCAGATTTCAGATACACGTGTATCTGAATTATTTACCTAGCTCAATTTGTTGTTTGTTATTTTTCTTTTTAATGGATTTGATTAATGTGTATCTCAATAATATTTAATTGTTTTGTCATGTATATTTAAATATTTTTATTAATCATCTAAGCAATGCTTCATTAACAGGTAGAATATAATTGTTTCATATGAATATATTCATCTGTATCTGAAATTCTAATATATTCATTTGTAGCTGTATCCGAAAAAATAGAGGTAGAGGTTGGAGGAGATGGAGGTCGAAGGAGTGCTCGAAAGGTAGCCGATCCATCTCTCATATGATAGAGGGCGACGAGAGCAATCCAAAGGTCGTGACGCCGATCGCCGGAGATGAGAAGGCCGCCCGGAATTAATTTTTGAAGTAGTGGATGCTTTATAAGGGTGAAAAAGAATTTTTTTCAAAGAAAGAGTGCTAGAGGCGGTTATTCAATCTCAATTAATGAGAGATTATTTTTTATAATGAAAAATTCAAATATAAAGGAAGGATAGTATTGTCTCTGCACTTTTTACCTTTAAAAAAAGTCAAACAGGGAACTAATAAATTAATGACACCTATTGGGGCTTCTCAATGGGGCTCAAATTTTGGGGTCCATGTAGCAAGACCCATTACTTCATATAACAACATGTACTTCGACAAGAGAGTGCATAATTTTTTTTAAAAAAAGGAAAAACGATGTGGATTACAAATGAGACTATAGAAAAGGCTAGACATATCATTTTTTTTTCAGCCCCAATTTTAGTCCTATATGCGTCGATAGAAAATCACCGGAGCATATATTTACAATAACAAGGTATATGTTTTGATATAAATTTTACATATTTTTTATAAATGTGTTCATGCAATTTATTAGAATATATGCTTTATTTTTTTAATAAAATCATGTATCTCATTGAATGAAGTAAATATTATTTTTAAAAATTTCAAAACACGTGTAAACTGAAATTATGATTGAAAAAAAATATGTCCGTAATATTATTTCAATATATATAACAAATAACCAAAAAAAAATAAAAATTGGGCCGTGCTGTATCCCGGCAGAGCCAACCTTTACGTCCGCCCTTGCTCGTAATTGTCCGATCTTCTCTTTTGTTATGATTAAGATATTTGGTAAGATTCACAACTAAACTTAGAATTCAATTAAATTCTAAATCTTCATTTTTAGGATTCAATTAAATTGTATGTGTCAAAATGAGAAGATCAGGTAGTCAGGAGTTTGATTGTCCAACGTGCGTTGAATCTAACCCAATCCCTTTAGTGAGCCTCTGTTGCCACTATTTCAGGAATTAATAGTGGTTTGACCCGGCCCATCAAAAAAAAAAAAAAAAAATTATTACACACATATCATTTTTCAATTTCATAGACCTTGCTAGCCGCTATACTCACAGCAACGAAATATACATCTCAATAATTTTTTAAATAATTGAGTTCATACTTATGTATACTATTTTTTAAATAAATGACAGCATGTTGTGTGGATAAGAAAGTAGGCTGCAAAAAGGACTAGGAATAACATTTTCCTAGAAAATAAAAACAAGTTGATCAATCAACCAACCTTCGACCAAAACTAAGGCCGGTAAACCAGCCAAGCCGCTCGGGTTCGGCTCGGGCTTGACTCGGTTTAAGCTCGTTCAAGCTCGTTCAATTAGATAAGCGAGTGAGTTTGAACAATTTTTAAATCTCAGTTAGGCTCGGGACCTGGATCGAGCTTCATTTTGTGTTCAAACTCGGCTCGTTTGTGTTATAAAAAACTAAGTTGAAGCTTAGCTCAACTCCTTTGTAAAATCAAAACATTAAACCAATACAAAGTTATGCTCATTTAGGCTCATGAACTTGGCTTATTTACGCAAAATTTTTATTTTCAACCCCTAAAAACCCTAAAATAAAGAAGAACATTTGGCTAGTTGAGACTCGTGAGCTCGACTCAGCTCATTTATAAATGAGCCAAGCTTAAACATGTCAAAGCTCAGTTTGTTCGGCTCGTTTACCACCCCTAACTAAAACAACCTCCTTTGATTGTGCCCTCATTCATATTCGTCAAAACGAAAATAAAATAAGTGAATAAATAAATAAATGTTATTTTACCTATCCAAAAATAAATTTTCATTTTCGATTAAAAATCAAAACAATTGTATGCATTTTATTCTGATTTTTTTATTATAATAACCGGACAAAAACAATGTTCATACAGTCACAGAAAATCTTCAATCGCCCACTGACAAACGCAGATCAACTGCGTTTAAATTAAAGGCATATTATGCTAATCTATTGTTAATATTTCATTATGAATTTATTGAGAGAAACTTCGCAGAGGTTACTCCCTAAATCATGTGATTAGCCTACTAATTAATGTGGAAAGACTTGCACTAATATAAGCTTATTGTGGGGAGGAGCTGTCATTAAATTCCTATCAGAAAATTCAGTTTTATCCTTTTTTGTCAAACACAATAATTTAGGTCATCGTACAAACAATAATGTATGTCATTGTCTAAATGAGAGCTTTATATTTCCACAAGGGATTGTTTGGTTGCACTTAAAATCAGTGTTTATTAAGTTTAAAATTAAAAATCAGCATTAATTCTGTTTGGTTGGACTTCAAATAAGCTCTCATTATTAGCCTCATCCAGTCATTTTTTACTACTTTTTTTCAACCCACTATGTCTCATTGAAAGAGTCGGCAAACGTGTTAAGCCATTCAACCATGTTGTAAAAAGACCAGAATGCTCCCACACTATTTTTCGTAATTACATAGGGTATTTAAGCCTTCTTTCAACCAAACAAGCCATTCTCTCTCCTCATTTCTCTACGCCAATTTCACCCTTTTTGAACCCTAGAATGGATGAGTAAACTAGAGAATAACGTTTAACCTGCTACAGATCTTCTGTGCCGATCTCCTTCAAGTGCTAAAGTGATGTTCTTCGACTGATCCAGGAAAGTTAAAACCCTTGAAATCACTCTGATCTGCTTCCTCCTCACGAAACGCGAGCTTACACGGACGAGACCCTCTGACCGTCTCCAACAAACCGTCTGAGTCTCTCCGATCTGCTTCCTCCTCTTTGGATCTCCTCCCCAGCCAACGATTTAGGTAAAACCCACCACAAAAGCCTCCTTTCATGTTATTTCTTCAGATCTGTCGATATAAAACTGTTTAGTGTTTCATGGAGATGAATGTATATGTTGCATCGGCTGATTCATGTTTTTTTTTTCTATTTCAGGTCGATCAGATTTGGAAGTAGGTGATGGATTGGTTTCTGAGTGAAAAACCTGATTTTTTTTATTGTGGGATTGTCTCTAGATCTTGATTTTATTGATTGGTGATGCATGGATTTGTGGTACTATTATCTCTGTTTCTAGGTCTTTGAATTTTTTTTCTAATAGGTAAGGTGTTTTATAGCTCCACTATTTTTTTGTGATCTGATTTGTGCTTAATATTTAATCAAACACAGTTATCTAAATAACTGCGTAATATTTTTCGCTGAACCAAACACAGTTATCTAAATAACTGCATAATATTTTTCGCTGAACCAAACACTTTTTTTTCTGAACTTCTAAAGATTATCAGCATAATATTTTTCTGCACTTATTAATGAGTACTTAAAATCCGCATCCCGCCATTGCCAAACACCACCTAATACTCTTTTGTGAAATGGGTGGGATTGGCACGTTGACTAATTACCTGATGTATTCTTTTGGGGAAGAACTTTTGCAAAATCATTCATTAATTGAATTAAATATGAATATCTCATGAATTAAGTTCAACAAATGACTGAATCCATCTGCTTTTGAATTGCAAAAGTCATTAATCGAACTGCATGACCCATAATCAAGCTAAATCATTCATTGAAATGAATGAAATAGCCATATGAATCAAACTTAACAATCCATAATCAAATTCAACAAGGTGAGGTGACATCAAAATGAACTTTATTTGTTGTGTTAAATTCAATTGAATAACTTTTGTGGTACATTGAAAGGGACATCACATTAAATTGAACTCAGTTCATTTAAGCCTTAAATTGAACTGAACAATTCATTAATGGAACTAAAATAACCAGGCAACGAATTGTCCGAACCCAAATTTTCTCACACAACCGGAATCATTAAAAAAAAAAAAGGCCACATAATAAGTGGGTCTCCTTTCCAAACGCTACCTGAGATCTTCTAATCATCTAAACATCAGCATAATAAAAGAAGCCTTGCATCATTGTGTTTTCATTCCAGAAAAAGCAAGCATTGAATGAATTATGAATTATTAAGTAATGATGATGATGCTATCCGAGGTTTCGCCGATTGGATAACATTATACAAAACTGCAGATTGGTGTCCCATCTTCAAAAGGAAGGAGAATTTAAAATACTGAATGCATGCTTTGAAGCTCATTTTATATCAAGTTAATGATGGTTACTTTTGATGATCTGTACATTACTCCTAAGTTTGGGCTATCTTTTATTACATATACGCTTGTTTTTGTGTCAACCGTCCATTTCTCTTTATGTCCCATCCATATGGTCATAAAAAGGAATGCCTGAGACAGAGACCATAAACAAAGCTTTCACTGGGTCCACCTCCTTTTCATTTTATGTTCTCAAAACTTCAATAAATCACACAGCCTCCCAAAATTTCATAGACTTAATCATTGCCACATGTTTGCCTCATCCAAGCTCAAATATCTTATAAAGGATGATCAAATCAAGATGAATTATAGTCTATATTTGCATAGAATTGATTCTCCCCTCAAAAAACAAGGTTTCCTAGTTTGAGTATATTCTGTACAGGACTGCTTTGAAGTGAAAACAAATGCCTTGCTTTCAGATCCATCTCATTAACTCATTATGACCAACGGTTGGAGCAAAAGCAGTAACATGGGGCAAGACAGGGTTCCAAATCAATTACATTATGAAGACACTCATAAACCCTAACTTATCTTACCTTGGAAATATATTATGTTGAGCGCTGATACATGCAGTCCCATTTGCGGCCTGATACACACAACGCAATATATACTGCAATATCATGGTGTATAATTTCTATCATAGTGTATGATATGATTTTTTTTAATTTTTTCAACTCGGAAAAAAATACACTATTATATTTCAATATATACATTATTTCAAAGATAGGAGAGTGTATGATTTTTTTTAAAAAAAGAAAAATGGTATGAACTGCAATTAAGGCTGCAATGGGCGCTGAATATATCATTTTCCTATTATGTTTCAACCATTAGACTTTCTATAAATGGATTGCAAACTCCTAATATGCTGCTAAACAGAGTAGCAAAACTATGAAATATTGACATCTAATGCACATATAGAGATCAATTAAGTTTTAATTAAACTGCATGCGCACGAACAAGCCATAAGACAGCATGCAATATGTGATAAGCTAAAACCAACCGTTGTATATACAAAATCACAGGAAAAATCAATTTATGTAGAAAACAACATATAATACAGTCATCATCAATGCCTTCAAATGTCGCCAACTAATGGGGAAAAAAATTTAATCTCTGAAAGGGCCTCAACAGAAGTAATAGTTCTCACCTTCTCCTCCATAGAATTGTTTTGTGTCTCTTTTTTGTTTACTTTTCCTTCTTTTCTTTTTCTTTTTAGTAATTCTCATGTTCAGTTCCTTCCTTCACCTCTGCCAAGCTCCCATCGGAGCCCGAGATGGCAGAGTGTTGTGAAACTCCTGAACCCATCTGAATCTCCTTGAACATCGACATCACCTGCATCATTGTGGGCCTCCGAAGAGGCCTGTCATCCAAACACATACACGCGATCTTCAGGTGCTGCGACAGCTCCGTTTCCAATGTTGGGTCATTCTTCATCAGCTCCTGATCGAAAACATTATTTATCTTTAGCTTTGCGTTCTCCTTCACCCACCCAACCAGATTATTATCCCCGAAATCAGCCGAGTCCGTCGGTTGCCTCCCCGTGAGCAACTCAAGCAATACAACGCCGTAGCTGTACACATCCCCCTTCGTCGTACACTGGAAACTCTGGTAGTACTCTGGGGGGACGTACCCAGGAGTCCCCGCAAGCGTGCTCACGCTCAGGTGAGTATCCACCGCGCTCATCATCCTCGCCATCCCGAAATCCGAGACCCTCGCCTCGAGATTGTCGTCCAGCAACACGTTGCTGGACTTCATGTCGCGGTGAATGATGTGTGGGACGCAGTTGCGGTGAAGGAACGCCAGACCCCTCGCCGCCCCCACCGCGATCTTCCTCCGAGTGGGCCAGTCGAGCTTGATCCCCAGCTTCTTCCGGTCGTGCAGAACGTCCTCCAAGCTTCCAAATCGCATGTACTCGTAGACCAGGAGCCGTTCCTCCCCGACCTTGCAGTAGCCCAAGAGGGGGACGAGGTTCCGGTGCTTGATCTTGCCGATCGTCTCCATCTCCGCCATGAATTCCCTGTCCCCCTGCCCACTCACATGGATCAGCTTTTTAATGGCCACCACGCTTCCGTCCTTCAACTGCGCCTTGTAGACGTCCCCGAACCCGCCCGACCCGATGAGACTGTCGTTGTGGAAGCCATTGGTGGCCTCGTGAAGGTCCGCGAATGTGAGCTTCCGAAGCGGCTTATCGAATGTAGTAAGGTTTATGCTCATCGCCTCCCTCGTGCCCGTGAATTTCCACGCCGACCCAGAGTACGATCTGCTTTCATTGTGGTCATCACCGCCACCGACTTCCTTGTTCTTCTTCTTCCTATTCCGCCGCTTCCGACTCTCCACCGCGACAAAGACCAAGCCGAAGATGCAGAACAGCGTCACGATACTCCCCACGAGGAACGCCTGCCTCCAACGCGAGTTCTGGCGCTGCTGCACCGCAGTCGAGTTCGCGTTCGGGTCCGCATCACAAGCCGGGAGCGGGAACCCACACAAGCCTGAATTGTTGTTGTACCGGTACGCGGGGAAGGTTGCGAGCTGACCCAAATCGGGGATCGACCCGTTGAGCCTGTTGTGGGAGAGGTCGAGTTCGGAGAGCATGGAGAGCCCGGAGAACGACTCGGGAATCGGCCCTTCGAGCCCGTTGTTTGAGAGGTCGAGCACGGCGACGCTCTTCAGCCTCCCCAGATTGAACGGGATCAGGCCGGAGAGGCGGTTGTGGCCCAGATTGAGGACCATCAAGTAATACATGCTTCCGAGCTCCTCCGGGATCTGGTGGTCGAGCTGGTTGTAGGAGAGGTCGAGGAAGATCATCGACCCATTATTGTTGAAGGTGTATCTTGTGCTCCCCATGTAGACCCTGGTGAAGTTGCAGGAGTGCCTCGTCGGGACCCGGTTGAGGTTCTCGGGCCGGATCCCGGCGAACTCGAGGAGGTTTCCCGCGCCGCGACACTCGGCGCTCCCGTCATTCTTGAGGTACACGTACGGCTTCCCGGTGACGACCAAACCGACGGCGATCTTCCCTGACTGCTTCGCGATCGACAGCGGGATCGACCCATTCAATTGATTGCTGCTGAGGTCGAGCCAGACGAGGCTCCTGCAGTCCCCGATCTCGGGCGGGATCGGACCAGAGAAGGAATTGTTGCTGAGTTTGAGAATGGCGAGGTTCGAGAGCCGTCCGATCCATGGCGGGATCGGGCCGGACAATCTGTTGCTGGAGAGGGAGAGCCAGTTCAAGCTGGAGAGGTGTTCGAGCCCCGAAGGGATCGTCCCCGCCAAGCCATTGTTGTCGAGGATGAGATTTTCGAGGGTCCGGATGTTGGAGAGCTCCGGAGGGATCTCCCCCTCCAAGAAGTTCATCCACATTATGAGGTCGCGGAGGCGGGAGAGCGAGCCGATGCTCGGGGGGATCGGCCCGGTCAGGTAGTTGAAGCTGAGGTCGAGCGAGACGAGCCCAGAACAGTTGGCGAGCGACGCCGGGACCGCCCCCGTGAAGAGATTGTCCTGCAAGTAGAGCTCTTTGAGGGCAAAATTGGGGGTCCCGCAGAGGGTCCCGGGGATCGGACCGGTGAGATTGTTCGAGCTCAGGTCGAGGAGGTCGAGATAGGCGGCGACCGAGTCGGGGAGGGACCCGGTGAAGTTGTTGTAGGAGAGGACAAGCTTCTTGAGGTTGTTGGGCAGGGTTTTGAAGGGGACTTCGCCGGAGAAGTTGTTGTTGGAGAGGTTGATGGACACCAAGGACGGGCACGGGGAGAGGTCGACGGGGCCGTCGAGGTGGTTCGAGGAGACGTCGATCTCGAGGAGTCCGCCGCCGCGGCAGTCGACGGAGGAGAGACGGCCTCCGAAGTCGTTGTCGGTGAGGAGGAGTGATGTCAGGCTCCCAGGGAAGGTGGGGAGGTCGCCGGAGAGGCGGTTGGAGGAGAGGTTGAGGAACGTGAGACGGACGCAGCCGGAGACGGAGGGGGGGTCGCCGGAGAGGGAGTTGGAGGAGAGGTCGAGGCGGAGGAGTGCGGAGCAGTCGCGGAAGGGGAGGAGGCGGCCGGAGATGTTGTTGAAGGAGAGGTCGAGGTCCTCCATCTCCGGGCAGTCGAACGCCGGAAGATCGCCGGAAACACCGTTCCTCGAGAGGTTAAGTCGCCGGAGCCCAGAACATCCGCCGGAGAACGCCCAGTCCAAGACTTCCCCGCCGGAGATCTGGTTCGCGGAGAGGTCAAGATCCTCCATCGCCGGAAACGGAGGCGAACCCCTCCCGCCCCCCTTCGGAAACCCTAAATCGTTTCCGGAGAGGTTGAGACGCTTCAGAGACGGGCATCCGCGGCGGAGGCGACCGAGGGAAGTGGCGAATCCAGAGAGGGAGTTGCCGGAGAGGTCGAGGTCGGAGAGGGAGGAGGCGCAGCGGGAGGCGGAGAGGGAGTCGATGTCGCCGGTGACGTTGGAGGAGGTGACGGAGAGGCGTTCGAGGCCGTCCATGGCGAGAAGGGGAGAGAGGGATCTAAGATCGGCGTTTAGTGTGGTCGAATGAATGTCGACGGAGACGATCGTTGAGTGACGGCAGGTGACGCCGGAGAAGGAGCAGGGGGAGCGGTTGGGATGCCAGTCGGGGAGGGGGAGTGGGGTGGGGAGGGAGGATTTGAAGGTGAGGAGTGGGTGGGATTCGAAGGCGGAGGTGCTGGGGGTGGGGATGGTGAGGAGGATGAATAGGATGAGGAGAGCCATTGTTGGGGTGGGGGTGGGGTTAGGGTTTTTAGGGTTTGGGATCGGCCATGGAGGAGAGAGGGAGGGAGGAGGGGGTACGAAAAGAAGGGAAGAGGAGGAGAGAGAAGGGAATATAAAGGATCGGGACAGGACCTGACTTAAAAGGCCCAGCTGTGCGGGTGTTTCGGTAAAGGAAAAAGATGCAATCAGTTTCATTGTACTGCTCTAAAACAGGCCCTAATGGAAGTTCATCCATTTCAGAATAATTTTTTTTTTTTAATCGTACATTAAAATTTTAAAATATACACATATGAATAATGTAATGAAATATATAATAAAAAATAAATAAATAAATAGATTATATATTCTAATAAAACTCTAAATGCTATAATAATATAATATAGATTAGATTATCCTAACGTATAGGAATATAAAAACAAACTGTAAAATGAATGAACTGATTGTATCTCGGCTCGTCTGTAAAACCCTCAAAAAATTAAATGAACGAATTCACCGTAGATGGGTTCGTCATATCAGTGATCATTAGCATTTCTGACATTTGAACTGCCTGTGGAGGTCTATTTCGTAATTTCACAATCAACAGAGTTGAACATGTGCAGTGATACGTCACTATCAGATCCTAGTGCGAGATTTACTGAGGTAATTTTTTTTTTTCTTTTGAAACATTAGAATATAGTTTAAAAATTTTAAAAACTAAAAGAAATTAATTATCTGAATTTTTTTATGTTTGTAATCTGTAGTTCCTCACGTTAACACTTTGAAACACTATTGACTCATGGTGTGTTTGAAAACACGGTTTGAAAAATAACTTTAAATTTTATACATGATTTTTTAGGATGTAATCATAAATGTTGTTTTTAATTAATCAAATATTCATGTTTGTTGCTAATAACAGAAGTTGTTTTTATTGGAATAAATACAGTTTTTGAGACACTTTTTATTGTAATTATGAGAGTAGCTTTTCAATTATGTGAGCTTGTTTGATAACATATTTGGAGCTTTAAGTTTTTAAAGAAGCTAAAAGCAATCTAAAACGAGTTGTCAAACAGTGTCTTTTAGTCTCTATTTGAACTCAAGCATACATATAAAATAGGTTGGAATAGTGATGAATAAGCTTAAAAATTTGTTTGAATAAAAGGATTAGGTGGATATAACTATATCAAAATATGGGGGATATGTTGTCATTGGTATTCAAGATATCATTAGAATTGTGTTACCCACCATCTATTTATTGGTATAAAAAGTTAACATGTCAAATCATTTGTTATCATATTTTATAAATCAAAAGATATACATATTAAATAATTTGTCATCACATCTTATAAATCAAAATACTCACATATTAAATTATTTTCTTACAATTTATAAATTATTATAATTTATTATTCACATTTTTTCACAATTTATCAATTATCAATCAAATAATAATTTTTTTGTTATTATTCTCTAACGAGAATAAATAAAAACATAATTAAATAGAAAATAAATTTTTTAATAGGTTTTTCACATATACCCCTCTTAAAATCCATTATTGCGTAAATTCCCCTCTTGCTTGCAAAAATATCCATCTTATATTTATATTTGAAAGTCGTGTAAGCGTACCCCTCCGTTAGTCACAGGTCAGAACTCAGATTTAACCATGGTCAATTTTCTAACCCGCCTTGATGAAATTACTAGAATTACCCCACTATATCTCAAACCTCAACCATGATCACCTTTTTCAAACATCCAATAATCAAATTTGGGAAAGATAAAGAAAGACTTACCCCCATTGTGGACATTTGTAGAATTTCTTTCCCTTGTTTTTTTTTCTTATATGATGTCTAAATTCTACAAGAAAACCCACAATAGCATTTGGGATGTGGGTTAGGATGATTGCTCATTGAACTAATATTTTCATGGGATTGGGGGAGAATAAACAAATTAGGGTTTGGATGTGGCAATCAATGTGTTAAAAAATGATTATTCTTTAACAAATAAAGAAATTAGATAATTAAGAATATGTGTTGTGAGAAAGAAAAAGAGAGGGTGAAGAAGAAAGAGAGAGGTTTGGAAGAAAGATAGAGGGTGAGGAATTGAAGAAAGAGAGAGGGTTCGGATGAAGAAAAAAAATGAAAAGAGGGTATGGGGAAGGAGGATTGATGGATGTTGAGTGTTTTTTGGCCTCTACGTGGGCATTTTAGACAATTTATCAGGATCTAATGGGGATTAACGGAATATTTCCTAACCAGACCTTAAGGAATCTAACCACAACGGCACCATTCCACGACTTCCAAATATAAAAGGGGGGTTAAGTTTGCAATCAATGATACAAGAGGAGTACTTTGATAATAACAAAATTTAAGAGAGGTATACATATGCAAAAACCTCTTTTTCAAATCTCTACTAATATAATTATTTTATGAGTCATATTATACAGCCCCATTGACAAGCCCCGTGAGATATCATTCCCTCATCGGTTGCTTGTTTGACTTTAAAAAGAATGTTAAAAATGTAAAATACAATATCACCCTCATTTAAAAAACCACATTTTTCTCCCTCATTAAACCCTTCCCCATCTTTTCCTAAAAACATGTCAACCTATTCAATCCACATTTGGAAACCTAGTTTTTTCAAAACCAATTCAAAATAAAAAAGAAACCATTCATTACATTTGTAAAATCTAAAATCGAAATTCAAATCCTCTAGGGTTTCCAAAAAAGAAACTGAAAAATGAAATCATTCAAAAAACTCAATCTCATTTCGTTAAAAAAACAATGAAAAGGATTAAATCTCATTTTGTTTTGGCTGTCTGACCTAACTTTTTTTTGCAACCTCTCATTCAACCAGAAAATGATAGCGACAAGGAGTAAATAACGTTTTTATTAATGTAACTGACTAGGATCAAACAAAAGTTGAACTGACCTGATCTTAGATTCACTAAGATAAGACAAAAAAGTTTGTTATATTTTGAAATGTAACTGACTCTTACTATATAGTGTAGATAAATATCAATTACATTACAAAATTTAATAGAATTTCAAAATATAATACATAAAAGGTTTAAATTAGTTTAAAATGTAACTAACTTTTAAAAATATTGCATATAAGGTCAAATTAATTTGAAATGAAGCTGATTTTCAAATGTTACACACATTTAGCTCTATTAATCTAACTTCACTCAAAACCAAAATGTTAAACAAATGTAGATGATTTATTTCATATCATTTAAAAAGAAAAAACATGCCAATAAAAAGCAAATTAACCTCAAACACGAGATTCAACAAAAAATAAATATAGAAAATGGGTGATTAGAAATCAATTGCAATAACAAATCGTTCAACTGTAATTTCCGATCAGTACAGAGGCTGAAAAGTTCTCCAAAGAACAAATCAACGGTTGGAAAACTTTCAAAACAAATTTACGATATGCTTCTATGTGTTCTTCAAAAAAATAATAGTGTTAAAAAAATTATTGATTATTGTGGATGATTAACAATTCAATTGTGATAACAAAAAAAGGGGGCATTTGAAAATCCATTACTCGCACGGTTCCATATGAAGAAATCCTAATCGTGTTATAATTGTGGTGAATAATTACCGAAAATGGCTTGAATAACATATTAGGCATTACATGGCCTGTAATGGGGCATGAGACTCATTATTTTTTATTTTATCTCATAATAATATATATCGTTACTCAAACGGAGTGAATAGCATAAAAATTACATAACAATATAACAAGAATGGGGGATTTAGGAAAATAACATGGATAGGGACTAGAATATAGAGGATGAAAAAACACTTAAAATTAATTTCCTAAAATAAAGTGTCGGATTCACAAATAAAACTATCAAATAAAAAATTAAATTAGAAGTAATAAAACATCACTACTTTCTTTCCTAAATAAAAAAATATTTTTTAGTTTCCACCCCAGGTAGAACAAATGAATTATTGAAAACCTTTTTACAAAAAATGATTTTATTATTAACTCTTTACAAAGTTATTACATCTTATTAAAAAATTCAAATAGATAAATTATTTAAAACCTCCTCCAAATATGCATTATTATTTTGGGACCCCTCAAATACAAATTATTATTTAGTTTCCCTACCTTCTTAATAGACAAATTATTTAAAACCCCCTCCATACACCATTTCTTAAAATTGTTACAAATTTTGTACCATTTTGTATGATATAATATCATTCACACCATTTTGAGCTAGCTAATCGTATTATTCTATACCATATTATACCAATCGTACATGTTATTTCATTCCATTTGGACCAGTTCGTACCATTGTGTACCAATCATACTAATTTTTATTAATCATACCATGTCTCACACACACACACACACACATATAATACATGTCAAAATAAACTACAATCCACTGATATTTAATATTTAATATGTGGATCATTTGGATTAAGAAGTTGTAATGGAATAGAAACCCCACATTTATTAATGACGTAATTTTATCTATACATAATTTTTTTAATGATTTCAATAAGAGAAGAGACGTATGGGTTTTTTTGCGAAGGCAATAAAAAAATTTAAAGGGTCCTATAATAATAATAATATTTTTGAGAGTTTTTTTAATAATTTATCTATTTAGGAGGGACAAAAACTAAATAACCTTAAACGATTGGTTTTTATTAATAAAATGTAATAATTTTATAAGCGGTTAATAATAAAATCACTTTTTGCAGGGTTTTTTTAATAATTCACTTGCTTTATAAGGGGTAGAAACTAAATAACCCATAATAAAAATAATATCACCGACTTTTATTTTGTTTCGCCTTATTTTATCCTCGCCAAACCAATTCTCCACGAAAAACATTTTATAGTAAAGTTTCACCTCTGATACCTCGTCTAATAACGAAATTCAAATGGAAAAACACCATTAGAGCTGGTTTGGTAAACGAATAAGTAGGGAGATAAGATGTATTTATAGAAATAAGTGAGTTAGTGAATAATTTATCCCTATTTGATTTTAAAAATAATCGTAATAAATTGAAGACAATTGTCATAGTTTTAAAATAAAAATAGAGATATTTTGTTTTACTTAAAGACTGGAATAGCATTTATCTTAATTTTTTTATCTCACAAATGTAAATATAAAAAAATTTGATAAATTTTTAATCTTTTAAATTTAAAACAATTTTATCTCTAAAATCTTAATTTATTATCAAACTAATCCTGAGTTACTCCTCTTCTCACCTTAACATCACACCAAAATGAAATTTCTACATCGGTTGTGGACCCACATGTCTAACCTACTTGGTGATGTGTCCGAACGAAGACGTGACACATAGATACCGGTCATTCTAGTTTGACCACTCACACCACAAACAAAGCATCCGATCTGTCGCTTTCGGAGATCTATCGAATCGATGGACCTTGACTTGGTGAAGTTTGATGTTATCTTATGCGCGTCGTTGGATCGGGTTCGGAGGCAAATGGGCATTTCTGGCCGTCCAATCTTCGTCAAATGATATGAATACGGTTTTAAGATGTGGCGGAGCAGCGCTGATGGATGACCAATGCATGTTGCTTGCTTTTTATAAGTTTATATTTTATTATCATATATTAAAAATTAGACAATTATAAATGAATATAAATATAAAAAAAAATATTCATATGATGTTATGCATGATGATATGACAGACTCATATAAGTCAAGCAAGATTTAAATACAAAAAAATAAACAGATGATCTAGATCCATTATAATAACGGTGCATATAACTATTAGAAATCTTATTCTGCTTTTAGACTAGCAATTCATGTGGGTCATCTAAAGCTAAATCTATCTATCAGATGTAGATTAGATACTTTGATATATCATATTCTAAACGAAAATGTTAGACTCAGTCATATTCATCAATCAAAACTTAGACCTCACGTGTTTTTATTTTTTTTTAAAATAGTAAACATTATCTAATGAAGTATATGATTTAATAAAAAGTGCATATCGCTCCATTTCAAATTAAATGAATCCATTTTTAGTAAGTGTAAGAAAATATTTAATGTGACATGTATAACATGTAATGAGGTATATGCTTCACTGGATTTCTAACGTTTTATATAGGACTGTATTTTGGATTGAGAAAAAAATTGAATATAACAGCACTCTATCCTAAATCATTAGATATAGTTATTAATATTAAGATTTTGAATATTTTTCTAAAGATAGTTTTTCACTACTTTTCTCATTAAAAATGGATATTAGTTGCAATGCAATGATAGAAATAGGAATAAGAGAATTAAAAAACCACAACTGTGACTTCTCGTCTCCTCTAAATATTGATCATACATAATATAATTCAAACATATATGATTTTATAATATATGTTGGATCTGATAATTCTGAAGTAGATACAATGATATTCGTATGTGAATTTCAGATATCCAAATATCAAAATTTTTATATATTTTGAATGTATAATTGAGAGGATCATATTTATTTTTCAAATAACTGAAAGGTATATTCCAATAGCTAGACATTGCACATATTTATTGGCCCTTTTGGTATCAAATCTTTTCTCTTTTTTTTTTGACAAAAATAATTTTTAAGAGTTGACTTTCAATTTCTCATTTGTCCCATGGAAATTTTATTTTTTTCATAAATTAAATTTTTATTATAAATTTATTTAAGCTTCATTTATAGAAAGATGAACCGGGAAAATGTTAAGGTTTTTAGTTATGAGCTAGCACATCAGCCAGATCGAGATCCATCATTGGATCGTTGATTATTGTGATCAAAATAATCATACGTGACATGTTTTAATTGGACCGATAAAAGTGCGCACCACACATACATCAAGTGTTAGTTTGATGCCACAAATAAAAAAAGAGAGAGCTCTCTTTTACAATAATATAATCTATATAGATTATTATATTTAAAAAAAATTCTATTTTGAAGGCTTAATTTGGGTAAAAGAATAGATGTGGTATAATAATGAATAAATTTAAAAAATATGTTTGCTTGCAAAGATTAAGTGGATGCAACACTCATACTCATATTTTATAAATCAAGAGGTCCACACATCAAATCATGTTTTAATATTTCATAAATATTTATGCACATCTTATTTACATTTTATCCATAATTTATCAACTTTTTTTTTCTTTTCAATGAGAATAAAAAAAAAAATTCCAATTGAAAAATAAATTATTTTACTTGTATAATTATCCATTTTGAAATAGTTATATAATTTATTCTCAACTATCTACTAGGTCCCACCACTCCACTTTTGCATGACGGCTCAATGGGGTGCTATAAAATTATGAAGTGGCCCGGGTTTGAATGTCACATTATATAGTTAAAATCAAATGACTATAAATGCATCAAATAATGATTCATTTGATTGATCTAAATACGAATCAAGAATAGAAAAACAAATAGGGGTCCATTGTTGTTGATTTTTTTTTTAAAAATTTTGAATTCATACTTAGTATAATCTTATATGGACGATGTTACACAGCTTTTTTTTATAATCTCATATATGCCATTAGTCATCCAGCGAAGTATATATATCCTTAGATGAAGTATATATCTCGTTAATTTCATTTTATATTTGTTAAAAATGGATTAATTCAATTTGATATGAAACAATTTACATATTTCATCAGAGCATATATTTAATACCTCATTAAATGAGGTTTGCTATTTAAAAAAAATTAAAACATGTGAGAACTGCATTTGGGTTGTATCTAACATTATCATATCTTAAAACTTATATTGAAATACGAGGAACAAGGGTGGAGTACTCGAGATGTTTTTTATTGGACTGAACCATTTTTTTTAACATTGTTACACACAATACTTTTTTCAGTCTCAATTCTAATATCATACATTTTGATAGTGCGATATACTCACATTAACAAGGAAGTCTGGTTAGAATTTTGCATAATTTCTATAAATGAATCATGCAATTTATTAGAGTATATATATCGTATATTTAAATTTGCATGTTAAATATGTAAGGTAAGACATGTCAATCTCTTGTCGATGACTCAAAAACCTAATGGGATCACTTGATATCTCACTAAATCTCACTTAGGATTCTTTTTTATATATGCAAAGGCTCTATATCTAGAGCATAGAAATACTGGGACACCATACCCCGAACGTACCAGCCCAGAGGGTTGTAGACTGGTCCCTAAGGGACTACACCAAACCTCCCACAAAGGGGAGGGTGTCACAACAGTTTTTATTTTTCCCCTACGCTTGGCAGGACCCGATCACTCAACCTGCCACGAAGGGGAGGGTGTCTCAACTGCCACGATAAATCGTGTGGGGGACCATATGATTTTAAATGACAATAATGGGCCTTCCTTGTATATGTGATGGAAAATGTTGGACTCGGTCCGTTTTGCAACCCCGAATGTAGTTCAAACCCTTTTTTTTTAAAAAAAAAATTAATATACATTATCTCATGAGCTATATATTTATAAAAAATGAAATACATACTCTTGAAGGTGGTAATCACCTCCAATAAATGATATACCATCAGAGCTTCGCCTTCAGATGAGGCTTCGCATGCTCCCGAGAACGGACCTGCACCCAAAAACCCTTTGATATCGGTGTGGTGTTAGTCAAAGGGACTTTGACGCTCAATGCTGTAGAGAAGACTAGATAATTTTAGTGGACTAGAAGAGTGCCTTACTCAAGTGTGTCCTCTCTCTCCTCAGCATTCATCCCTTTTATGGCTGAGATCAAAGATGACCTAACTTTTCCCGCCTAACCATCTCTATGTCTTAGCGAATATTTTCTGACAAGGAAGATTCCGCGAGGTACTGTACTGGGAGTTGGTTATGATATTGGGGTCATGTGGCATTGGTTCAATCGTGCCACCTATGACTGCGACAAACTATGGTAGTTTGCTTGTCGGGTCCAGGATGCGTCTCGTCAGCTGCGCTGAGCAGAGTGGTCCTGGTCTATTTGCAGTCATGATTTCGTTATAGTGGTTCCATTCTATATGCAGCTAGGCCTATTCAGTTGGTTCTAGAGATGCTTTGACAACCTTGCTTTTAAAGGGGGATGACCGTGTGACTAGTCTCGAACCTCCACGACATGGGACCGGGGGGGCGCAATGGGACCCTCCTGGTTTGTTAAATATATTTTTTTTGAAAATGATACATCCAACCCCAATTGTAGTCCACACCGGTTTTCTTTTTCTTTTTAAATTATATACTCTAATGAATTGTATAAATGTATTTATAGAAAATGTTAAAAAAAATTTATCGACGTATATACCTAATGACATAACCCCATCGTTAGAAAATTTTCACTTCATTCAATTCAACATGATAGTGTATATATTTTATATATCTTTTTAGACAATGTTTATATATTAAAAAAATTTAAACATATGTGGCTTGCACATGAAATTGTAAATGGATTGGACCTGACATATTCATGTCCTGTGGTGCCTGGGAGGACCAAAGACTTCCAGCCCCCAATACAGCCATTATTGCAGTGCTTTGAGCTGTTCCTGCACCCTGAATAAGCAACCACCACCACCAACCTTTTTCATGTATATATGCTCTGACCATAGGATCTTTTAGTGGGGCACATCACATATGTGAAAAATGCTATTCAATCAAATAATTATAAAACGGGATGATAGGATCACTTTCGTAAGTCGAATACCTAAAAAGGATTCATGCACTCATATTTATTAAAGTTAAAAATTTACATAGAAGTACTCAGTTTGATTGATAATTAAGGCTGCATTTGGATGTGACGTTAAAATACTAAGATTTTTAAAATTTTGTATTTCAAACTCAAATTTTAAAAAATATTATTTTATTAACTTTTTAACCGTAAAATTTTTTTACTTAAAAAAAATTGGTGGTTTGAAAAACTAAACGCTGAAAAGTATTTGGATCCGAATTTAAGAATTTTTAGCTTTCACATACATGATCTGCTTAAACTCAGATCCACACGGATCCAATTCAATAAAAAAAACAAATTTAATAAGATGGTCTCCATCCCAATACCATAATAGTTTTCTTGTATTGAAGTTTTACATTTGTGACATATAATGAATGGTTGAATAATGCGTTCATTATCAAAATTGACCATGTTTTTTTTTTTTTTGATATTGGAAGGACCCCGTGACTGACCGTACGTTAAGCCGAGAAGATTACCTCCGCCTGTTGTTTGCCGAGTCCTATGAAAAATTCTTTTAAATAATCACCAACAAACAGGTAAGTAAGTCAACAATAAAACTCGAATCCAAAACATACTTTTAACATAGGTAAATCTTGAATCATTGTGTCATGACCACAGGAGAAAAAAAAAAAAAAAAGATTTTGGTGGGACTATTTCAAAATTGACCATGTTAAAACATATAGTCATGTTTTTAGCTTTTACAAGGATAGAATTTAATTTTCTGGACCATGTCTTTGTTTCAAGAACTGTGACCATGTTGACTCATTCAACACTAACTTCATTGCGGGGCCAGGGTCCCCATATATGACGTGCTCTAAAATATTTAAATTTTTTCATTCCCTGTTTTGTTGAAATTTCAAAACACAATTTTCATTTTGTTGTGCATGATTTTATTTTATTTTTTAAAATTTATCTACTTCTTTTTTTTATCTCTATATAGAACTGATATGTTCCTATTTCATTGGGATTTTATCTTATTTACTCTTTATTTATATAGAAATCTTATTTGGGTTAAATTTCAAATAAATATTAAAAAACAATAATAAAGTGAAAAAAAAACATTTGTACATTTAAGTGTCCATTATAAGAGTTTGCCTAGGGTTCATCCCTTTTGCATGATCTGTGGACCGGCTTGCATATAAAACTCCACCAATTTTTTACACCTGCGGATACACAAACCCATCACAATTTGACCCATGTATATAAGCTAGTTTGCAGCCTACACACATTTTTTTTTTTAATTACATGCTTAACTGTGATGAAATATATTGTTATAAAAAGATAAAATACATATTCATATGAATCTAATACATGTATTTTTGCGCGCGCGCGCTTTAGAATATATAATACTTTAGTCGATTTCATATAGTATTCAATTGATAACTTGGGATGGGAGATGTGTTGGTTGCTGGGTTGGACCACTGTACATAGTGGGCCGCGAAAAAGATACCCTTCCTGTTATCTAGTCCATCAAAAGAATCTGGGTCTGCACCATGAAGAATAACCAAAGCTTATAGAATTTGGGCCATCAGATTTACTAAGAAAAAAGTTATGGAAGCTGATACACTCAATCTATTTTACAGTTTCATCTATAATTTAGCAATGATCATCTAGCCACCTATACATTGCACTAGTAGAGTATATATTACACTAGGATAATAGACACTAATTTTTTTTCCATGAAATAAGTATGTACCGATTAGGGACTTTAAGAAATGTTATTCATTTTTCATAATATACTTTAAGAAAATAATCAAAATGGTTGGGGACTACAAACAAGACTCAATGTATCATTTTTCTTTACCTGATATGAAAAATGATACTACATTTATTCGTCACTGCGACCATTTTTGTGGACTACACGCATTTTTTTTTAGTATATACTTGGTTAATAAAAAAATAAAGTGGGTACTCGAATAAATTGAATGGATATAGTTATTATTTTTCATAATGATATTGTCATGGTATAATATATTGATTAGGTGGCAAAACATTTCCTGCAACAACGTCCTATATATACTAGGGATGGATACAAAGCGTGTTTGGGATGCCCAACCTATAACTGTCTCACCAATTATAGCTATCAAGGTTTACTCGAAGTTATCAAGCATGGTTATTATAGTTTATTCATGCCAACCATGAATGTTTAATCATTAAACAAATTCTTCCATTTTACTTCATTATTCATGAAACAAACAAGGGCTCCATCAGTAGCTAATGTAGGCATGAAATTAATAGTTATACATTGATTTGGATAATTTTCATCTGGTTGTTCTTTTTTTGTTTGGATGAATTTAGCATTTGTATTTGTCATGTAATCATAACTTTTGATAGATAAAAATGAATAAAAATATTTATCTTTATTGTATAATTGTAGGATTTATTTTTAAGTATCATGATATCGATATAAATATTAAAATTTATCTATAAAATGCCAATGTAATTAGTTATATGGCAAAACTGCCCCGTCACACAACCCTATTTGGAAGATCCACCAAACCTGATCCATCTTGACCCACAGAGAATGTGGGTAGTGTCTTAAGTGTAAAATCCTCCTCCTCCAATGTGCATAAGAAAATGTTAGACATTCATCAACTAAAACATAGATTTCACATATTTTTATTTTTTTAAATATAGTAAACATCATCTAATGAGGTATATATTTTGATAAAAAGTGCATATCGCATCATTTCGAGTTGAATGAACCCATTTTTAATAAGTGTAAGAAACTATTTAATATGATATATACAACATCTAACAAGGTTTATGCTTCCCTAGATTTCTAATGTGATATATAGGACTGTGTTTTGGACTAAGAAAAAAATTGAGTGTAACAGCACTCATATGTATATCATTTAAAATTAAAATTTTGATTTGTAATGAAATATGTTCTAATATTAATACATTTTTAGATATATCCACATAAAAATGAGTTAAAAATAAAATTATGGATCAACAGTCAAAATTTCAATGTTTAGATACTGTTGACTATATTGTAAACGAAATTAGACCATCCCTTTATTTTTATTCTTTTCACGATTAATGAAGTATTCAATTCTTTATAAAATAATACTAATTAACATAATGATGCATGCAATTTTTAAAATCAGGGAAAACAAATTTAATGGCCCATTTGGAATTCAGTTCCAAACATTTGGTTTTCAAGAGGCCGCCCTGCTAAGAAGCGGTGTTTTGAACGAGTTTGTTAAAAAAAACGTCATGGTATTTAATAAATAAAATGCGATAAACATAGAAAATGTCGCATTTGTTAAAAAAAAAAAACATTTGAATTTTTTTCCCAAATATAGGTCCAAATGAATTCTAAGGGCTCGTTTGTGTGTGCGATTGGGGCGTTCGGGATGCCAAGACGCCGAGGGAGGGGGGGCGCTTGCGATGCATGAATTGTTGTTTTTGAGGAGTCTGGAAACGCAGGAAAAACCAATGAAAAACTATATACGACAAGAGTTTGCAGGGTTATAGATGCAAAAGAAAAAAATCAGTTTGTGTGTGCAGTCGCTTGATAAAACGCAGTGACAAACATTGCCTAAGGGTGCGTTTGATTGCGTGATTGCGCTGCGATTGCGATTGCAGGAAACTGCGTTTATAATCGTGCAACCAAACAGTTTTACTGTAGCAGCTTCCTGCACACAGATTTCAGGCAAATAGTACCCAAAAGCTGCGATTTCAGAAAGCTGAGAAAGTGAGCTTCCTGCGGAATCAGTTTGCAATCGCAGATTCCTGCAGAATCAGTTTTGCAATCGCGCAACCAAACGCACCCTAAGAATTGTTTGAAGTTGGGATTCTAAAAGTCGACTCGACCTAATTGAGATGACGATCGAGTTCGAGTTTCTTAACTATTTGTTGAACTGATACATAACAGTCAAACTCATACTAACGGATTTCGTTATCGGGTTAGGGTTTGGATAAATTAAAGTCCACTATCCACGGAATCATGGATCTAAGGGTCAGAAGATCCTCCATCACTAAACCATTTTTTTCTTTAAGGGAAAAATCCATACAACTCCCCTAAAATCTGACTGAAATCCATATAACCCCCTGAGTTTTCTTAAAATCCATATAATCCTCGGAAAACACCTACTAAATCAAAATAACCCTCTGAATAAAATTTTCGTTAATAGATGATGAATATTTTGTGAATATTTCGTTTGGTTAACCCTGACTGAAAATAAAATATACCAAAAATGCAAAATATCATATGAAAATGATGATTTTACCCTATCTAGATATATTATAAAACCCTATGCGGAAGGGTAAAATCGTTATTTATAGAAAAAAAATTTACATTTTTAACACACTGTGGTTTTTTTTTTGGGTGTGTCTATCCCCACTAAGCATTTCCCTTAACCCAAAAAAAAAATGGTGTTTTTTCTGTTTCCACCGATTCGACCAGTTCGATCAAACTTGGTAGTTACTTTAGATTCTGAGCAACTGAACTTAGTCGTCATTTCATATTTTGGGCGACCTAACTTGGTTGCCATTTCAGGTTTCGGGCGACCGAACTTGATCGAATATAGTTTTTGATATAATTTATAATTTTTTTTCTTGGAAACCTAATCCCATGACGTGTATTCTCGTAGGATTTTTCAAGCCACTCCAAGTCTGAGTTGTAATATAGGGAGAATCAATCATTATTCTTAAATGTAGAACATAAGAACAATTTTTTTTACATAAGTGACGGACAAATTTTCAAAAGCCAAATATAAAATGTGTTTGGATCAACTGGCATATTTTTTTGTTTTCAAACAAAAAATCTGTTTAACTACAAATTCAAACGAAGCTTAAAAATGATATGTGTTTGTCTAATAAGATATTTTTCTATAAATATTTAAATTAATTGAAAGTATACCTACTTACATTTTTCTCAGTTCCTTAGCTGTTGTTTGGATAAAAGAATAAATGTAAAATATGATGGATAAACTCAAAAATTTATTTGTTTACAAAGAATAGGTAGATATAATTCTGAATCCTGTTTGATCAATTTCGGTCGCCCAAAACCTGAAATGGCGACCAAGTCTGGTCGCTCAAAACCTGAAATGGCGACCAAGTTTGGTCACTCAAAACCTGAAATGACGCCCAAGTTCGGTCGACCTGGATTTGCCGGAACAATCGAACACCGGTTTTTTTTTTTTTATGGTAGGTTAAGGGAAATGCTTGGTGGGGATAGCGCACCCTTCTTTTTGTTATACAATATTTTTTACCAGGGTTAATCAAACATAATATTCACAAAATATTCATTATCTGTGAATATAAATTTTATTCAGAGGGTTATTTTGATTTACTAGGTGATTTTAGGGTGTTATATGGATTTTAAGAAAAGTCAAGGGGTTATTTGGCTTTCAGTCAGTTTACACGGGGGTTATATGGATTTTTCCCTTTCTTTAAAAAAAAAACTCACTATGTCCTCGGAATCGTTGCCCCGCCACAAAATCTAGACCGTTCATTCAAATCACTTAAACTCACCGCGAGTAATCTCAATCACGCCTTTGTCAATTCTCTCTCTCTCTCTCTCTCTCTCTCTCAAACGTTCTCTGTGTTTTCAAGTGTTCGTTTTTCACTGATAGAACTCGCCGATTCGGTCGCCGCGTTTTTACACACAGTCATTTAAATCGTCTCTTCTTCTTTCGAGTGTCCATTCTCTTCTTATCTCGTTCGGTTTTAGGAGAGGCTAACTGATCGGGAATTCCTCGGCGTTTGCACCCCCCATCGATCGGATTCGGATCTGAATCTAGGTTTGTATGTTTGTTTTTTCAGATTTTTTCGTTAATTTTAGCCGGAAATCTCTGGAGGAATCTTGTTTCGGTGAAACCGTGAGAGGTTCTGATGGCATTGGATTGAAAAGTTAGGGTTTTTAAATGGGTCTCGATGTCAAAGTTTTGGTTTTTTTAATGGGTTTATGATTTTGTGGTTGTTCTTAATAATGGGTTCCTTTTTTTGTTCAAGTTCACGCGTTTCAGACAGAAAGATGTGTTTTTTCATTGGTTTTTTTTTAGATCTCTGCATTGTTTGAGCAGTTTGTAATGGTGGCAATTTGGGTTTCTAAAAATTTGGGTTCTTGGAGTTTTTGTTATTTGAGTGATGTGTTTTTTTTAATTTTGGTTGATTTGGATCTTTTGAAGTGAATTTAATGTGTTTCTAGATGAATGATTTGTATCGAAGTGTTAATTAAGGACAATAAAGGAAAAACTATATATGGGTGTGGAAGTTCTCTCCAGCTTTGATTGAGGGCTTTGTGCTTAGATGGGAGTACGGAAGAACGAAGAGGAATTTTGATAGATCTAGGGCTGCTTTGGCAATGAGATAAGTTGTGGGATAAGGGGTAATTATGGGGATAAGTGAGTGGGAAGACAACTTATCCCCGTTTGGTATAAAAAATAATCATGATAAACTGTGGGCAGTTGTCCCAATATTGAAATGAAAATGATAATATTTTATTCCATCTAAAGGTTGGGATAGCATTTATTTCCACTTTTTATCTCAATTTTGACAAACATAAATATGAACAAAATTGATGGACTTTTTATCCCCTAAATTAGGGTAATTTATCTTCAAAACCTTAACCCCTTGTCAAATTAGCCCATAGAGTTTTTGAGTTTTTGAGGTGGAGTTTCTGGTACTATTTTAGATTAATGAAAAAGATTCAATTGTCAATTATTGATAGAGAGAAAAGACTATTAAAAAAATGAAACTCCACACAAGGCAAAGTCTAAGCCCTTACATAATTTCTTTTAAACAAAGAAGACCTACATGTAATTAAATATACATATGTTGTTTAATGTTTGTGAATTTGTTCATAAATTAGGCAAGTATTGTATAAAATATTGTTACCTCACATAATGCAATGTTTTTTTTATGTTCATTTAAGGAACCTTATGATTGATGTCCAACCATTTGATATTGTTCACTGTGGTTTACCAATACCATTTATGGAGTAGGTTTTTTCCCAAAACCTTCTTTTTTATTTTTCTATTCTTCGCCTTTCTGGATGTAATAATTTTAAGAACTGGTTACAGTGGAACAAAGCTTTTGTTTTTTTAATCAGTCAATTTCTGATGTGTTTCACTTGGTTCGGTTTTTCCCAAATATGCTGTGCTTGGTTGAATGTGACTGTGATGATGAAATCAGAATTCTCGCATGTCATATCAACATTAGGAATATAATGAAATGAGTGGAACACCGAATAATGACAGTTATGAGGAACTCTAGGGAATGCATATAAATTTTTGCTTGTATAACTTGGTTTGACTTACTTATTTGATATATATATTATTCAATGTGATACCAATCATTCACTGGTTTTTGTTATCGATTGATGTCTTGGCAAATGTGCCACTGGTTCAACTTTTTACCAGTGTCTTTTTTTTAAATAAAAGAAATATTAGTCATTTGAAGTTATAGTTGAACATGAATGTCAAAAAACTTAATTAAAATGGCATAATTACACTCAAACACTTCTATAGACGCCGCAACTCCTAAAGCAGAATATACTCTACTGTGTCAGTACACAGTCTATTATGAAAAAATGTAAAAAATATCTGCATTCAATTCATTTAAGTATGTACTACATTTATATATATATATATAAAAAGTATGTTCTTCATTAGATAAGTACATACATAAAAACAACAACCATGTGTGGTATGCAAAAGTGACAACAGAAATGACTAAGTATAACATTTTTTGAAATTTGACTAAGTATAACATTTTCCAGTTAAAATGTTTCTTTGTAACCCTTTTTAGGGAATTTTGAGAATTAACACAAGTTTCTTTGTTTCCTGCCTCACATTTTAAATGTATGTTGGTTTGTAGGAATCTGTGCCCTGAGTGGAGGAAGAGAAATCAGAAGAAAACAAGATAGTGAAGCAGGTCACAACATAGAAACTTTAATGCGATTCAATGAGCAGTTGTGATGCTATTAGCAGTGGAAGGAGGAGGGTTTTTCTCCTCTTCAGCCTCTGGTTATAGCAAGGGCCTCGCTCTTCTGCTTCTTGGTCAGGTAAGTGAAGAGAAAGAAAAACCCATGAGAGTTTCACCGTGTTATCAGTATCAGTTGGTGGAACAAGAAGAACCTGACCCGGACCTCCAACTGGCGTCCAAAAAGAAGAGCCGGGTCTCCCGTGGGTGCGCCTCCTTCATCTGCTTTGGCTGTGCTTCAACCAGTAAGCCCGATGGTCCATCCATGCCAAATGTGGGTTCTGCAAACCAGCAGAATTCCACTTCTGTTTCTAACAATGGTGAGGCCAGTGGTCCTGCTGATGGGGTGGATGATGAGAGCACTAGGAAGGTTTGTCTTAAAAGTAGCTTGAAGAAGCCACCCGCAGAGTGTTCTGTAGAGATCAGTAGACGCACCGATGATGGGAAGGATGCATGTGGAGTGCCGGATGAGGATAATAACAATGTTTCTATGTGTGCTGAAAGGAGGAAGGTGCAATGGACTGATGCGTGTGGGAGAGAGCTTGTTGAGATTAGGGAATTTGAACTCAGGTATATAATTGTGTCGTGAATCTTTTATCAGTAATAGATTAGAATAAGTGTTCTTATCCAAGTTTACTTTATTAATGATGCAAGCTGTGCACTTGGATAAACATACTCCATGACTTGATACATCAGTGCCCTTGTTTAGTTATATTATACTATAGTGTATTCATAATCTTCTTTTGTAACAAATGGACTGATACGTGTGGGAGAGAGCTTGTTGAGATTAGGGAATTTGAACTCAGGTATATAATTGTGTCGTGAATCTTTTATTATTAATAGATTAGAATAAGTGTTTGTATCCAAGTTTACTTTATTAATGATGCAAGCTGTGCACTTGGATAAACATACTCTATGACTTGATACATTAGTGCCCTTGTTTAGTTATATTATACTATAGCGTATTCATAATATTCTCTTGTAACAAACAGGTAGTGTCTGTGTGATGTGTACTTGCTAGCTGTCCATTTATAATATCTTTGTGTTAATATTTTGGAGTTTCTCAAATTTGGAGTTTTTCAACAAACATGGATATGCATGTGGCTGTATTCTGTGAATATTCTTATATGTGTTCTTATATATTATGGATCACTGGGAAAACTTGTTTGACTCTGTTTTGTGCTTTGTAATGATATATTTCTATCATTGGTCCAGCGGAAATGTCAATTGATCTGGATTTAATATTCATGAATATAATGACAGTTTTTATTGAGGGATTTATTTTATCCCACGTCCATGAGGGATGATTGTGCATGATTGTGTATTGTTCAATAGGTCATTCATTCATATAAAGAAAAATGACTAAAGTGGTCAAGTAGTGTTATGTGACAATCAAAATGTCCATGAAACTAAAAAGAATGTTTTCTAAGATAGTTATAAGAGCAGCAATACTTCATGGGAGAGCATTAGGAATTAAGAAATACATTCTGAAATGAAAGTAGTTAAGATAATATTGTGTCAGATAAGTGGCAAGACAAGTAATGATGGATTAAGAAATGAGAATATTCGATACAAGCTATTGATTGCTCTGATAGAGGATAAGATGAATAAAATCATTTGGGATGATTTAGATATGTGCGATGGAGACCAATGCGTGCATCATTTAGGAGTGATTTTTTTTTCCGCGCTGTCCAAGTGGTGGCACCAGCTGAGAATGGATATGTTTGTACTTGCATAATATTTAGTCTTGATGCTACTCACCCTAATGGTTTGGTGTATATTGAAAGCCTTTTATGAGAATGCTCTATGTTGAATTATCATTGTTGAGCCATAGCCGAAGCATGATATAGTTGGAATGCCAAGGATAATATCCTGAAAAGTTTCTCATAATGAAATCTGTATGTGGATGTGAATCTTCCATGAAGCCGGAGGATCGGCATTGTTGTTCCTACTTTTTAGGTTTGTCAAGATAACAAAGTACAAGATATTGAATAGTCTGAGGTTTCTTTATCATGTATGTTTTTCCATGCCATCTCTCTCTATGAGTGTGAACAATGAATATATAAGATGTAAACACATTTGCATGCACTGTTTTTTGTGATATGGGACCTGTTTCTTTTTTTGTGATTGATTCAAATTTCCATACAACAGCGAACTGGGCGCATCAGATGATGAACACGATCAAGAGGGTGACAGAAGGTGCAAGTGCGTGATCCAGTGATTCCTTCCTTTGAACTGTTTGGGTGCCTTGAAGCAATGCTGACCCTGATAAAGCAAGGTGGAGAGGCTCTTCGTTCGCTGATGATTTTCGTGAACTCTGCTTGTTTTCGCAATTGATGAAAAATTTTCATCAGCTTCAACATCTTGCATCACTTGATCTCTCTCGGCTGCGCTTTTGCTTTGGCAGGGCTGCCTTTTTTGTTTTGCTTCTTTTGATCAATTATTTGTTTTTTTTTTAATATGATGATCTGGAATTTGTTTACCTCCCCGTATATGTTACTTGGTGTTTTTTATTCCATTTTTTTTTCTCTCTTCCATTGTATGATATCTCAGATTCTGTGTTTTGTGATTCTTCAATGTTGATTTTCAAGAGTCACCTGTTTTTCAATGGGATGAATGAACTGAGTGATATGAATCTTTTTTGGGTGCTGATCTTATTATAATTTATTGTAATAAATTATTATGTATTTTTTTTATTTTTATGAAGGTAATGCTTCATTACATGACGTATGCATGTTGGGGATAACGTCTCTTCAACCACTCAGGCCAAAGCTATTTGGGATAACTATCAAACCAAATTGGTCATAATCTTCACACACCATATCTAAGCTTGTTTTTGTGTTTGGATCAACCACGACAACTTAAAATTAATCAATTGAAATTGATCCAATAATCACTATTCACTAGTGATCCATTCATGTGATGAAAATTATTTATGGGTGTTGTTACACATCGTTCTTTTTTGAACCACAGTTCTAGTCTTATATGCTTTGATAAAAAAATTTCAATAAATGTATTTATACAATTTATTAGAGTTTATGTTTCATTTTTTATAAAAGCATGTACTTCGTTAGATAAGATATACTATTTTAAAAAAAAATTCAAAACACATGAAACGGAAATTAGGACTGGAAAAGGGAATGTACGTAACATTATCCATTATTTAGACTCACTCCTCTGCTATGGGTGCGTTGGATTGCGTGATTGCAAAACTGATTTTTTTGCAAATGTTGAGTTTTAAAATCATACAGTCCCTCCCTTGAAAAACACAACTTTCGGACACTATTTACCTTAAATCTATCTGCAGGAAGCTGCATTAATTTTTCTGTTTGATTGAATGATTGTAAAATGCAAATTTCTACAAACATAAAAACTGCTCAATCGTACAATCAAACGCACCTTATGTCTCATTCTAATTTCCAAGTGATTCAACCATGAATTCTTAGGTGACCCTATTTGAGCCTCTCAAATTTTAAAGTAAAACTCTTTTATTAATAAGCCCCCCGTAATTTAGTCACATAATTTATAAGCCCCATGAATATAAACTCCTAAACTTTTCAGCCCCTTTTTAATCTCTCAATCCCAAACAAACCTTGGAAATTCTCTAACCCCTGGTCGATCTACCTGCCGTTGGTCTCCTTCACCACGAAGTCTCCGTTGACGTCTGATCTCCCCTCACCGTCTTGTCTCCCCACCTATAGTGTACACAAATCTAATCATAGACACTCACTTCAACGATAACTCCCCCCTCGCATGAAATCAAAGAACCAGAAAAAAGTTGAAAACCCACTGTGACCCTCTCTCTCGATCGCCTGTCCCTTGCTCATCTCGGTTTTTGTTTTTGTTCCATGACCATGAAAACCCACTGTGACCACCCCCTTGAAATCACTGGTTTTTGCTTGATTGATTAGATTTTATGAATTAGCAGAGATTCCATATTTTGTTTTTTTTAGGGCCAATTCACTTATGGGTCTTCATTTTGATGATTTTTGAATAATGGGTTTTTCTGTGTTGGATCATTCTTTTTGTTGAGTTATACGTTTCTTGAGTATGCTCCTATTCTAATCCTAACCCAAATCTTTTTTTTTTTATCTGGTGATGAAAATGATATGTCTTCGGGGTGTATAAATCAAACAAATTTACGTGGATCATCTATACTATAATCTATTTAAGAGAGGCATATTTAAAGATTCGAGGGACGGAAATAGAGCCACCGGAATTCTTGATTGTTAGATCCGACCCGATTAAAAAAATGAGATTGAATCTCTCCCTCTCTGATCCCACATCAAAAAACTTGGCTTCTTGACATCCACACTTTGAAGATCCTCCAAAGTCCTCTTCAACCCAAACCCATCTTCACAAACTTCCCGTCTATTCTTCCTTTCCATTTTTGGGTTCTCCCCAACAAAACCCAAACGACCAAAAAAAAAAAATGTCTATAGCTTCTTCAATCCCCTACATCAAACTCCCCCACACATCCTCATCTCCAACCACCTCCTACACAACACCTCCACCTCTCATGAAGTTCTCTTCAAAGCTTCCCATCATAAGGAGCTCCAACTCCGAAGGCCCTCTCAGGAGACCCTCTCTCTCTCCTCCTCCCACCACCACCTTGAAACCCGCCCCGCCGCCCTCCCAGTCCCCTCCACCGCCGCCGTCGCCTCTGCCGGTGAGTCCCTCCGCCCCCGCCGCGGGTTCTGGGGTGGTGACTCTGGAGTACCAGAGGAAGGTGGCGAAGGAGCTGCAGGAGTACTTCAGGCAGAAGAAGTTGGAGGAGGCCAACCAGGGGCCCCTGTTTGGGTTCGTGGGAAAGAATGAAATCTCCAATGGAAGGTACTTCTATGAAGGGTTTTTGGTTTTTTGTTGTGTTTGTGATGATGGGTTATTCAAAAATTCTTCCTTTTTGATGATTTCTTAATGTGGGTTTTTGTTGTTTCTATTGGAGGCTTCATGGTCTTCGTGATTGGGGGGTTTTCATTGCTAGTCAAGTAACTTTTAATTGATTTAGTCAAGTAACTTTTAATTGATTAGCAATTCAGTTATGATTGATTGGTTATTGTTTGATGAGTGGGGTGTTTTGGAGGAGATATACATGGTCTTTCTGATTGATGGGTTTTCATTACATGTAGCTTCTATTGATTAGCATTTCAATTATGAATGATTATGTAGTCTTTAATTTGGGGGGGGGGGGGGGGGGGGGGGTGTTCCAATTTGATGAGAGCTGTTAGAGTGTAGACATAGTTTGGTATGGGATAAATGTCAGGATAAGGACGTAAGTGAATGGATAAGGGGTTAAAGAATAACTTATCCTGTCTGTCATGAAAATATGGATAACGTGCGGATAAATGTCTCAATTTTAAATTCAAATGGGGATTTATTAATTAGCTACTCTATTTGTTGTCTCCTTATCTCAGAAGAAATTATCATGGAGACAAACTACTAATCTAGTGTTTTACAATAGTTAATTTACTCTGAAGTGAAAGCACAAGGAGTGAAGGTCTTCAATTGATATTCCTTAACCAAACCACCACTTGGTATGTTGGCGGAAGCACCCTCTCTTGACTGCTTGTTGATAGGATAAGAATTAACTAGAAAATTAAATGAAACACTTACCTACTAATTCAAGATAATCTCATGATTAAACGACATACCTTCTTGTGTAAATTTGCATTTTCATTGCATATTTTCTGAGAAGAGGTTTTCATTTTTGTGGCCACAGTATATATGCAACCAGAGTATACATTCATATAAGTACATAAGTATTACAATTATATATGTACCTCATACATAGATGTATGCACTCTGACTGCAACTCTGCATAACAAAGGTATATGGATCAGGGTATATGCTATATAAAACTGTGTATAGACGCATTATACAAATGCATATATACCATTCTAGTTGCATCTAGCAGCATTTTCATCTTAATGGCCCTCAAACAGACATGGAGGCAACAAAATGTTATGTATGTGGCTTTCAATTGGGTCCTTCCAACCATTGGAAAAAACCAACTTTGTCTTACAAGGCCTTAGCTTAAGGGGAAAAAAAAAAATAGAACCCCGTTCATAGTTATATGAAAATTGATAACCACATTGCTCCACAGAGTTGGTATGTTGGCTTACACAACAAGATAGCGTCTGTTCTACTATCACCAGGATTATAGTCTTTAGGTCTTGGTGTATCAGAGTTGTATTCACGTACAAGAATAGTCTACCCTCGCTTGCTAGGCGATGAGGGAATAAACTTTGGCGCTTGCCTCTTTCATGTGGAAGTTTTTTATTCATTAGAATCTTTAATGTGGATATGACATATCTTATTGAAATTTGGGAGTACTCTGTCAAACATGAGGAAACTAGAAAACTAGCTAATCTAGTAACTTGATTTTGTCTAGAGAAGATGAACTTTGATATTTTATACTTGTTTCTATGTTTGGTTTATGATAATAATACTTGGACTTTCATGAGAAACGGTATTAATAGATACAATTTTTCTGGTTGTGCAGATGGGCAATGTTTGGCTTTGCTGTTGGGATACTCACCGAGTACGCAACAGGCGCAGATTTCGTCCAACAAGTGAAGATCCTTTTCTCCAATTTTGGAATTTTAGACTTGGACTGAAAGCTCCTCTTCCAAAGTCGCCTTTTCACCACTTGTTCTTTGTAATGTAAAAACTCAAAAAGAGTTGAAACAATTTGAATTCGATGTGTTCGGGTTTGGATTTATTCGAATTTGAATGAATATATTTTTATTTCCTTTTGAATCTCTCTTCCCCATTGTGGCCTAAATTGTATGTACCTTTTGTACACGGTTTATTATAAAACTGTGTCTCATATGTGAATGATTTGGTTTAGAAAAACTACTGTCATGAATGATGATATTTTTTATTGCTTAATGTACTCTAATGAGAATCAAATGCAAGTCCATGGCACCACCCATCGTGGTAGTAGTATGGAAAACGAAATGTTCAGCCCCGCGTGCAATGCTGGTCGCAATCTATACTTTTTTTTACACTCACCCATTAAAATACATACTATTATATAAAATGAAGTACAGTTTTAATGCTCTAATAGCATGTGATTAGCTTGACTCAGCCTGACTTGGCCCACCTAGCCTGATATAGCGTCTAACGAATGCATATTTACAAAAGATGTGCACATCCTAGCATTCACCCTTTTTTTTAATATACACTTGCCTATTAAAGTACATGCTGTTATAAAAAGTCAAAGTTACATTGAGATATATACTAATATATTTTTTTTATCTTTTTAAATATATAATTTTTTTTTAATTTTCTCAGAGCATCTCCAACTACACTTTATATCTCCAAATTTAAGGGGTAGTGTGCTCCAACCACACTCCATATCCACCTCCAAATTTGGAGATTTGGATTTGACCCTCCAAATTTGGAGGCCACCTCCAAATTATCTTTTTAACTTTTTACTTTATACAATAATTAATTCAACATAATATATATTTAGATCCGCTAGTTCATTTTTAACAAAAATACTATAGTTGGAAAGATCTCATCGAGACATTCAAAATGAGGCTAATATTAAATTATTTTAGAATTGATTTTAAATAAATCCTCACTGGTTTGATTATTCAAGAATTATTTTATTTATTTACTTAAAAATTATTAATTTAAAAATAACTCCAAAACCATTTAATATTAGACTCATTTTAAAGGTCTTAATAATATCTTTTCAATGATATAATTTTTATATAAATAAATTAATAATAATAATATTTATCAATGAATTTTCATATAACATTATATTTTCATAAGAAAAAATAGAGGTGATGGTTGGAGTGCAACACCCTTCAAACATGAATTTCCTTCAAATATGGAGGGTTTCATATTTGAAGGATTGGATTGGAGATGCACTTACACTGCGATAACACAGAATATACTATGTTATTGCAGTATATAGACGGTTGAATGATGTTTCTAGAATGCAGATGAGACCACAAAACGGATTGAGAATAACCCAAGTTTGAGTTAGGTTCAAACTTAACTGTGAAAGTGTATTGCTTTAAAGCCGGTTTTAACCAGGTTAGGTTATATTTAACCCGTCCAAAAGTTTATTCTCGATCATCACCTGGCCAAGCTCCCAGTATGGTCCCTGTCGAGTTGGCCCGTCTCTATAAACTAGAGACGGAATTTAATCTGTGCTGTATATGTCAGTCCCAATCAAAAGATAACATGTGTTCCATGACACGTTAAATATGTGATATTTTGATATGATTTGTGACATGTATTAGCCCTGGTTGGATACTGACCTATACATACGAAGTGAACCCAATCTCGCAAACTATATAAACACTTTCTGTCACTCAATCCAAAAAAAAAACCCCGCCAAAATTCAAATAAACCCCGAAAACGAATGAATCAACACAATAAAACATTTCCCCTCCCTCCATGAATCGCCGCCTCTCATCATCCTTGGCCCATGGACTCAACCCACATCTCCGCCGCCCACGTAACTCTACCAACCAATTCCCGTTCTCCGGCCCCGGCCGTCTCTATCTCGGCCCGCAAATCCACGCAGTCACGACGAAGACCCGCTTCTCCTCCTCCGATGTCGGGGTGCGCTATGCATTGCTCTCCATGCGCGGAAATTGCGGGTCGGGGTCGTCAGAATCCGTTCGTCACGTGTTCGGGTCTATGCCGCGCAAGGACTTGATGTCGTGGAATTCGATCGTTTCTTTGCACTCGCGGGGCGGGGACTTTGTCTCCGCGTTCGGGTATTTCTCGGAGATGCGACGCGTGTTCGATCTGTGGCCTGACGAGTTCACTTTCGGGAGTTTGATCGCCTCGACTCACGCCTCTCCGTGTCCTGTTGGCGTTCGCCTTCTCGAGCAATTGCTCGCTTGCATTGCGAAGTCGGGGTTCTTGGAGAATGTCTATGTGGGTAGCGCTTCGGTTAGCGCGTTCTTGAGATTCGGACTCGTAGATGAAGCGATGGAGATCTTCAGAGGATTGGGTGAGCGGAACTCGGTCTCCATGAATGGGTTGATGGTCGGGTTGGTGAGGATTGGTCGCGCAGACGAGGCGGTCGAGGTTTTTAGGGTAGCTAGGGATTCGGTGGAGGCGAATTGCGACTCGTATGTGGTCCTGCTGAGCGCGTGCGCGGTGTTTGCAGTGCCCGAGGCAGGGAGGAGGGTTGGGAGGGAGGTTCATGGTGGCGTAATCCGGACTGGGATGATAGACCACACGGTGGCGGTTAAGAATGGGCTCATCAATATGTACGCCAAGTGCAGCGCGATCGATGATGCTCGCAAGGTATTTGATTTCATGGGTTCGAAGGACTCGGTGTCTTGGAATTCGATGATATCTGGTCTTGATCGGAACGGGCTTTGCGAGGAGGCAATCACAAGATTCCAAGATATGCGGAGGAGTGGAAACGTTTGCTCGAATTTCACACTGATTAGTACGTTGAGTTCATGCGGTGGATCAAAACGCGTTCGATTCGGGGTGCAAGTGCACTGTGAGGCGATCAAACTTGGGCTCGACGCAGATGTCTCCGTTTCGAATTCGCTCCTCGCGATGTATTCGAACTGCGGGTTTGTCTCGGATTGTCGGAAAGTCTTCTCTTCCATGCGAGTCTATGACACAATTTCGTGGAATTCAATGATCGGGGCGCTGGCCGATTCAGAGTGTTCAATCTCTGAATCGATTGAGACTTTCTTGGAAATGATTCGCACGGGTTGGGTTGCAAACAGGGTTACATTTTTGCATCTATTCACGGCGTTAGCGTCTCTTTCGACGACCGAATTGTTAAGGCAGGCGCATTCACTTGTTATCAAGTACGGATACGGAGTGGATCACAACATCAAGAACGTGCTTCTGTCATGCTATGCGAAGTGCGGAGAAGTCACCGAATGCGAGAGAATCTTCACACGGATGTTGAGGCAGAGGGACATCGTGTCGTGGAACGCCATGGTCTCCGCGTACACCCACAACGGGCTGGTGCGCGAAGCCATGGATTTGATATGTTCCATGGTGCGAGACGGGCTAAAGATGGACCCTTTCACACTCGCGACGCTCGTGAGCACATGCGCATCCATCGCATCGTTGGAGCGCGGCATGGAAATACACGCCCATCTCGTAAGAGCTTGTGCGTGTCCCAATGTCGTCGTGGAAAGTGCACTCCTCGACATGTACTCGAAGTGCGGGAGGATCGACTATGCGTCAAGGGTCTTCGAGTGCATGGCGTGGAAGAACAAGTTCTCTTGGAATTCCATGATCGCGGGCTATGCGAGGCACGGGCTTTGTGAGGAGGCGTTGGAGCTCTTCGAAGAGATGCGAATGCGAGGAGACCGGCAGCCAGACCTCGTCACGTTCGTCGCCATCCTTTCCGCGTGTAGTCACGCAGGATTAGTCGATCAAGGCCTCGAACACTTTGAATCAATGTCACGGGACCACGGGCTGGTCCCGCAGATGGAACACTATTCGTGCGTGGTGGATTTGTTGGGCCGGGCCGGGAGACTGAAAGAAGTCGAGGACTTCATCCGAGACATGCCCGTCAAGCCGAACGTCCTCGTTTGGCGAACCGTGGTTCGCTCGTTCATTCGAGCAAAGGCCGGGAATGCCGGATTCGCCGCAGAAGCTTCGGAGAAGCTATTCGAACTCGAGCCCGAAAACGCGGTGAATTACGTGCTGGCTTCCAACATGCACGCATCGAGGGGGAGCTGGGAAGGCATGGAGCGCGCGCGCGCGCGGATGAGCGATGCGCGCGCGGTGAAGGAGGCGGGGCGTAGTTGGGTGACGATGCGGGACGGCGTGCACGTTTTCGTGGCGGGCGACCAGTCGCACCCGGAGGCTGCGGGGATCTACACGAAGCTCGGGGAGTTGTACGCGAAGATGAGGGAGATGGGTTACGTGCCCCGCGCGGAGTTCGCGCTGTACGACGTGGATGCGGAGAACAAGGAGGAGATGCTGAGGTGCCACAGCGAGAGGCTCGCGGTCGCGTTCGTGCTCGCGCGCGCGCCGGGGGCGAGGGCGCCGATACGGATAATGAAGAACCTGCGGGTTTGTGGGGACTGTCACGCGGCGTTCGAGTACATATCGGAGATCGTCGGGAGGCGGATCGTGTTGCGGGATGCAAATCGGTTCCACCATTTCGAGGGGGGGAAGTGTTCGTGCGGGGATTATTGGTGACGAATCGGGATTGGTTTTGATCCTACACAAATTGATCCATAGATTAATGGTTGATAAGAGAATTTAATATGGTACATGGCACAAGTTTGATGAAGATGGTACATGTGAGACTTCAATATTATTTGGTCACAACTGACCATTTATTATTAATTTTTTAATTAATCTTATGCTCTACCCACTGAGCTAAATACGAGACTATAACAAAATAATAAGATATTATAAATATTATAAGCATTGAAAAAGAATAATAATTGTTATATGAATCTTTTATTTTTAAAAAGTTGTACCAATAATTCTCATAATAATATTTTAAAAAATTACTCAAATTAAGTGGATTGAATTTTAGGAAAACAAAATCTTAACTTTCGGATTCAGATATAGATATTAACTTTCGGAATTGGATCTCATTGGATGTGAATTGGATATAAATGTTTTTTTGAATAATTGATATGTTTAAATATTAATATTAAATTGGATAATCAAATGATATATTAGAGAGAGATGAAAATTAAAATTGAGATTTTAAGGTTTATTATTTCTTTTAAATATCATATATTGAAAATTTAATAATAATATAATATATCATGATTGTGATTAATTGTACCAGATAACAAATATGGGCAATATATAATACAAATATATATTTTTATAATATATATCAGATACAGATTATTTCAAATCGAATACACTGGTATCCATATCCATACTCTAGATCTTTAAATATCGATACTTCTGATTTTTTAGATATGGATTCAGATTCAGATTCAGTTTTTTTTTTTTTTTTGATAATTAATAGGCTTAGTAGTGGATCTTGAAAATCATAGAATGATGGCGGTGATTTGATGTTGTGATCATGATTTACTAATTTTAAAAAATGAGTATCCAAACAAATTAAATCATTTTCAGATTACTATTGGTATAGAAAAACGAGTATATTCATTTTTTCTTATTGATGAGTTGTTCTTAAAAAATTGTTAACATATTCTATTTTTTAGTGGGTTGAAGTAATATGGATGGGGTTTATTTATTTTATTATTAAAAAGAATTTATTTGGATTAAAGAGTTCGAACATCATATTATTTTATTATTAAAAAGAATTTAGTTAGATTAAAGAGTTTGAACATCATATATTTTATTTTTGGTTTTCTTAGATATTTATTAAGTTTGGGGAAGATTAATATTTATTAATTTATAATTTATAAAAAGATAAAATTGTTATATTCCGACTGCCGGACTCGAACCGGCGACCTAAGGATCATGGTTTAACTTTATAAAATTGTTTACCAAAAAAAAAAAAAAAAACTTTATAAAATTGTTATAAAATTATTACCTATTGAACTTATATTATCTATTTTAACATATACATATTACCTATTTTAAATTATATATGAATATTATCTTATTAATCCATATACTTTCATTTCAAATTACAAATTATTAATATTTAATTAATCCATATCTTAAATTATTAATTTTAAAACGATTCTTTATGATATTCAATTTATCCATAACTTAATAAATTTTTAAATATTTAGCTAATCAATTTTAAGCTACTTATTTAACAAAATGTCCTATAATATCTATTTTAATTATAATATCTTATTTATCCAAACTTATTAATTTTTAGGATTAAAGACATTTACATCCCTGCAAAGATGCTTAATCCCATATAAGTCCCTGTGAAAGTTGGGGCAGATACATTAGTCCTTAAAAACTTACCAAAACATAATTATCGTCCTCGGATTAAATTTTCATTCAAATTTGATAGAATATTTTATCACCATGTAATTGTGTAAACATTATAGTTTCCATAAACAATCATAAAAATAAATTAGTCCATGCAAAAATCAAATTATCCTTGTAAGACTTTTATGTTTCTTCATTTTCTTTGAGATATTGTTTGAAAACGGTAAAACATTTGAGGATAATTTAATCATTTTATGGTTATAAGTTAAAGTTAAATACGGTAAGTTGAGTTAAAATTAATTTTTGTTGAAACCATAATGTATGGGTTTTTATGAGTTTTTAAAGACTTTTATGTCTGCTCCAACTTTAATAAGGACTTATATGAGATTATCCATATTTGACTTTGCGAGGACTTGGATGTCTTTAAACCTAATTTTTATGCCAAATTTTAAATCATCTTATCAAATTTGAGTTTTTAAATTCATATAAATATTAGGATAAATTGGTATTTGATCCATTTTTGTATCGATTTTTTTTTCAAATGATAATTTTTTAAGTAAAACCTTGTATTATTAGATAAGTTGATAAAATTTACGAATGAATTTTTTTAATATAATTTATTATATTAAAAATAAAGTATTTCATTAGAGAAAATTTAAGATAATCAGATAAGATTCAACGATGATAAAAAAAATTATATTCATATATATATACATATTAAAAGAGTTCAAATTGTCTAATTTTTAATTAAACATATATTTGAAATTATAGATGACATAAATGAAAAGGTAAATATTTTGACTACTAGACTCGAACCATTTACTTTGGAGCTGAAGTGTCCCACACTCTACCCTCTGAGCTAAGTAGGTAATTACTGTTATAAGATAAAGTAATATTATATTTAATCGTTCGTGGATCTGAAATACATCTCAAATTTGAAGTAGACGTCGGCTACTTCAAAAAAAAAAATTCTGGCCGACCTGCTCATCTTAAGCATCATTATCCTTGAATTCATCTCACCGTCCTCTATCATATGAGAAGTGTTTCGAATACCTTTTCAATATCCCTCCAGACTCTACCTTTTTTGACATTCATATCCACCTTTTGATGAATGTAACTAACTTTTGAAGAATCACTAATTCTCCGTTTGGATATGAGTTTAAGTAGATTCTACATTTTAAAAATTAAAAAATCTCAAACTCATATCCAAACACACTTTATCCTTTCAGTTGAAAATAAAATAAAACAAGCTTTTCAAAAACTGAGCTTGAAACACAATATATTAAGAATCTTAGCGTTTCAACTTCACATTCAAACGCAGTCTAAGATCAGATAAAAAGCAAGTCGGTTACATTTTGTCAATATAACTTAGTTTCAAAATATATTGCACAAATAGTTTAGTTACATTTGTGAATGTAACTGATTTCTATTATTTAAGGCATATAAACTTCAGTTACATTTCAAAAATATAACTGGCTTACAAAATATAATACATAAAAGTTCATATTAGTTTAAAAGGAAAAATCTTCTTAACTTTTTAAAATTTTATTGAAATCACAAAAAATCTCTCTAAAATCAGAATATCATCCTAGGTCTCCATAAAGTGTATATGGTTAACGAATTTAGTCCCCTGGTCAAGAGTATATTGAAATAGGTCCTCAGAAACTTATAAAAATTGGATTCAGTCCCTACAAACTTTATTAAATTAGATTTAGTTCTTTTGTAAGACAAAAATACTCTCGTCATATTTCAACATTCCCATCTCCTGAAATGTCATCCTCATCTGTAAAAAAAAAATATCCATCAAACCTTATTTGATCTATAAAATTAAGTCATTTTTTGACATTTTCACATACTCAATCTCATTACAGAGACTGAACAAAAAAAATTACAACTTCATTAACTCCATTACAAAATCAATAGAGACAACAATTTAACAACCCAATCCAAATTCTTTAATACATTTTTAACTCAAAATTATTAGCAATAAAAAGCATAACACCTTGATTATAAAACTATAATTTGTTTAATAAAATGTAAATAAATCAGTATATTTTTAGATAATCACATGGATTTTTTGTGATTTTGAGAAGATTTCAGGGAGTTAAGACGATTTTTAAATTTCATATGGACCTTTTTCGATTTTTCATAAGTTTTGAAAGAGTTATATCGATTTTTTTCAACAAAGAAAATAAATTTTAAAAGGGCATAACAGTAATTTACCATGCATGGTTAGGGTTAACCACACATCTGGTTAGTTATACGGACTAAAATAGATATTATTTAATAAGATAGGGATATGAAGAAATTTACCAATTTTACAGGGACTTTTTTCTGATTTTCATAAGTTTTCAGGGAGCTATATTGAGTTTTCGCTAGTTTAAAATGTTACACAACTACGTGTCCGTACATCAAAACTATATAAAATCCTAAAAAAAAAAACATATTTAGCATCAAATATCACATTCAAAGAAAAAATTGTAAACAAAAGCAGATAAAGATGGGCAGATTTAATATCAAATACCAAATTCAAGAAATTTTTTTTGTAACAAATGCAAAAATAAACAATAACAAATGGTACACCTAAATCTATAGACATTGAAAACAATAGTCAAATCAATCAATTACACAAAAAAAAGTCAGTTACATTTGTGAATGTGACGACTGTACCTATATAAGACTTATAAACATTAGTTTCATTTCAAAAAAATACTAACTTATATAGTAAAAATCAGTTACATTCATAAATGTGACTGACATATAAAAAAATAATGCATAAAAGTTTAGATTATTTTGAAAATATAACTGACATTTGAAAAAATAATGCATATAAATTCCAAATAACATCAGAATTCTAAAAGTCCTCCAAAAAAAAAACAAATTTAAAATAAAAAAAATCAGATTCAAAGAAAAAATTATAAAGCAAATGCATCATATGCTGTCAGATTTAACGTCAAACACTAAATTCGAGAAAAAAATTATAACAAACACTGAAACAAATAAATAAACAAAATCACACCTGAATCAATAGACATTGAAATCGGTAGTCAAATAGATCAATTGTGATTTCCAATCAAATCAAATCTGAAAAAGTCCTACAAATAAATAAATCAGAGGTTGAAAATTGATTATTCAACATGATAATTGAGGAATAGTTCCATATGAGGTAATCCTAACCGTCCCATAATTATGATGAGGAGTTACTCAAATTGCATTCAATGACATATTCAGTATTATCACCTATGCTATTTATGGGGCTTACATGAAACCTATACAATGAGCCTGTAAATCATTGTTGTTTTGGATTATAAAAACTAACAAGTGTAACATTTTGTTATACAAAAATAACAATAAAATATTAAATATTAATTGAAATTAATAAATAATGTTAATCATTTAGTTCAAAATTAAGTTATTTTAAGATTTATGACTATTTAATATAAATAAGAATAAATGATTTTATGTGTAGTCATGTTTTAAATTATTATAATAGAAAAACATAATAATAAAATTTTTGTTGTTGGGATAGAATATAAATAAGATGTAGATAAGTAATCATAAAAAGTGTAAAATTGATAATAATTGATTGGATAGTTGATTTGATAATGAATCAACGTATTCTTTTGAATTGAACAATCTAAAATAATTTAATTTCAAGGATTTGCTGAAATTTATATACACCATTTTTATATTAGTTAAGTTTAGTTTACTTATTTCCATTTATTCCAGTGTTCCTGACACTACTTTAACCATTTTAAAATTATCCTCGTTACTTTTCACTTATTCCGGGTCTATTCCCGAAACAAAAGGGGCTTAAGGTCACCCATCCATTCCGATCTCCGTTAGCACCCATCAATGGCGACCGACTCGATCTCCACCACCACCACCACCATCTCCGACGACGTCTGCCGCTCCTTCGAAGAAATCATCACCCAGAACACCCTCCTCACCAACCTCACCCGCCTCTACTCCTCCCTCACCTCCCACTTCGCCTCCCTCGACCAAACCCTAACCCTCCGTTCCCAAACCCTAGACTCCTCCCTCACCTCCTTCGACTCCGACACCCGCCACGCCCTCGACACCCTCGAAGCCCGCGAGGCCTCCATTCCCTCCTCCGAGTCCTCCTCCGCCGCCGCCGTCGCCCGCCTCCGCGACTCCGCCCTCGCCGACCTCGCCGCCCCCTCCTCCGGGGACCTCGACATCCCTGCGTCGATCCGGAGGTACTGTCGGAGGATGGACGCGGAGGGGCTGTGGGGGTACGTGGCGGGGAGGAGGAAACATTTGGTGGAGATGAAGGGGGAGATTGCGGCGGCGGTGGCAGAGGAGGCCGTGGACCCGGCAAGGCTCGTGCTTGACTCGGTGGAGGCCTTCATTGGCTCCTCCTCGTCGGAGCGGTGTTGGGCGTGTGGGGTGATATTGCATGCGTTGCTCCCCGGGGAGGGTGGACAGCGGTTTGGGGCGGGGGTGGTGGAGAGGGCGGTGAGGGTGGCGGAGGTTTTGAAGGGGAGGGTGGAGGAGAGGAGGGACGGGGAGGACAAGGGGGCGTCGGAGGGGCAGCTGTTCTTGCAGGTGGTGGCGGCGTTCGGGTTGCGGGAGAGGTTCGAGGAAGGGTACTTGAGGGGGTTGATTTTGGAGTTTGCGTCAAGGAAGGAGACGCCAAGGATTGCGCTCGCATTGGGGTTCCGAGATAAAATGGGGGGTAAGGATTCTGACTTCCATGGAAAAAGTGATTTCTTTTTTTTCTTTAGTTTTGTAGTTGTATATGTTTATGTATGATTCATATTGTTCATCACATTATATAGAATGATAGAGATACATGCATGTTTGCGAGGGAAAATGTTAAACCTTACCTGAACAAATTTGTGTGATCATGAGCATGTGCTTTGAATTTTTTTTTTCCGATGCCACATTGTGTGAGTAAGATTTGTAAGTGCTTATCTTGAGAATATGGTTCCGCATGAAGTGAATGCGGAATTCCTAGAGCAGCTTAGTCAAATTTTAAGGGTTAATCCTGCATGTGGTTTGTTGGTGTTTGTGGCTCAGGCGGCGATTACTTCCCTACTTCAAGGTGCCAGCTATCATCATGGTGACCTATGGCTTGGACAGTGACATTTTGGGGGATTGATTGTAAGGGAACCCAAGATTTTGGGAGGCCCTCTTTAGTTTCTTATTTTTTCCTTCTTTTTTTTTCCTCGTTTCTGGAGATCCATCATCTCCTTTTTTTGTTCAAGGGGCATTATGCATTTAATGATAATAAAGATAATGCCCAATTCTATTGGGACATAGCCTCCATTGTTGCCCACATTGAGGGGGATAATATGAGCAAGATGCTGAGGCGCACTCAAAAAGGTTTCTCATTTTTCTTCATGGTATTACAACATTTGTGAGCTCATATATGTGGAATACAAATGAACCCTAATTACCACTTAAGCTTCTTATAGTTACCCACTTCTTATTACCCTGATAAATTTAATATTTTAGATCAATCGTGTGTCTCATTGAAAAGCATTTTTGGGACTGTGTATATGGTGACCCACTTAAGCTTTGATTGCTTTAGCTTTCAAGTCTAGGTGATGTCTAATGGTGATGGCCAGAGTAGACTTGTAATGGAACAAATTATATGATTGTTAGTGTTTGCGGATTCCGTGGGAGCTATTTATTCTTTTCTGAATCTTCTATTTTATGGTCTTATGCTCTTTCATGCAGATTTAATAGACGAGCTTATAAACAATGGGAAGGAGGTGGAAGCTGTGTATTTTGTGCATGAGTCTGGTTTGGCCGAAAGATTCCCTCCAGTCCCTTTACTTAAGAAATATGTACAGAACTCAAAAAAGTGTGCAACTGATCTATTGAGGAAAGCGAATTATTCCATAGCTGCTACGGTATGATTTGGATTATTTCACTTCACCTTCTTCTGTTGCTTCTTGCAAGTGCTGTTTTTTTTTCTCCTTTAGTGCATGATCGTTGTATTGCTTTCATAAACAGTGCTGTACATTTGTTCCCGAATAAGTCATATGATTACACTTGCATGTGAAATATCTACAGAGAAAAGAATTTAACATTTATCATGTTATTCAAGATACAGCCACATCAGGTACAACCTTTTTTAAAGAAAAATCATTCTAGTTTGTGGCTTTGCGCTGCTTATTTGCATATTTGTTTTTAGATTTTGATGAGTTGTTTTCTAGTCTACATTTTTTGTTTGGTACTTTGGTTGAACCAGGTGCTCTTTTGCTGCTATTTTTTTTTACTTCTTAAACAATAAAAATTTGCTGCTATGCTTTGTTTACGATTGATCTATGGAAATGGATTTTAATTAGTAGTGATTGATATTCCACGTGAGTTCCATTTAGATATAGATTCCCATGGTAATGTAATGCTTATCCATCAGGAAGACATGTTTCATGCAACAGCGGTGCATGATAAGAGTGTTTTCTTATCTTACTGTGGAGAATGGAAGGAAATGTAATCATTTCTTTTTTGATTTAATGTTTGTTAAGCAATTAATCATTATATGACTTTTGGATATATGATATTTAGAACTATGAATTCGAGTACGCATATAATAGACATGCAGTTTCTTAGCAAATGATTTATGCAAAATGTGATTGGTTAACAAAGATTGCATAGTAGTTGATATGATGTCATGTTCCCACATTATTGACGTGCATATGTCAGATGTAATACTATCTAAATACACACAATCTGAATTCAACTTTGCTTAACACTGCATATCAAGTCTGCAAGAATTGTTGTCTCAAGAATGTTTTTCATTGTTACCTTGTGCAATGAGTACATCTGATATCACTGTTGTGGCCCCTGCACCTTGTGGTACCAAACCTAATGACTTTGGTATTTTTCTGCTCCCGAGTTTCCCTCATCTTTTCGTGTGACTCATGTCCCAAGTTTCCCCTTCTCATTATTTATCATATTGCTCTTGTTTCATTTTTTTTTGATACCCTGTATCTATAGTTATTTCTAGCTGAGCCATTGGTTTGACTAGGTATTGGAGCTGATTTTGTGAAGCTCAATTTTTCCAGAATTGGATTTTTTTTTATATTATTATTATTATTGCGCGGGGGAGGGGGGGGGGGGGTTCTAAAATATGATTGTAAGCCTTCCATATCCATCTTCCATTTTGACCATTTTGAACAGATCATTTACACGCGCACACCCCCAGGAATGATATATCTATAAAGATAAATATGCATATCAATTCACACAGATTGCCTCTTTGGCTAGAGCCATGGGTTTCCACCCCATAAATCTCGAGTTTGAATCCCCCTGAGCTTACCCGATGTACATGGTTTGTGGATGATTCTAGGCATCCGAGGTTTCCCAACTAATTTGGTGTTCCTTGTCACCAAAAACTAGGTCAATGCAATAAGCAAAATTTTCAGGCTATTACCTACCCAAAAAATATATATATTCAGGCTATTAGTCCTTTATAGATACCTTAATCTGTTGTTCTTTTGAATATAATGATATCATAGTTAGAAGTTTATCATTTAAGGCTGTTTGGATAGTCACCCACTTTTTCCAATGGTATCACCTTTAAAATCTTAAGATTTTTTTTCATGTCTATATATCTGATTAGATGCTGGAGGATCCTTTCAAAGGGGAACTCATTCTTTTCTTCTAGTTCTTAGCATCCTCCATAGATGTCTGTAGGTGATTGTCACCATTTGCAGGAAAAGAAACAACACTTAGAGCTGCTGCTGCATGTAATTACATCGTGTTACTCTTTAAAAAAATGAATGATGAACACGTGAACTAAATCTCATTTTACAGGATGAGGCTAATGCGGTAGAATTGAGTTCGATCAGATCCGTCATCAAGTGTGTGGAAGCCCTGAAACTCGATTCAGAGTTCAAAATCGATGGCCTCAAAAAGCGAGCCATCCAGCTGGAGAAAGCAAAGATGGAGAGGAAGAAGACCGCCGCCTCTAGTAAGTTCCAAAAAAAGCGACCCCGACAGTCCCCCGCAACCTTACATCCAGCCAAAGCCGGGAGGACCACAAACAAAGCATACCCTTCATTCCAACGTGCCCCACAACGGAACAATCCATCAGCGTCCCATTTTGCTGAGCCGTACATTTATGGTGGGGGACCGCAGCAGGGTTGGAGTGCTGCCCCACCGCAGCAGCAGCAGTTCCCATACGTGTCGGAAGGTGCGAGTGGGGTCCATGGTGGGGTGGTGTATGGGGGTCCGGGGAGCTACTCTGCCGGATATGATTATGCCACTGGTGTTGGACTTCCACCGCAACCCTCATATCCACAATAGTCGTTTCGCGGACAGGTTAGTACATTTTGTACACTTAGATTATGCCTTTCCTCGTCTGTTTTTGCTTCCTTGAATGTTCTAATGTTCTCGCGGGTTATCTGTTGGAAGAATTTTGTGTTAATTTATATGTAATGGATGCATGATGAGTATAAAAAATCTCAAGTGGATCTACTCGTGCATCTTCTTCTTTTCCCCTGAATCCAACAGTAACCTGAATCAGCCTTTTTTTATTGGGGATATTTCACAAACATTGCAATCTTTCGGACGACAACATTGGACAGCAACACCTATGATTTTCTTTCCTACTGATTCTGCATCTACTGGTTGTATGTCCTTTCACTGTATTCTATTCTAATCATTTCTTGAGGCTTATGATCTGCATGAGTTGTTCATGTCCAATTTTAACGTACTGATAGGAGGCACTTGCATTGTGCTGGCTTAATTCCTGGGTCCCTTTTATTTCCATGTAAGATAATTCAGGCATAGTTATTTTCTATGTTGGGATTCTATAGATGTTAACAAGGATAAGTAGGGTACTCTTATGGACAATATCAACAATAAAGTTGGCTTAATGTCAGCTTTATAATCACATCTCCTTCCATATCAGTCTATCCAAGTTCTACTAGGATTTCTTCTCCCCTTCCCTTTGCATCTAACATTTTGCAACTATCTTTTCTTGAACCTAAGCGCATTCATCTTAATTTCATCATTTTGGACATTTGAAATCGATTTACGTGTGTTTTCCCCTCTAATCCATATTGAACATACAAGTATATGATGCTACTGATCATCTCCACAAAATAGCATTACAATTCAACTATCTTCTTCATTATCAATTTATCAATCACGTGTTACACACCCATCCACATAAAAAAAATTGAACATGACAAGGCAGCCATTTATACGAGTGAGAATTTGATTTCATGTTTTCTTTTGCTTTTCTTGGGTGATGAAAGCTTTACAACCATGGTTGTCTGGGAGGCGCCGCCTAGGCAAGTAGGCGGTCCAGATGGACCGAGGCGATTACCCACCTAATAGCATGTTAATTAAGCGGACGTGTGGGCCTGTCTACCCCCTTAAATCACGCCTAGTCCGTCCAATCCCTTGCCTATTCTAAAAAATAAAAGAAAAAAAAACATGATTGAAAGATTAAAACATCACCTATCCCGCTGACCAACGGTGCAGCGAATTCTTCCGGTCTCAAGTGAGTCTCTATTGATTTTTTGTCTCTCCATCCTATCTCTTCTCAAAGTTTCTGAACTCCTATCTCATTCTCCATCAATCTCTTCCCCTTTTCTCATTCTTTAATACTACTAGAGTTAGATTATATTAATTTTGTTGAAATGGACAAGCATCAATAAATTACATTCACGCGTTCTTTATTTATAAATAACATTATTCATTTTAAGTAGTATTTTTGGAAAAATTAAAGAATGGATAAACAGATAAATAACTTTAATATAATTATCAATTTAAATAATAAAATCTTAATTAAGTGCCGCCTAGGCTCGCGACAACTATGTTTACAACCATAACAAATGATGAGAATTTATCATCTTCTCAAGCAGCATCTCTTTCATTTTTTTTAGTGGTGTTACACTCAGTTTTTTTCTCAGTCTAAAACACAGTCTAGTGAAACAAATATCTTATTAGATATTATATATACAACATTAAATATTTTCTTTACACTTACTAAAAATGGATTAATTTAACTTGAAATATAGTCATATTCATTTTTTATCAAAACATATACATCATTAAATAATATTTACTATATTTAAACAAATGAAAACATGTGAGGTTTGTGTTTTGGTTGTTGAATGTGACTGAGTCTAACATTTTTTTTAAAAATTTAAACAGTGAGGCTCTCATGTTTCTAATAAATGAATCATTCTACAATGGAAAATGTTAGTCTAAGTTATTTTTTACCAATCAAAACTCAGAATGCATAGTATTTTAATTTTTTTAAAAATAGTAAACATCATCTAATGAGGTATATGCTTTAATAAAAAATGTATATCGCTCTATTTTGAGTTGAATGAATCTATTTTTAGTAAGTGTACAAAAAAATTTAACTAGGTATATACATAGTTTAACATTGTGCTTTGATCAGTCAGATCAAATGAAATTGATCCATTCATGATTTGATGATTTCTATTTATGATTTGATGTATTTATACATGTTTGATTTTAATTGATGATTTGATGTATTTATACATGTTTGTATTTATGAAATTGATCCCTTCATTACACATGGATCTATTTATGATTTGATGTATTTATAACCGTTTGATTTTAATTATGATGACATGACAATCCCACAATAAAAATCAAGCAAGATTCAAGCATGAAAAAACAAGTAGAGAATCCAAACCCAACGAGGTATATGCTTAATTGGATTTCTAACGAGGTATATAAACTTATATTTTGGACTGTAAAGAAAAACTGATTGTTTGTTTTGTAGCTCTGTCTGCAGCTTGATACATTATGATAGCGCAGTATATGTTGTGATATCATAGTGTATGTGTTCTATAGAAGAAAACAAAATTAATTAAATATTTATATTCTTTTTTATATTATAAATTAAATAATTATCTTATATAACATTACTTAATACATGTTTAAGTATTTTATCAATTGTCATAATAATAATAATAATATATGATGAGTTATTTTTGCTTATGTATCATATTAATTCTGATGATATAAGTGATTTATATGGAATATAACGGGGCATGATTAGGGCTGCAACTTGGGCGGGTTGGGTTCGGGTTAGACCCTAACTCGAACTCAACCCGAATTTCAAATTACTCAACCCTAACCCGATTCAACCCGATTTTCAACTCGAATTGGACCAACCCGAACCCAACCCGTAATTAAATAAACCAACCCGACCCAACCCGACCCAACCCGAATTGGACTAACCCGATCCTAACTCGATTTTCAACCCGAATTGGACTAACCCGAATTTTTAACATGATGTGCAAATTAAATAAATCAACCTGACTTACCCATAAGATTAGCTAGATTTACCTAAAATTTGGACTACCCATATTAAAATTTACAATATGAACGGTCATGATCTTTTTTTTTTTTAATTATTAGTTTACGGGTTCGGGTTGTGAGTGAAGCCAATCCGAACCCAACCCGATTTATGAGTCAAACTGAATTAGCGCACCCGAACCCGATTTGATCAACCCAACCCATGTAAAAATCGGGTTCAACCTGTCGGGTTCGGGTTCAACCTGATCCAAGTTGCAGCCTTAGGCATGATGGATTTTGCTCTTAAATCTCAAACCTCTCCCTTGTCTTCATTGGGTTGGGATGGTCGGGTTCGGGTTCGACATTTAGGGGATCAAACTCATCCCAATGGAATCGGATGGGGTTGGGACAAGTTTTTCATTTACCATATCTCATTGCCATCCCTAGGTGCAATTGGGGCTTTATGTATCATTTTTCAAAGGACATATTGTGGATGTAAACAAGCTAGCTGAAATGTGTTTTAAGGTGTGTTTGATTGCGTGATTGCAAAACTGATTCTGTAGAAATGTGGGTTTTAATACTGATTTTGTAGGAAACTCACTCTCCACAGTTTTTAAAAATCGTAATTTTGAGGTACTATTTATCTAAAATGTGTCTCTAGAAAAACTGTATCAAACAACAAACACAAAAACTGTATCAAACGCTGCTTTAATCGGAAATTGTTGGACTACTTTATGAACATGGATGCTTGGAAATTACTATGGATGTTAACAAGCTACCCACAAATGAAATGGAAGCGTGGGTGTGTGTATATAAAAGAAAACAATGGAAAATTTTCATGTACATGAACTGTTCATTGGAAGAAGAAACAATTTTTGTTAATAGTGGTAGTCCAATAAAAAATAAGAAGATGGTGTTACATAATCATCTTTTATCTGCAGCACTGTGTGCAGTCTTGTGTTATGAACAGGTGCTTTGTCGATGATGAATGTTAATTTTTATTTTTAAATTAATTTTAAGGATAGTGTTTACCGTTCTTACATGTTTTAATTTTATAGTGGCATGCACACATTCATAATTTATAAATAGTGAGATATATATCTTGTTAAGTGGATTCATACAATTTATATATCTCATTTTTTAAGTATATAATTCTCAAACAGTGGTTTAGAGGTGGATCAAGGCTATCTTTAATTTTTCACTGACTTATATAGATGATTACGTATATTTATATAAAATATTAATAACAAAAATGTAGTTTTGCCTCTCATCTCTCTTTTATATCACCACACATTTTATAGATGCACCATGTATCACATGTTAAACAAAGATAAATAAAAAGAATTTGTGTAGCGAAGCTGGTGTATTAAGCCCTGTTTGGCAACTCGTTATGAAGTGTTTTTAATTTTTTTTAAACGCTAAAAGACTCAAATAAATTATTAAATAAGCTCACTTAATTGAAAAGATACACTCATTATTACAACAAACAAAATTATCTCAAAAAATGTGTTTATTATAGCAATATCAATTTCTGTTATCAGCAAGAAATGTGATTCTTTGATTAATTAAAAAATAGCTATCATGATTACATCCTAAAAAACTATGAATAAACTTAAAAGTTGTTTTTCAAATTGGGTTTCCAAAAAATAAAGTGATTTAATTTTCATCAATATATTATTACGCCCGCTTTTTAGTGAAAGAAAAAAAGGGAAAAAATCCAAATAACCCCTGTAAACTGTTTGAAATCTATATAACCCCTTGAATTTTCTTAAAGCCTGTATAACCATGTGAAAACATCTATGTAAATATAAATAACCTATGAGTTAAAATTTCGTTGACAGATGAAAAATATTATGTGAATATTTTGTTTTGTTAACCCCCTGACTTAAAATATAATATGTAAAAAATCCTCTATAATTTGTTAAAAATGCTAAAAATCCTTCTATATATGGTCATTTGATTCCTCCAGGTAGATTATAAAATCCTATCTATAGAGGTACAATCACCATTTATAGAGAATTTTTTCACATTTTTAACATATTATAGGTTTTTTTTTTAATATATTGTACTTTTAACTAGAGTTAAGCAAACATAATATTTGTGAAATAATCTTAATTTATCAATAAAAATTTAACTTAGAAGATTATTTAAATTAACATGGATATTTTGAGAGGGTTATATAGAATTTATGAAAAATATTAAGGTTACATAGATTTGACTTTAGAATATTGAGATTTTTCCCCCAGAAAATTCTTAAATAGTACTGGGGAATAACACGCCACGTCTGTTTGTTGCAGCTTCTAGAAGGTTCAGAAAAGACGGACAGTCGAGATTCAAAATGTAGTCGGGATCAAATGGGGTCCACTGGTCCCCAGTATCCTCCCATCGCCACGATGATATAATCACACCCAAAAATATACCTCAAAACCTACCCCCTCTTGTTGGGTTTCGATCTCGTCAGAACCGACTTTAATTTTTTTTGTCAGTATCAAACAGTCTATTATTTGAATTATACACCTTGGGAATGAAACAGCGCAATTAATGGTTGAGTATATATCTATTTTTTTTTATTGAATCCAGTAACCTCTATGATAAAACATAAATTTTGAATTACTATCAGTATTTAATATAAAAATAAAACATAATAATTAAGTATGTTGTTTGATTCATAAGCTGTATAATTTTTTAATTAATATGCTGTATAGTTCGATATTGTCAGGGCTGATTGAAGCCAGTCCTAACTAAATTTGGACTCCCTCTCATCACCTTTAAATCATGGAAAATGATATGTACAACCACCCCATTGGATATCCTTGTATGTAATTCTCATGTACTTTTTTTTTAAAAAAAATATACACTTGTCTGTTAAAATATATTCTGATATAAAACGTGATTTATATAGAGATACACTAAGGAGTGGTAAACGAGCCGAGCTTTGACATGTTCAAGCTCGGCTCGTTTATAAACGAGTCGAGCCGAGCCGAGCCGAGTTCACGAGCCTCAATGAGCCTAGCGTTCTTCTTCATTTTAGGGTTTTTAAGGATCGAAAACAAAATTTTAACCTAAGTGAGTCAAGTTCATGAGCATAACTTTGTATTAATTTAATGTTTTGATCTTATAAAAGAGTTTAGTCAAGTTTCAACTAAGTTTTTTATAACACGAGTCGAATTTTAACACAAAATGAAATTCTATCTAGGTCCTGAGCCTAACCGAGCTTTAAAAATTATTCAAACTCACTCATTTGTTTAATCGAACGAGCTTGAATGAGCTTAAATTGAGCCAAGCCCGAGCAAAACCCGAGCGGCTTGGTTCATTTACCAGCCCTAGATAAAAAATTATGTAATTTTCTTACATTATCGTATAGTATAAGTGGTTGGTGGACAATTTCTGAATTGCATGTGGGGACCATTTCTTACAAGTATTCCATTGCGTGTCGTTATACACTGTTGTTTCATTTCCCTTTTGCTGCACATTCATCAATTATCAAAAAAAAAAAAAAAAAAAAAAAAACTCTAACTAATTGGAATCCGTATATGAAAAATTTACAATGTTTTTTAGATATTAAAATATTCACATATGTATCCCATATAAATAATTTGTATCTAAATAGTTCAGACTTTATATAGATATGAAGATGTATGATATGATCGATATCTGTCTGAAATAGTAATATATTATTATTAATTATATTAATATATTAACATGAGTTTTTTTTTTCCTATGTTAAATCACATAATTTTTTTGATAGAGACACGCAGTGAATAAAATCAGAGAAATATAACAAAAACATGGATTCTTCAATGACCTAGGGTGCCTAAGAAATTATAGAGATACACACATTTATACTTGTACATATACATTTATAATTGGTTTCGAGCAGGATCTAGGATTCAAATTTGGATTGTTTTGTGACATATTTTTAATTGGACTCTGATCGAGTAACAAAAAATAATCAATTTATTAATCCAACACATTTTCAACCAATAAAAATGACACATTTCATTCGATCATTTTTTTTGGTGAAGTTTGAAAAGATGAGTTGTTATGTTTTTAAGTTTTATTTCGCTTTAGTCAAACTTTTAATCATATATTCTGTTACAAGATCTTTATCTTTTTTATTTTTATTTTTTTGAATGCAAATGCCATCCTAATTGTAATAGTCATGATTCAGTGCAAAGAATTTAACCCATTTAGTGGCTACGATGAATAACTAAAGGATATGCATTGCTCTACGTGGGAAAGTCATCAACATTTCTAACAAATTAGTTAAATAAAAAATTCTGCGTCCTCAACATCACCATTATGGTTGGATAAGTCAGATCAATATATTTAAATATCCATATTGCTTGCAAAGTCAGGATTTTAATGGAGGGTAGGCCCCAAACAAAAAAAAAATTCAAAAACACATTTTTTGATTTTTGTTTTTACTCGTTAAGCCCACCAGCCCACCATGGCTGGCGAGCCGAGCGTTAACTCCGTGAGCTGTCGCGGGCGGGGGGGCGCGCCTGCTCTGTTGCAGGCGACTTAGTCCAAGCCAGAGTGTTTATTTCATATGATTCACAAATACATACTAATATTTAAATTATTTAGAAAATAATTTAATTATTCTTATACTTTTTCGTATTTATCTCATATGATTCACAAATATACACGTATCGTACTAGACATGATACTTATCGAATATTTACCATACACGAACTTTATTACTATGTCGTCCTAATCTATCTTCATCAGCCCCTACTTAACAACCCAATCCTAAAATCCTTCGCCTCAAGACTACAACTTCTTCAACCTCAGCTTGATGTCCCTCCTTGTCGACCTCCTCGGCTTTGCCTTTCGGAAACTTGTCTTGCAATTGCCCGTGTCATCGACACCCTCTCTGCCTGTGTCTCTGACAACAAATGAAGCATGGGTTCTTCTCCCGACATCGAACCCACCTGCCTCGTCGATTTCTGGACCTGTGCCAACCTGAAATTTAGGTGGGTTTAAGTTGGGGTTTTAGTGTTCGGATTTAACCCGGGCCCAAACGTAAGTAATTTGAATCTAATTTGGGTTGGGTTTGGGTTGATAGTTCGGATAACCCGAACTAATTTGAACCCAAAGTTTCCATATCTAGCTAAATTTTCTAAGTAAAATTATAATTTTTAATGTGTATGATAAAATTTGAATTGTACAATTTATTTTTTGTAGAATCTTTCACTTATATAGTTTTCATATCTTTATAATCTATAAATAAAAATATTCCTTCAAGTAGGCGACGGTATTGCTCGTATTCATGGTCTTGAAGAAGTAATATGCGAAAAATTCACTCTTATAAAGTTTTAAATTAAAATAATACATATTTGAAGTCAAATCTGAATCCAACCCAACCCGAATTAAACTCGAACCCAACTTGAACATGAACAAAACCCTCCGACGGGTTGAGTTCAACTGTTAAGGTTGAGCTTCTCAAACCTGAGAGTCGGGTCAGGTCAGGTTTGGATTGGGTTTTTCCAATCTCAGATTGGATTTGAATTGAACTCCAACGCGACCCAACTTTCATAAGTTGCACCCCTAGTCCCTAGAGAGAGAGAGATTGATAAACTCGGAGCGAATTAAACCTGAGGGTCAGGTCGGATCGGATTGAATTTGGATTAGATTCCTTCAATCTCGAATTGAATTTGAGTTGAGCTCCAACTCTACTCAACCTGCATGAGTAGCACGGTAGCACCTTTAGTCCCTAGAGAGAGAGAGAGAGTGAAAAAATTGAGAGCAATGGGATTAGAATTGGAGTGATGAATATATACAATGGTGGGTTAAGAAATAACAAAAAACTCGAGTGGTGTGTTAAGTTGGTTTGAGGATCAACAACTGCGATGGTGGGCCGAGAGCTACCTTTTAATGTAGTGGGACGAGATTAAATTATAATATTTTAATATATTTTATAATCATATATTTTTAAAGGTACAGATTGTTTTTCACTGGATGAAAAGGAGGATGGGTTAAAACAAATATGTCGGTGTGCAAGAGTCTCACAAGATAAATACAAAAACAAAAAGTTTATCCATAATATCAACCAAATAGAAACTCATTTAATTCGGTTACAACCAACCCTATATAACCAAAAAAAAAATCTATTAAGAGTAAAATATCTGATGCACTAGCCAAACATGCACGGGTGTCACGGGATATGCGTTGCTCGGTCGCCGCTGAAGACCCTTTCACTCGCTGATTTCTTTCCACATATATGGAATCACTTCGGCAGTCGATGGTTCACTTGTTGTAGCCATTGGTGTTTATTTTACGTTTTGTTTGGATGTTAACACCTTTTGTTCTGTTCTTTTTAGTCAGAGCCTTATAAAATATTAAAAAAGAATAAATAAATAAAATATCTGCACTACTTTTGTAAATGTCAGTGCCACAACATTTAAAGCAATAATTAAAACTTTTCTATTATTTTTCATCCTAATACTTTTAACAAACCAAATAGAAACTCATTTAATTCGGTTACAGCCGATTTGTCTTTTTTTTTTTTATTCAAAAAAATTGAGTGGGTTTAACTGTACCCACTAAACCCAATGTGGCACCACCTGTGGTCTTGCATGGAGGGCCAAGTTTTTTTTTGTTTTTTTTTTAATAAAAAATTCATATAACACCCAATAAACTACATAAAATATACATAACCTTTTTAACTTTTTTTTTAAATTCATATAATTATCTAAAAACATTTATATAAATCTAAATTGACGTGTGAGTTAAATTTTTGACAGATTAGAAATATTTTATGAATATTTAGTCTGATTAATACTTGTTGAAAACATAGTATATCTAGGCCGATCAACGGATCGGGTCCTGGTCAGATTGGGGTGGACCCTGATTCGACCCGTTTCATTGTCGGGTGCTTTGAGTCGGATCCATATTGGGTCTCTGGTCGGGTCAACCCATTAAGAAGTTCAGGTCAGACAAAGAGAAGTTCAAAAACTTTTCAAGGGCCTGCAATGGCTTCATTTTTTTTCTTTTTAATAGAGTCTAATGTGTTATAAATAGTTCTTCACTATTTTGATTTTTAAATATTTTATGAGGGAACATTTAGAATACGATTTGGCTTATTATGCTTTTACGTGAAGTCAAAAGGTTGTAAAGATATTTTAAATGTTTAAAATTTTAAATGATTATTCAATATTTAGTTATAAATGTTTGGTTGAATCACGAGTGTTAGGTTGGATCATAAATAAAAAAAATTACATAATATTTGGATCGGGTTAATCGGGTCCATAGGATCGGGTCAGGGTGGACCCAGACCCGACCCGTTTTGATTGTCGGATCCTTCGGAACGGGTATTTAAACATTTTATCGGGTCGGGTCCGAGTTAACCCCCGGCCCGTTGACAGGCCTAAGTATATCAAAAACTCCAAAAATGTGTTAAAAATAAAGAAAGAAAAATTATCTGTAAATAACGATTTTATCCATCTGAATAGGATTTTATAATCTATCCGAGAGGAATAAAATCATAATTTACATATGGTTTTTCGCATTTTTAACAAACTGTATGTTTTTGGTATACTGTGTTATCCATCAGGATTAACCAAATAGAATATTGACAAAATATTACTCATTTGCCAATGAAAGTTTAATTTATGTTGTTATTTGGATTTACATATATGTTTTCAAATGTTAAATTACTTTAACCAGTTAAAAGTTGCGTTTAAAAACACACAGTTTGAAAAACAGTTTTTAGCTTTAGTTATTTCATACACAGTTTTTTAAGATGTAATGATGATGACTGTTTTATAAAATACAGATTTTAAAACATAATCGTTTTTTTAAAATTTAGTAACGATGATGTATATAAATTGACCTATTTAATAACAATTTTTAATTTTTTAAAAAGGTAGAATCCGTTAGATATTTTTGTTTTTTATTCAAAAGCATCCGAAGTGGATACTTTTATAAAATATTTTATCTTTAAAATAAAAAAATTCTCAAACCTAACCTTTCAAGGGCGTGAAGAACAACATCACCGGGGTGAGCATACCAAAAGAGAAAGGATTCACCCATATATATATATATATTATATTTAAATCTTGGCACATATACTGACAAATCCACGTAACTCTCTCTCTGTCTCTATAAATATCACACTCTCTCTCTCTCTGATTCATCACAAACAATTTTTTGTGAGGTGCATTTTGGGAAGAGAGAGAGAGAGAGTATGGGGACAGAGTACAACGGAGTGGCGGCGGAGCAGTTTAAAGTAGCGACACCGCCGGAGATCAAGTTCACAAAACTCTTAATTGACGGCCGGTTCGTGGACTCTGTTTCAGGTTTGTCTCTCCCTTTCTTTTAACGGGTTCTTTTGCAAATTTTTGGGTGTTTTTTTTTTTTATATAAATTTTGTGTGTTGGTTGATGAATAAATTTTGAGTTTTTGGTTGGAAATTTTGTTTTTAGAGTTTTATTTAAATTTTTGTTATTTTTAAAATATATTCCATAGAAATATCATATTTAAAAGAAATGGAAAAGAAACCTATGAAGTTGAAATATTTGATTGAAAAAAAAAATATGTCCATTGAAGTTTTTTTATATGAACTTAATAAAATGAAGTAATTTTTTTTAATTTTGAAGTATATATTAGACTCTAGATGAGGCTATAAAATAAAATAAATGTACGTTGTTCATTTGGAAAGACACTGACAGACTCGATTCATTTTACAATCTTACTGTAGTGGTCCCTAAAAGCTTGTACACTTTACTCTTGGAATGCATATTGTCTATATATATTCTACTAGTGCTACGTGGGAAAAATTATTTTTTTCTATTTTTTTTATAAAAATATATAATTATTTATTAATGTATATATTTATTTTAAGAACAGAATTCAAAAGTAGAGGACAGTGATTTTTTTTTTTTTTTTGTTTATCTGTCGGTGTAGATTAAATAAAGTTTCTTATCTGTTATATTATTCGAATTCAGTTCGCGGGAATGCGTGAAATATTTATTATATATATATAATATTATATAACACCAAAAGTTCGGGATAGATTTTTAATACAACCACGTCGCAATCACTATTCAGATTTTTTTTTTATCATTAAAAATCCGATAATTGTCAGTTTTATAACTGTGTGTGTGAGTTTAGGTAGATTATGCGTTTAAAAAATTAAAAATTTTAAAACTCAGATTCAAATACATTTTTAGTGTTTAGCTTTTCAAACTACAATTTTCATTTTTAAGTCAAAAAATCTTATATTGAAAATCTAATAAAATATAGATTTTCAAAAGATTTTAAAAATATAATAAAACACAAGATTTTAAGAATCTTAGAATTTCAACATCACATCCAAACGCACCTTTAATCAAATATGCTAATTTGTTTTTTTGGCTTAATTCCAAATATCTTCACTGGATGATGATGAATACACACACGCGCGCGAGCTAAAACAGGTTGTTTTTATACCCCTACAAATAACATATCCGACTGTACACCATTTAAATCTTATTTGTGTAATTTTTTTATTATCATTTATTATAACCAAAATCTAATTCACTAAAATTATCTTCCAAATAGTGGAGAGAAATGACTAAAATAACTTTACATAGTGCGGTAAAAATATACAATTTTTGAACATTTTAATATTTTAAACATAATAAAATTATGTAATTATTTTAAAAGTCTAAATGATCCCACTCAAAATAAAAAAGACAATACATGATTATTCAGTATTTATGTATAAATATTGGATTGAATAATGGGTGTTGGATTAGATCATAAATGAAAAAATTTAATAGTATTTGGATTGAATCAATCAAATCAATAGGATTGGATTAGGTGGATTCAGACTCAATCCATTTTGATTATGGGACACCTTTTGTCCCGTGATCCATTGACAGAAGCTAATCTCGTTGGATGATTAATTAGTTATGAAGATACAAAGACTGTCTGCGTGCACTGAGCAAGCTATTTGTAATATGCCCATGTGAGCACTCCCATCCCAAGCCAGCCCCATCAAGTGACCCTTTTTATCTGTATTTATAGTGCACGAATCCCGAGAAAAAAGAAAACTGAGAACTGACGATTCCTGCCCATCCATTCCATGTCATGTCTTATATCCCGTTATTTTTTTATTTTTTAAAATTAATGTCGTATTATTATAAAAATTAAAATATATATTAAAATATGCTAATATATTTTTATTTATAAAAATAATTTTTTTTTTTATATATTGTAATTGTACATTATGCACCGTAAAAACTTAATGTATAGGAGACTGAGATTGTTTATTGGTTGCAGACGGGAATCCAAAAAATATCGAGTGTATCAAGTTCTTTTATTAAAAATAAAATAAATAGATTTATCATTGATAAAAGTTTTTTTTTTTTAAATTAATTAAAGATTTAAAATAAATAACTATACATATAAACAAAATTAATGGAAGAAATTCAGTTTTATGACTTTTTAATAAATATCAGTAAATTATAAATAAAATAGGTAAACAAATTAACTAAAATTAAATAGTAAAATATTTGTTGAGTTGGTTTTTGACACCCCTATTTAACACAAAAAAAAAAAAAAAAAACTACGTTGATTTTGATACTTCAATTCAATGGTTGATGCAATAAATATCATCTTTTATGATCAGAAACGACATGGAAATCTCTTTTTTTTTTTTTTTTCTTTTCTGGCGATGAGGAATCCCTAGATATGCACTGAATCACTCATAAATAATGTGCATCATTTAAATATGGAAAACTTTGAACTCGGAACTTATGGGAAACAAATCAATATAATGTAATAGCTCTAATCCAACCCTTTTTGGGTTGAATTATTGAATCTTTACTCAATGTATGATTATTTTATTTTCAAACTCTCACATCATTATGTGTATGTATCCAGGTAAAACGTTCGATACACTTGATCCTAGAACAGGAAAGGCTATCACGACGGTTGCTGAGGGTGACAAGGAGGACATCAATCTTGCAGTGAAGGCCGCTCGCCAGGCTTTCGACCATGGGAAGTGGCCTCGCATGCCTGGATCTGTATGTTTCTTTGAAAATCCCATGATTCTTGTGATCCTGCCATTATTTTTTTCTCTTGTTATAGATACCAATGCATACGATGATGAGATGATCTTGTGTGGCTCTTACTCTATGATTTAGTACTATGCGCTTATTCTACTTTTACAAAATTAGTTTTTTAGATAACTGATTCTAAACAATGTATTTTTGAGCTTCAACCAGTTGATTTAGATTTTGGGTTTTATGTGTTTAAAGTTGGAAAAAAGCGCTTTTTTTTTATGAAAAAGCTGATTGTGATCTCTTTTTTTAAGATTCCAAAAAGGGCCTAAAAAGGCATACAAACTTTCACAATATGAAACAATCATAAACCTGCCTCTCTTGTTCTGTATAAGTTGCACTAAATCATTCTTAATGTAACAAACAAAAATAACACTTCATTATGGTATTGTTGATTAGTTTGTCTTCAAAACTGTCTCAAATGTTTGATCATATGCAATTTTTTTTCTTAATGATTAGGAGAGAGGAAGAATAATGTTGAAATTCGCGGACTTGATAGACGAGAACGTCGAAGAACTCGCAAAGTTGGACAGCCTTGACGCAGGGAGGCTATTAACCAGTGGGATGTACATCGACATCCCTAACTGCGTGGGAATGTTGCGTTACAATGCAGGCTTCGCGGACAAGATCCATGGTGAGACACTGAAGATGTCGCGCGAATTCCACGCTTACACGCTAAAAGAGCCGGTCGGAGTCGTGGGGATCATCATACCTTGGAACGTTCCTACAACGATGTTCTGCTCCAAGGTCAGCCCGGCCTTAGCCGCAGGTTGCACCATGGTTGTCAAGCCCGCCGAGCAGACCCCGCTCTCTGCCCTCTTCATTGCGCAATTGGCAAAAATGGTGTGTTTTTTTTATCCCCTTCGGTTATGCGCATTGAATCAATGGTTCTTAGCGCATAAGGTTCACTTATTTATGCTTTAGAGAAGACATATGAGGCATATATAATGTAGGAAAACAAGTTTGGACAACTTTTGAAGATTCTGGTTATGTAGGAATCATATTTGATTAAAACTTGTTTTCCAAATGCCCCCAACAGTCTCAGTTTTTTACCAACGCGAAAAAGGGCTTTTAAATGTACAAAAATAGTAAAAGTTTGCTTTCTGAAAAAATATTTTAAATGAAAATGTTTTTGTTTTCAAACAAGCTTATCCGCCGAACAAGCTTCTGTTCGTTCGTGAACGGCTCCTTTAATATCTTTAGGATAATTCTAGTATAAGTTTGCTTTGGATGGTTACTAATCATCGTTATCATCTATTCTTATACTAATGATCATAATACATCTAAAATCAGTTTTATTATTTCCATTCTTTATCATACTTGAACGATTGGAACCATTTTCGAATATTTACCATTGCTTATCAAGTGGTTTGTGTCTTTCAAAACTTGCAGGCAGGAATTCCGGATGGAGTGCTCAATGTTGTCACTGGCTTTGGACCCACTGCTGGAGCTGCACTCTGCTCTCACATGGATGTTGATAAGGTGAGTAACACAAGTAACAATCACTAAATGTAGTCCATCTGATTTTCATGTACTGTGCATATATAATCTAAATGATACTTTTTTTTAAGTCAAGGTAATACTAAATCACTATACATATCTCTAATAAATCTAGATTAGTTTCACGGGGTCGACCGAAGTAGGGAGAGAGGTAATGATAGCAGCTGCAAACAGCAATTTGAAAGCGGTCTCCCTCGAACTCGGTGGGAAGTCGCCTTTCATAGTCTTTGATGATGCCGATGTTGACAAGGCTGTTGATCTCGCCCACATGGCCATATTTTACAACAAGGTAATCCCAATTATCTACTTTAATTTCATACTGTCACAAAAGGTATATGTTTACTGAAGTTGAAATCAATCTTTCAGGGAGAAATCTGCGTCGCGGGGTCCCGAGTTTTTGTTCAAGAAGGGATCTATGACGAGTTTGTCAGGAAATCTGCTGAGAAAGCAAAGAGTTGGATTGTCGGAGATCCGTTTGATCCGCTCGTCTGCCAAGGGCCTCAGGTTTTTATCCTCAATGATACTAAAATTACATGAAGCACCTAAAGTCAAATACAAAATGATCCTGTCAAAACTCCATCCCATCAGATTTGATCAAATTTGCAGACTGATTTCTACCAAATTAACATGTTTGACTACATGGGAGGGTTTGATGGAATCAGTGTCCTACTGTGGATGATTTTCAACCATGGAAGACTAAAAATTACATATACATTTCTAATACCGCAGGTTGATAAGAACCAATTTGAGAAAATCCTAAGGTACATAGACTACGGCAAGGAAGATGGAGCTACACTACTCACCGGAGGCAAGGCGTGTGGTGAGAAAGGATACTACATTGAACCCACAATATTTACAGATGTCAAGGTATAACAAAACTAACACCCCAGTATTACACAACAAGATATCTGCTTGCAGTTACAAAACACGAATAACTATTGTGCTCGTGCAGGAGGACATGCGCATAGCGAAGGATGAGATATTTGGGCCGGTGATGTCCCTGATGAAGTTCAAGTGAGCCTTAACTAGAGTTTATTCTGCTGCATCAGCCAACACAGTTCAAGTCATGACTTCATTTTTTCTCATTTGGTGACACAGGACGGTCGAGGAGGCGATCGAGAAGGCGAACAACACGAGATATGGACTGGCGGCGGGGATCGTGACCAAGGACATAGACGTGGCAAACAGAGTCTCGAGGTCTGTACGGGCCGGTGTTGTCTGGATCAACTGTTACTTCGCCTTCGACAACGATGCGCCTTTCGGAGGGGTCAAGATGAGCGGTTTTGGGAAGGACGGGGGGCTGCAGGGGCTGGAGAAGTATCTGAAAACAAAGACTGTTGTCACTCCAATTTATAATTCTCCCTGGCTGTAAAGTTTTACATCATCTGTTTTGTGAAAACAAAAGCAATATTGGATTATTGGTTAGCTGGATTATTACTTGCATTGGTTTGGGTTTCCTTGTTTTGGTCTTGTGTTGAAAATTTTGTAGTGGCATGAGATTCTATTAACATAAACTGGAGGAGGAGATTTTAAAAATGAACACCATTCAGCTACAAGTATATTTGCATGTACATATCATCTTTATCTGCAGTATTGCATGCAGTCTTGTATTATGAACACATGTTTTGATGATGAAGAATGTCAATTTTTACTTTTAAATTAATTTTGAGGGTAATATTTACCATTCTCACTTGTTTCAATTTTACAGTCCCATGCACGCATTCATATTTATAAATAGTGAGACATAATTTTGATTACATATATACCTCGTAAAGTGAAACATAAATTTTCACTTATAGTAGTGGGTTCATACAATTTATACATATATATATCTCATTTATAAGTATATGTTTCTCAAACAGTGGTTGTTTAGAGGTGGATTAAGACTATTTTTTCACTGACTTATATAGATTTTGATTACATATATTTTTATAAAATATTAATAAAAAAATATAGTTTTGCCTCTCTGTCTTTTATATCACCACATATTTTATTGGAGAATAAAATGTTCGTTTAAAAAAGAAACACATTTATCACATCTTAGGGTGCGTTTGAAACGTGTTAAAGTATAATATTGAATAAAGGAGCTTAATAAAGTTTAATTATTTAAAAGTTCACTTTCTGTATTTTTTGAAAAGCTTATTTTTCATACTAAAAGTTATAACTGTTGTAAACTAAAATAGAATATGATATATAAGAGTATATAAACAAAACACACAAGCATATAGAGGAGAAGTAGAGAGAGATTCTTATTCACTATTTTGTTGGTTGAATACAAGAGAGAACCCCTCTATTTATAGGGTGCATAGAGGAATCCCAAAGGTGGAGAGTTACAAGTTTATAGAGGTGAGGGGGAGATAGTGGGGCAATAATGGGAGTGTTATGGAATAGAAGAGTGGGGGAGGTTATGGAGTTGAAGAGTGGGGGAGGTTATGGAGTTGAAGAGTGGGGGAGGTTATGGGTTAGAGAAGTGGTGGTTATCCACCATATTCACAACACTCCCCTTGATGACCACGCTAAGAAAATTGCCTCATTAAAACCTTGCTTGGAAAACCCAATGGGAAAAAACCAAAGCGAAGGAAAAAGAGTACAATGTAACTTAATCGTATAATAGTGTATGCGTTTGACACTGCCTCATTAAAACCTTGCCAGGAAAACCCAATGGGACAAAACCTAGGCGAAGGAAAAAGAGTACAGTTCGCAAAATGTCATAAAAAATTACTCCCCCTCATAAGTACAAGATTTCAAGAATTTTGGTCGCAAACTCGTCGCATCCCGATTTCATACACCAGCTTCTTGAATGTTGATGTCGACAAAGCTTTAGTAAACAAATCTGCAAGATTGTCCTTTGACTGAATTTGTTGAACATCAATTTCATGTCTCTGCTGGAGCTCATGAGTGTAAAAGAATTTTGGAGAAATATGCTTTGTTCTATCACCCTTGATATATCCCCTTTGATTTGAGCAATGCATGCTGCATTGTCTTCATATATAGTTGTTGGAACATCTTTAATGAGAGATAGTCCGCATGCAGTACGAATATGATGAACCAAAGACCTTATCCACACGCATTCCCGGCTTGCTTCGTGGAGTGCAAGAATCTCAGAGTGGTTAGAAGACGTGGCGACCAAAGTCTGTTTCATAGATCGCCAAGAGATTGCTGTGCCACCGCAAGTGAATACATAGCCTATTTGTGAGCGAGCCTTGTGAGGATCTGAAAGATATCCTGAATCTGCATAACCCTTTAGTTGTGCACCATTATTGGAATCCTTTGCATAGAATAGACCCATGTCTGACGTTCCACGAAGATAACGAAAAATGTGCTTCACACCATTCCAATGCCTTCGAGTTGGTGCAGAGCTAAATCTGGCCAATAAATTAACTGAAAATGCAATGTCAGGTCTAGTGCATTGGGCCAAATATAATAAGGCACCAATTGCACTAAGATATGGTACTTCAGGACCAAGAAGATTTTCAGTATCTTTTTTTGGACGAAAAGGGTCCTTCTTTGGGTCAAGTAACCTTACTACCATTGGAGTACTTAATGGATGACATTTGTCCATATTAAAACGCTTCAGGATTTTTTCAACATATGTTGTTTGATGAACAAGTATCCCATTTGAACTTTGCTCAATTTGCAAGCCGAGACAATATCTTGTTTTTCCAAGATCTTTCATTTCAAACTCCTTTTTCAGATATTCGGAAGCCTTTTTGAGCTCTTCAGGAGTCCCAATTAGATTAATATCATCAACATATACTGCAATAATGGTAAATCCGAGTTCCGTTTTCTTAATAAATACACAGGGGCATATTAGATCATTGACATATCCTTCTTTTATTAAGTACTCACTAAGACGGTTATACCACATTCGTCCAGATTGCTTTAACCCATACAAGGATCGTCTTAGCTTGATTGAGTACATGTTTCATGGTTTTGCTTCAGGCAATTTTAGTCCTTCAGGAACTTTCATATAAATGTCGGTATCTAATTTTTCATATAAATATGCAGTAACCACATCCATTAGCTGCATGTCAAGTCCTTCTGAGACTACAAGACTAATTAAATACCGAAATGTGATTGTGTCCATCACAGGAGAATATGTCTCTTCAAAATCTATCCCAGGTCTCTGCAGAAAACCCTGTGCCACAAGACGAGCTTTGTATCTAACAATCTCGTTTCTTTCATTTCGTTTTCTCGCAAACACCCATTTACATCCTATTGATTTAACACCTTCAGGGGTTAGGACTACTGGTCCAAATACTTGGTGTTTTGCAAGTGAATCCAATTCTGTTTGAATAGCAGCTTTCCATTGTGGCCAACAATTTTTTCGTCTGCATTCATCCACTGAACGTGGTTTTAAATCATTATCTGAAATGATTTCTGTAGCTACTGCAAATGAGAATATATCATCAACAAACACTTGCTTTCGATCCCACAATATTTGTGAATTTGCATAATTTATGGAAATTTCTTCATTTCCATGTACTTGTTCTTCATGCACGGGCGTCACTTCAGGGACGTCAGTCTCTTCAAGGACTTGTGTCACTTCAGGGACTTCTTCCTCTGTAGGAGTTATTATTGTGGGTCTTTCAAGTGTTTCATACTCTTCTAGAGAATTATTCTTCATTGTTTTTCCTTCGGGGAGCTGAATCTTTTGAGCCTATAGGTCTTCCACGCTTCAGGCGTGTTTTTGTTGATTCATTAGCCGGCATATTAACAGTTTTTCCTATTGGAACATTAATTCGAGCTGGAGTATTAGCAGCTGGAATATGTGATTTCATCACTTTTGCTGCATCATTGAATGCATCTGGCAATTGATGCGCAATTCTTTGAAGATGGGTGATTCTTTGCACTTCAGTTTCACATTGATTAGTGCGAGGATCAAGATGAGACAAAGATGGAGTTTTCCATGTAAGTTCACGTCGTTCTTCTGGCGACGGATTTTCTCCCCCTAACGACGGGAATATTGTCTCATCAAAATGACAATCCGCAAATCGAGCGGTAAAAACATCCCCTGTCAATGGTTCAAGATATCTTATAATAGAAGGAGAATCAAAGCCTACATAAATTCCCAATCGACGTTGAGGGCCCATTTTAGTTCGTTGTGTAGGGGCAATAGGAACTTGTACAGCACAACCAAAAATTCGAAGATGTGAAATATTTGGTTGATGACCCAGTACGAGCTGTAAAGGGGAATATTGATGATAAGCAGTTGGCCGAAGGCGAACTAATGCTGCTGCATGCAATATAGCATGACCCCAAGCTGAAACGGGTAATTTTGTCCTCAAAAGCATAGGACGTGCAATTAGCTGAAGATGCTTAATAAATGATTCAGCTAATCCATTTTGGGTGTGCACATGAGCAACAGGGTGTTCAACATCGATGCCATGCGACATACAATAGTCGTTAAAAGTTTTCGATGTGAATTCACCAGCTCCATCAAGGCGTATTGACTTTATATGATAATCCGAAAAATGCGACTGTAATCGGATTATCTGAGCAAGTAGTCTTGCAAATGCAGCATTCCGAGTGGATAATAGACAAACATGCGACCATCTAGCAGATGCGTCTATCAATACCATAAAATACTTGAATGGTCCACATGGGGGGTGGATTGGGCCACATATATCCCCTTGGATTCTTTGCAAAAATGTTGGTGACTCAACATTGACTTTTGTAGGGGATGGTCTAACTATCAATTTTCCTTGTGAGCACGAAGTGCATTGATAGTGATTAGGTAAAAGAATCTTCTGGTTCTTTAACGAATGCCCAAATGAATTATCAATTATTCGACGCATCATTGTAGATCCTGGATGCCCGAGACGATCATGCCAAAGTGTAAAAATATCTGAATCATAGAACTTCTGGTTCATTACAGCATATGATTCGATTGTTTTTATGGTTGTATAATACAACCCAGATGAGAAAGCATGAAGTTTCTCTAATACATGTTTTTGGCCTGAAACAATTGAAGTAATGCATAAATACTCCATATTGTTTTCATTGATAGTCTCAATATGATATCCATTAAGACGGATATCCTTAAAACTTAGCAGATTTCTTCTGGATCTTGCTGAATATAATGCATCATTAATACAAAATTTTGTACCTCCTGGTAATATTATATTTGCTCTTCCGGAGCCTTCAATTAATTTCGTAGTACCAGAAATGGTATTAACATTTGCATTGATTAATGTCAATGTCGAGAAATATTGTTTATTTCGTAGGATCGTATGTGTTGTAGCGCTGTCTGCTAGACAAATGTCACCAACCATAGCCATTCTTGTAAAAAAAAAAATGAAATAAATAAGATAAATATAAAAATAAGAAAAATGGATTTTAGATAACAAAGAAAAATTATAATTATAAAAATTATAAAAGTCTGATCGTACATCAGGTACGTGACCATATTTTTAAAGCACCAAATACATAACAATCATTTTCCTTGTGTTAGGGGTTTGTTCTGCAACCCTTTTCCCTTCAATTATGCTTTTGTTTAATAGCAAATCACTTCTAGTGATTTGAGATATTTTACAAACTTTATGATTGTTGTGCTTTCTCAACTATATAAATCATGATCTCATCATTCATGACCACAACTTCCATGGCGAACATAAAATATAATGCATTTACTTCGGGTAATGATGCTATGCCATTTAAAAAAAATCGTTGTTCGGCAACGAGAATATATAAAATTGATGCTCTCAATATTGCTACAACTGGAGCATATTTGAGGCATAATGGCCGGTGGACCTTTGTCAATGAGGTATTAATCTTTAAATCCTCTTCATTATGATGATGATGGTGAAATCTAATCATAATTTACATGTTCCTGCTGGGATACATGGATCCTTTTTTTATTATTATTTGGTCCTTCAAGGACCCAAAAAATATATCATATAACTTTTGTTTGGTCCTACAGGGACACGAACAATCATGATTTTTGTATAGTCCTTCAGGGATAGAACAAAATAAAATTTTACATGATCCTTCAAATATTCATATAATCATAATTTTTGTACAGTCCTTCAGGGATAAAATAAAATAAAATTTGTATGATCCTTCATGGATACAATATAATCATAGTCCTTCAGGGACATTTTTAATCATATCTTTTACATGATTCTTCAAGGATCCATGTAATAATTTTTGTAGTCCTTCAGGGATAGAATAAAATTTGCATGGTCTTATTGGACACATTATTCATAACTTCTACATGGTCCTTCAGGGATCCATGTAATTACAATTTTTGTATGATCCTATAGGGACACATGACATTGTAACATTAAAATGAATTTCAAATCAAATATAAATATCAAATTAATTGATATTTGTGAGAACTTCTGGTTCTACACATAGATGTATAATATTTAAATTTTAATAAAAGATGACAAACATGAACAGTTACATGAAAAATAAATAATCAAATGATAGATGCCGCATACTGTTGCATGAAAAATTGCATACTAGTTTTCATAAATTAATCATATCATAACATATGTATGGAAAATTTTCACGGGGATTGTATGCATGAAAATAAAAGATAGATGTATGCAGTACATCAGATGAAAATAAAAGATAGATGTATACGGGTTCTACACATAATTTGCATACGGTTCCATGCATATTGAAAAAAATTAATCATATGTATGTAGTAGATGATTTACATAAAAATACATAACATCAAGGGAGAGTATATTTTTGATATAGATCATTAAGAACCCATCGATACAAACCTTTCTCTTTAACAAAGAGCTTCTCGTGCTGATAACGTGTTGTAAACTAAATAGAATATGATATATAAGAGTATATAAACAAAACACACAAGCATATAGAGAAGAGAAGTAGAGAGAGATCATTTATTCACTATTTTGTTGGTTGAATACAAGAGAGAACCCCTCTATTTATAGGGTGCATAGAGGAATCCCAAAGGTGGAGAGTTACAAGTTTATAGAGGTGAGGGGGAGATAGTGGGGCAATAATGGGAGTGTTATGGAATAGAAGAGTGGGGGAGGTTGTGGAGTTGAAGAGTGGGGGAGGTTATGGGTTAGAGAAGTGGTGGTTATCCACCATATTCACAACAATAACAATTTTTTAATTAATTTTATTTTTGTGGCAGCATTTGGAACGGAAATTTTCATATCAGTACGTATTGATGGGATTTTGATGGACACATGTCGTCATCCAGACACGTTAAAAATCCCATCACTACGTATTGAAATGAAAATAAAAAACATTTGTGTTTTTTATTTTTTTAAAAAGCATAATTTTGCTCAAACACTTTTTCATCAAAATTCTACCTTTTAGCCAAAGGATAAAAAGAATTTACACAACAAAGCTGATATATTAAGTTTGAACTTATTCAAAAGATAAAGTGAGTTAATTTTCATGAATAAATATTAGGCCTGCTTATTAGTGAAAGAAAAAAAAATCTTAATATGCCCCCAAAGGCGGTTACTTATGTAAGTGCATTTTATTTATATTTTTCTAGTGAGGTAATGAAACTTTTTTTTTTGAATGAAAAGGAAATGAAGCCTTACATAGTTACATGTAAGTCTGTCAATTATTTGAAAAAATACTTTTATCCAATTCGAATCTGTATCCAAAAATTCAAAAAATATCATATCTGAAAAATTCGTATCTGTATCTGAAATTTTTTGGATTGGATACGGATATGCTTGTATCTGATTCGAAAAATATCCGTATCTGAAAATATTATTTTATTATTATTATCTATTCCATCATAATTCAAATATTAGATATATGATTTTTATTTTTAATATTAGGTCTTTGGATATTTTAATCATTCCATATTCATCAAATTTTCAGGTTTTTTGGATAATTATCCGTATCCGAATTTAGATTTTCAGATCGGATAGGAATACTTACTTTTAATATCCGTCGAATATTAGATACGAATATTTTTTTCAGATATTTAGTATCTATTCGATTGACAGGCTTAGTTATATGATAATGCTTAAGTTAATTGCATTGAATAGAAAGGAAAAAAAAATGATCCATCATTCTCAATATGTCACATGCAGTGCAAATTTTATTTTATTTTAAATTTTTAAATTTTAGATCCCAATTTATTGTATTGAATTCTGCATAAAAAATAAGGTATTGAATTCATCAATGATAATGAGTCACTGTTCATATGACTTTCATTATAAATAGTAATTTGACATGTATAGCAACTAAATGAAAGTCCTGTTATACTGGTACTTCACGGTTATTTTTTTTCGTATTAATTTTAGTTTACATGTGTTTTAATTTTTTTTTTAAATAATCTCATCATCTAATGATGTATATGTTATAACAAATAAAATACATACTGCACTGAATTGAATGGATCCAGAAAAATTTATAATGAAATATATATAAGATAACAATATATCTCTGTTTTTTAATGTTTTATCCAGTTAGCATGCTTTGACTAAATCAATCTCTATCTTATTAGTTGTAACCGAAAGTTGATTTAGTGCATTTACATCTTGAGCTGTATTATATACACAGCCTCAAGCTTTCAATAAAAAATAAGGAACAAGAGGTTTATTTTTTTTTGAAGAAAAGGTAGATGTTTGCTACTCGATTTCATTTACTGAATTCGAATTACAAACTCCGAACGGAGGGATAGGAGAATAGAAACATAAGACAATAATAAAAAAGCCTGGTTAGAAACAAAATCATTTGAGGGCGGCTCATGACGCCCTTCCTCGAGGTTAGATGAGACATCTAACCGGTGGAAGAAGCACGCACCCGATCACCCCTCTATGTATAGGCTCCCGTTGCGGAATTGAATGCCCTTCGCCTTCGCTATATATCGCCTCCAATCCCGCATACATCCTTGAAACATCTCCCACATATTTTTTTGATACACGCGTGCGCCGTTGAACACCGTATTGTTTCAAATCTTCCACATTGTCCATGCTCCCGCCAATATAATGGCGTGCGATACCACCGCTGCCAAGCTGTTGTCGTCCACCCTTTTAAGCGTTTTCCCGGCTTCCCATAGCTCTGCGATGGTGTGGCATGGCATCCGAATCCCCGTTTGTGCCCCTATCTCCACCCAAAACACCCTCGTCATTGGGCATCCGCAAAACAAATGTTGGACTGTTTTCACCGTTGTTGAGCATAGGGGGCACTCCATTGGGTTGTTTGGCACCCACTTAGCCCGGTACGCTCTCGTGAGGAGTCGTTCTATGTACAAAAGCCATATGAACACCTTGATTTTTAAAGGAACAAGAGGTTTATTAAAAACATCCCTCTTTTTTTCTCTGTTCATGGTATCAGAGCTATTATCCTAACATAGTTCTTTTCCACACATCAATGGCTATAGATGAGAATGACAATCCATCAAATGTATCTATTACTACTTTACAACAAACCGACCTTTCTCCACAAGGTATTCACAACCTCTCTACATTTCATCTTGCTCCCTTGTTCAATATCACTCATGTTGTCCTCTTTAAACTTGACCATATATACCAATTATTTGCTTTAGAAAAGTAAAATGAAAACAATCTTAAAAATAAAAGATAAGGAACAAGAGGCTTATTAAAAGCATCTCTTTTTTTTCTCTGTTCAATATATAACACTAATGAGGCATGTGACAGTGGAATTGGGACTTTACACACTAATTTGAAAACCAATTTATCCTCAAAATTGATTGGAATAAGAGATTTCGAAAAGTTATTTTTAATTAATTTTTCTATAAAAATCGTTTTCACTATCTTTCAGAACATTCATGTAAAAATACACACACACACACATATATATATATATATATAGGGAGACGATGGGGTGCGGTCGTGCGACCGTGCACCCCATCGTGCGCCCAAAGTCGTGACCGTGCGATCGCTGATCTCGCGATCGCACGGTTCACGTTTTTTTTTTTAAAAAAAAAAAAAAACCCCACCCAAAGCACATCGGGATCTCTCTCTCTCTCTCTCACACACACACACAGAACACCTCGGGGTGCAGCGACGACCACCTCGTTCTTCTCTCTCTTTCTCGATCTGTTTCTGTCGTTCTTCCCTCTCCACTCCTCTCACACATACTCTCCCACAACAACCACCCCCCCTCCCCTCTCACTCTCTCACAAACACGTCGGATCTGATCGGAGATGCCGACATCGACGCGTCGGATCTGATCCGCCGGAGGCGACGCCGCCGATGCGCCGGTTTGATTGATTTTTACTTAATTGATGTTAGGGTTTATCTTGTGTTTTGGTTTTCTTTGATTTGGGTTTTTTCTTATTAAGATTTCATTATGTGATTTAGGGTTTCACTGTGTTCTATTTTTCTTTCTTTTTGTTAATTCAGGATTGATTCAGTATTTCTTTTTCTTTTTCTTATTTTAACAATGATTTAGTGTTGATTCAATTATGATTTGTTGTAGGATTTTAGGGTTTCTATGAATCTTTTCCTCAAAACATTTTTTATAGGGTTTGTATGAATCTTAATTTCCTCTAACATTTTTGTTGAGAGCATCAGTCTTGGGTTTTTTTTTTTTCTTCTTATTTTGAAAGAATGAACTTGTTTGAATTGTGTGTGGTTTTGGATCATGAGATGGTTAATTATGCAAGATCAAGTTATTAAAAAGATCATGTTTCATGTACTTGGTTTGCTTTCCCACTGACAATAAGTTTTTTTTTCCCCATGATATCTTGAGTGGAAATCCAGTTTTAGAAGATTTCCAATGTTGGGTATGTTTTTGGTCTACTATTTCTTATTTTGAAAGCATGAATTTGATTGAATTGTATCTGGTTCTTCGGTTCATGAGATGTTCTACTGTGCACGAGTAAGATATTCAAAGATCATGTTTCATGTACATTGTTTGCTTCCCCACTATAATTATTTACATTATTCTACATATTCTCCTTGTTTTTACTTTTTAGTAGTGAAAGACCCTTGATAGGTTATATATATTTTCTATTATTCAAAAATGATCATATGTACAATCAAAACAATCATACAAAGTTATCAGGGCTCTGCCATGAGCTTATACAAAGAAACAGAGTAATAAGAGTATGCTGTACTGATTTCCCTTAATACTATGTCTTCATATTGGTCTTCTGCTATAGTAGTTATTCTCATTCTGCATTGTACTAATATATTCTGCAACCAAGGTTTGAAGAGCACTCCTTATAGAATTGAATAAATCATTAACTACCAAACTTGGGTTCTTGTTATTTTTGCAGTTCCAAACTTGGGTTCTATGTCTCAAGCAGACAGAGAGGGTTAGAGCAGTGAAGAGCAAGAACAAGTTGTTACTTGTGGTGCACAGGGTCCTCTCAAATTTCAAGCCAAAGAGCCACAACAAATGAAGAGGAGGATGATTTTGGGACATTCTAAGGAGGTTCAAATCTATGAATCCTCTCAAACATTGGTACCACCACCACCAACTCAAAGAAACAGAGCTGCTTCTGTCCTTCCCCTCCACAAATAAGCCCCAAAGTCCTTGTGTAGAAGATGAGATGGTCTCATACAGTTTTTTTTTTTGTACATGAAACGGGGAACCAATAGTTGGGAGACAGAGACTACTTGACCGGAAAGTATTGGGAAATAACGTGCCACGACCGTTTGTTGCAGATTCTAGAAGGTTCAGAAAAGACTAACGGTCGAGATTAAATGTATATTCGGGACCGGAGGGGTCTACTGGTCCCCAGTATCCTCGCATTGCACAGATGATATAATCACACCATAAAATATACATCAAAACCTACCATTAAATCTAAGGGAAATGATAAGTACAGTCCCTGCGTGCATCCCGTCAATAACTCTCACTAATTTATTTTATTTTATATTTTTAAAAATGATACTTATTTGAATTTGATCTTTTAATCTCTTTATATAAAGATGAGATGTTTACTGATTTAAATAATTGAATCTCAATTTTTTAGTTTGCTAATCACTTGATGTTAGTTTTCTCTTTCTGTTAAGATGTTACTAATCACACATTTAGTGATATATTAGGTGTGACTAATTTTTGAGAATCTCAAATAACCATTGTCGTGCCTCATGACAATAACTCTCACTAATCTTTTAAACATATACTAATTTATTAAAATATATATTATTATATATATATATATATCATAATAATTTATTTCTTGGAAAGAAACAAAAAATTTTAGTATTATTCCACACTATTTAGCTACGCTATCTATTCTACATCTATTCTTTAATATTAAATGCGTGTTGTGTCGTGGTTTTATAAATATCACAAGAAACCAAAACATACATTTAAAATAATTCTACATTTCCAACAAAAATAACTAATTAAATAATTCTACGTCATCTCCATCACTGTTATGGATCCATGGTTGGATAAGTCAGGTCAAGATATTTAAATATCTGTAATGCACGGTTGTGAAGTCATGAATTTAATATAGTGGGACGAAATTAAATTATAATATTTTTCATAATCATGTATTTTTCAAGGTATAGATTCATTATTACTATATGGAAAAGAAGATTGGTTAAAACAAAAACGTGTCTGTGCAAAAGTTTTATAAGACGAATACAGAAAACAAAATGTTATCTACAATATCAACCAAATAGAAACTCATTCAAATATTCAATTCCTCTACAACCTATATATGTAACAAAAAAAAAAAATTATAAAGGAAAAATATTTGCACTACTCTTGTAAATGTCAAAGCCACACGTTTTAAATCAATAATTAAAACTTTCTATTATTCTTCATCAGAATCCAATTCTTTTATCAAGCCACACTGCACCAATTTGTTTTTTTTTTTTCAAAAAAATTGAGTAGGGTTAACTGTTAAACCCACTAAACCCAATGTGACAAGAGTTGGGCATCGACGGGTTCGTGTGCGACGTATATTCGACAAGTATTTTATTTGATACGATATATCCACATTTATGAATCATATAAAATAAAGACTGTAATATTATAGAGAAAATTAAATTGTTTTTTAAAATTTGTTGTCATTAATATAATACAAACATGTTAAAAAAACTTCAATGTTTAATGCGAAGACGGCGGAGAATGTGTAGAATTAATCATTCAAATTAATTAGATTTCTGAATTTTGATTGTATTAAATATGAAAATGATATGTCAATCCTGTGTGTAGTCTAGTTGGTAGCTTTCATCGGTTCTTTTTAAAAAAATATATAGTCACCCATTTAAATAAATACATATTGAAATATATTAGTACATTTTTTTATTTAAAAAATATATATTTCTTTAATTTTTATATTGTTATACTATTATAGTACATGGATGGGTAGATGGACATTTCTAAACTGCGGATGAGATTATAAAATGAACTGAATATACATGCGTTCACTAAATATATAACTCATCGTCCCACCCGACCTTGTGCCATTGGTCATGGACACCCATTTCCATGTGAAAGGGAGGGTTTTGTCCCTTGTTGAATGCCGAGGGTTCGAGAAAAATTGCCCATGTGAGCTTGGGTTATGTTGGGATTTTTAATAATTTTATTTGTGTAAAATAAATAATAATAATCGCGGAATAAATTATACGAAGCCTAAATCAATCACCGACGCAATCAGAAAAATATAAAAGTAAGCAAACCACAAGAAACACCCAATTTAATGTGGTTCAGCGTAAGCCTACATCCAAATCAATCACCGACGCAATCAGAAAAATATAAAAGTAAGCAAACCACAAGAAACACCCAATTTAATGTGGTTCAGCGTAAGCCTACATCCATGGGACAATCTAATAATAATCCACTATATCAAAATATAATGAGAATAAATGTCCTCTCAAGCTTTGCCCAAAACTTAAGGAATAGAATATGATAGAGGGTTGCATGGTTACCTCAATAAAACCCTAAATAATCTTTCAAATAATATGGAGAACACAACCTCGATGTAGATCAGAATACGTATAGAAGTATATGAAGAAGGAACACCTTTTCTTCTCTCTCTCCTCTCCTCTCCTCTCTCTCTTCACTGTTGCCGCACCAAACAGCCGCCGCGGAATACCTCACTGCGTTGTTGTTTGACGTGATGAAGAAGAAGCCTTATTAGGGCCTTATCCACATGCTTATAAGCACGTGTACATGCATGAACACATGCAGTTGTTTCACATGGGCTTCTCAAGCTCTCAATTGGACTGGACCCCATATGGGCCCACAAAACCCAACAATCTCCCCCTCTAGCCCAATGAGGGAGGAACCCGGCCTACGACTCCTCACCTGGTGTTCATACTATCCAGCTTTTCGCAAAGCTCGAACTCATCCTGTTCTTCATCAGATTGTGTCCCTGGAAAACTTTTTGCCTCCCCCTCTTCAGTAAAAAAAGATATCCTCAAAGGTAGGGTAACTCAATAATGGTCTATACTCACTCGATGATATCTTCATCATCTTTGTAGTCGCTGACTCTCTCGATGACCTCTTCATCGGAATCTATGTAGTCTCTGACTCTCTTGATGACTTCTTCATTGGGATCTCTATCTTTGACTCTCTCGATGACTTCTTCACCGGAATCTCAGTCACTAACCGATGGCACTGCTCCCTCTGCTCAAGAGCTTCCTATTCTGAATCTTTATCAATGTCAGGTATCTCTGGCACCTTATCAAATTCGTCATTTATCATCTTCTCCCCATCTGTAGCCGGCTGAATCGGAGAAGGAATTGGTGTCAAATCTGCAACACCACCAACTGATTTCGGAACCCCATCGAAATCTTCAATAGTCTGGTTTTCGTAGAAGACCACATCCCTGTGCCGAACAATCCTCTCCTTTTCTGGATCCCATAGCCTATAGTCGAACTCTTCATTTCCATAACCAACGAAGATACATGAGACTGCTTCATCAAGCTTCTGTCTTGGGTACGAGCGCCATAGCTTTACATCCAAAGACCTTCAGATGCAAATACGAAACCTCATTCCTAGACCAAACCTCCTCTAGAATCTCCACATCCAAAGGAACTGATGGTGACATGTTTATCAAATAGCAGGTAGTCGAAACAGCTTCATCCTAGAAGGTTTCAGGCAATATAGCCTTCTTCAATACACATTCGACTTTCTCAACAATAGTGCGATTCATCTGTTCTGCGACACCATTGTGTTGTAGAGTACCGGGCTCAGTCCTTTCGTGTCAAATACTGTGACATGAGCAATAATCACTGAACCTCCTCGAACTGTACTCTCCTCATTAACGATCCGTAGTGACTTCAACCGTTTTCCTATCTCCTGTTCCACCATGGCATGAAAGTGTTGCAAGTGCTCAAACACCTGATCCTTCGTTTGTAACAAGTAAACCCACACTTTCCTAGATGAATCATCAACAAATGTAACAAAATACCTATTGCCACCAAGCGATTCAACCTCAAACGGACCATAAACGTCATAGTGAATCAAGTCCAAAATATTAGACTTCTTTTTCAAACATCTATCGAAAGAAACTCTATGATGCTTTTCAATCAAACAGTAATCACAAGAGCTAAAAGACATACCATTGGTAAAGGGAATGTGAGACTTCTTTACCATAACTTGTAGCTCCTTCTCGCTTATGTGACCAAGCCGCCTATGCCATAAATCCGGAGACGAATCCTCTTCAACTGCATTCATTCTATCATTGCACACTTTTACCTTTGTCTTGTACGAAGTACAGCATGCCTGTCCTCTAGCGACGACTAGCGAACCCTTGGTGAGCTTCCATTTTCCATTGCCGAAGTGATTCTCAAATCCTTGGCGATCCAAAGTGATCCCATAAAGCATATTGAGGCGCAAATCAGGAACATGACGAACATCTTTCAAAGTCAATGTGTGTCCTACATCAGTGCGTATACACACATCACCAATTCCTGCAATCTTTGAGTGACTAGTATTTCCTATCTTCACAATGCCAAAGTCTCTTGCCCTGTACGAAGTAAAGAAATCCATCTTAGGAGTCGCATGGTAAGACGCTCCCGTATCAACTATCCACTCAATATTCTGATCTACAACATGCGGGCATTTTTCCTCTCCGAAAGAGAGAGCCACAAACTCATCCGTATATGCAGTCGCCACGATGTTCTTGTCATCATCTTTCTTCTTCTTTTAATTTTCCTTATTCTGTTCTCTTTTCCAAATTCGACAATTCCTCTTGAAGTGACCAGCTTTACCGCAATGGTAGCACTCGTTTTCTTCAGACCTTGCCTTGCTTTTGTACCTACCATGACCTTCTTGTTCTCGACCATTGCTCCTCCCCTTGTTATCTGTGACAAGTGCTTGTGCATCATCTGTACCTGCTGATTTTCTTCTTGTTTTTTCATTCAACAAGCAGCTCGTAACTGTACTCATAGACAACACACCATCTGGAGCAGAATTACTCAATGCGACGACCAACATCTCCCAACTGTCTGGCAAATATCCCTAAAGTAGTAGTGCATGTAACTCATCATCCAAAGTCATCTTCATATTAGTCAACTGATTCACCAAACTCTGAAACTCACATAGGTGCTCTGCAACACTGTCACCTTTGAACTTTAAATTTACGAGTTTCCTGATTAAAAACGATTTATTCCCCGCAGTCTTTTTCTCATACAAAGACTGAAGCGTTTTCCCTAAAGAGTGTGCGTTCGTCTCATTCGCAATGTGATGGAATATGTTGGGATCAATCCATTGTCGAATATTGGCAACACATTTTCTATTCATCTTAGTTCAGTCTACTTTTGTTATTTTTTCTGGTTTGCTTTTATCTCCTTCAATTGGTTCAAACAAATCCTTACAGTAAAGGATGTCCTCCATCTTGAGCTTCCACATCAACCAATTGGAACTATTCAAATCAATCATCTTACCGATGGAATTCTCCATGGCTATCTCACACAAATAAATTCAACCTTGCTCTGATACCACTTGTTGGGATTTTTAACAATTTTATTTGTGCGAAATAAATAATAATAATCGTGAAATAAATTATACGAAGCCCAAATCAATCACCGACACAATCAAAAAAATATTAAAGCAAGCAAACCATAAGAAACACCCAATTTAATGTGGTTCGGCGTAAGCCTACATCCACGGGGCAATCCAACAACAATCCACTATATCAAAATATAATGAGAATAAATGTCCTTTCAAGTTTTGTCCAAAACTTAAGGAATAGAAGATAAAAGAGGGATACATGGTTACCTCAATAAACCCTAAATAATCTTTCAAATAATATGGAGAACACAACCTCGATGTAGATCAGAATACGTACAAAGGTATCTGAAGAAGAAACATCTTTTCTTCTCTCTCTCCTCTCTCTTCTCTCTCTCTTCACTGTTGCGCACCAAACAGCCGCCGCGGAATACCTCACTGCATTGTTGTTTGACGTGACGAAGAGGAAACTCTTATTAGGGCCTTATTAAACCCCATGTGCTTATAAGCACGTGTACATGCATGAACACATGCATTTGTTTCACATGGGCTTCTCAAGCCCTCAATTGGGCTGGACCTCATATGGGCCCACAAAACCCAACAAGGTTTTGTGTGAGCTTTTGGTCCCCCCTTTAGTTTGGCTATGTAATATTAGTTCTCGTACTACTAGTTAATAAGAGCATGCATGTATGTTTAGACTTTGTAGCCCCTTCAGGGGCATGTGCGTACAAATATATATATACATATAAATCATTAAAAAGGTATAAAAAACTACACATATATACCTAAGCTATAAGGGCGTGAAGAACAAAGTGACTGGGGTGAGCACATATACACCATAGAAAACTGGTTCAGGCATACCCACCATTTCAATCTTCCATGCTTGGTGGGACTAAAAAATTGACAAATAATGGAAGGGAGAAGGAAAACGTGGCACGTTTACGGACAAATCGACAGAACTCTCCCTCTCTATATAACACGCACACAGACACACACAGACACACGGAAGAGCTTACTAGATGGGGACAGAGTACAAGGGAGTGGCGGCGCCGCCGGAGATCAAGTTCACAAAACTATTCATCGACGGCCGGTTCGTAGACTCTGTTTCAGGTTTGTCTTTCCCTTTCTTTTGATGGGTTCTTTTGAAAAAAAATTGGCTGTTTTTTTTTTAATTTTTTGGTATGCGTTGAGAGATTTAGAGTTTTTGGTTTAGGAATTGTTTTTGGGTTTTTTATTTTATTTTAGTTTTAGTTTTCCAAAAAATAAATAAATGCATCCCGTGACCAATATTATATTTACAAAAACGGGAAAAGAAACGTATATGATCCATTTAGATAGAAACATAAGCTATCATAGGATTTATACATATTTCAAGAATTGTTAACTTTATCAATGAAATAAGAGATTTTGTGTTTCATTGTGTTTTTAGTTATTCTAGTCGGAAAACGTAATAATAGAGAATTTAGTGTTTGGTTGATGAAGAATAAAATGTAAAAAAAAGTATAAAAAGTTGATTTGACATATGGGCTCCATTGATGTATAAGAGGTGATGACATGTGATTTGATGTGATGACATGTGATTTGATAGGTGAGTCCCCTAAAATTAGTGGAGGAATAACACAATCCCATGAGGGGATTTGGAATATAAATACCAGCTTATTCTCTTCTAATTCTGCATAGCTTTACCCCTTTATTCTCTCTACCCAAACACCTTTTTTTTGTTATTCTCCTTTATTCCCACCTATTCTTCCCTTATCCCTTTACCCAAATGCCCCCATAAAGTTTAAGGAAATGATTTGCCCAACTATGATAGTGCAATATAGTGTATACGGCTGTAAAACACACTGAAAGACTGAGTTTATCTGTACTCAAAGTTGAAATATTTAAAAGGGCGTTGATATACCAAGTTTGTAACCGATGACCATCCCCGACCAGTACAAATATATATTTAACTAGTGCAGAATACAAATATGTAGCGATTTATCTAAAAATATATTTCATAATTTATAATAGTATATTTTATTAAACGAGTAGTTATTTTAAAAAAATCAAAATGATCATGACTCCGGGTTACACACTCAGTTTGAATGTATCATTTCATTTTCTTATTATTATTTTTTTGGTAAAATTTTTATTTTCTTATTATTTGACAACATTAGATTTTGGACAGTGAATTTTTTTGTTTATCTATCTTTGCATATTAAATGAATTTTCTTATCTGTTATATTATTGGAATTCATTTCGCCGGAATGCAAGAAGTATTTATTATATACTAGTAAAATTTTATTTGCGCGGGTTAAAGAACACAAATAACACGTATTAATCAATACGAACCTTATGTGTCACGTAGTATGAGTATTACTTTTATTAGTATTCAATAGATTACTAAACACAATAAATTATGTGCATTTTGATTCAATTTAATACAAAAATAGTTATAACATTAATATGACATAAACTAAAAATATAGATTCCTTGTTAAAAATGTCAAAAAGAAAATTATAACAAATATATGAAATTGTAAGAAAACATGTGAAACCTAAAATGGAAAGATCTGAAATTTTTTTTTATCAAAAGCCACACAAATCCCTAACCCCTCTAATCAACTTGACCAAATTTGGAATAAAAAAAAATGGGGTGAATTGCCTAAATAACCTTGCAGCCAACCCTCAAATTTTTTTTTGCCCCAGCTTTTGAATTTTTTTTTTTTTACCCCTGCAGCGAACACCTTATTTTTTTTTTCTACCCTCATCCCTTTAATTCCCTCAGTCTCACAAAATCATAATTTCCTTTATGTAAGTGCATATATATTTTCTGTAACTTGGATAACACAAAATGTAACTCCTATAAATATTATCTGTAAATGCATATTATGTCATGCAAAAATGTTAACTTACAAAATATTAGAGAAATATACATTAATGCATAACATTAATATATATGTGGTTTTTATATTGTCATGGAGTACACACTTGTTGATGTTTGATCTATTTGAGTGTTTGACTAATTATTGCATCTCTAATATAGTTTGAGCTGCGTTTTCTTCTTAATGATGTACGTTTGCTAACTTGAAGGTGTAACAATGGATTTGATTTCAACCAAAATGACATGAAGATGATCAGATTAAATACAACATCTTAGTTCATTAGGGTAGGAAAAGAACATCGGAATTCAAATATTAGATGAATTTAAGTGCTTTGATGTATTTATTGTGATAAAATATTTTCAGGTATTATGCATTAACGTATGTTTCTTTAGTGTTTTGCAAGTTAGCATTTTACCCCTCGAGTTACCAAATAGTCCCCTAAGTTAAATTTTCATTGGTGGATTAAGATTATTTTAAAAATATTCTGTTTAGTTAACCATGGTTAAAAACATAATATTCCAAAAACCCTTTACATTGTATTAAAATGTAAAATTTTTTTTGTAAATAATTATTTTACCCCTCGAGATAGAGTTGTATAATATATCTAGAAGGGTAAAATCATTATGTTCGGGGGTTATTTAGATTTATATAGATTTTTTCAGTGGGTTATATGGACTTTATAAAAAGTTATAGAGTTATATGAATTTTAGGAAATTTAAAGGGGGTTATTTGGATTTTTTCATTTTTTTTAATATACACACACCGACATAAACACTCACTAGTCAGAAAAAAATATAATTTTATTATTTTTTCATCATTCAAATTAAATTTTATGAATCCGAATTGACATCTGAGTGGTATGATTGAAAGGGTTTGGCACTTTTTTTTTTTTTTTTTTTTGGTTGGTTCGGCAAACTTTATTTTTTTGGTTTTTATTTCCTTGTTAAATATATCATGTTGGTAGAGGTTTCTTGGGGCTGGCTTTTGGTTAGACTAATTTGTTTTTTTTGTCTTAAGTTAATTCCAAATATTAAAAATTAACCCATCCTAATCACTCTTTACTAGATGATGAAAATAATAAGGGAAAAATCGATATAACTCCCTCAAATCTTTCTAAAATCACAGAAAATCATGTAAAATAAAAAAAATCACCATACCTCCCTAGAAACTGCCCATGGTCAACATATTTAGTCCCTAGGTCAATGCACAGTTAGTTTGTAAGGAATATTATTAGAATATTATGTGTATTTAACTGAGCTCATATAATTTATGTTCAAATAAATCCCTATAGAATGTATATAATCTCTTGTAGTCCTTTTTCTAAGACAAAATTGGCCTTCAATTATCCTAAATTGTCTCCTCTCCCTTTCATGCCCAACGGTTAAAAAAAAAAAGAAAAAAAGATCGATCACCTCTTTTAACACTTAAATAAATTTCAAATCTCATCTCCTCTGCTACTATCATCCTCACTTTCATATCTTCTTCACTGCGCTTATTCGAGGACAACCGCGTGAACCTCCTCCAGAGCCTGTCGGGGTTTGTCAAATAACACAGCGCGATTGGGATGTGCTTCCGCGTGAACGTGTCCAGCTGGTACCACCTCCGGAAGACGAGCGAAACATATGGGATGTTTCAGCTTCACACGTTCAGATCGAAAAATATGACCAATGAAACTCAAAAAGGACTTCAAATCGGAAACATATGTGACTCTGCGACGGAACGAAAACAGTGAAAATCGACCCTGGAGAAGCACAAAATCGAAGTCATGAAGTAAGCGATTTGAAGATTCTTACTTTTAGGAAGACCTTCTGAAACTAGAACATCGACCGAGGAAGATCCGGGAAGTGTGTAAGGTGGACTTGTATTTGCACAATTGCACGTCAATTGCTTGATGGAAGTCCTAAATGAGCTCGGGCACTGGTTGGGGGTCATATGCTTGCTGAAATGTTTAAACCATGAATGGATTTTTTTTTGGGCATAGTGTATTTAGGACTAAATTAATATTCACTACATATGATAGCCCATCACACACTTTAGGAAGACGTGGTCCAGTGGAGGAAGAAAAGAAGCGCAGCAGTCCTTGGTGTTTCTCCAATGAGCGAGATAAGAGGATGTTTCAGTCGTTGAGATGGGGAGAGAGAGAGAGAGAGATAAATCAATGGTATTTAGTGTAAGGGGTATTTTGGTAATGTTTTATCTCTTGTTATTGTTAACCATGTGTTGGTTACTTGGGGTCACAGCAGGGATATATATGAATGTTTTTCAATAATAGGAGGTATGGTGATTTTTCAATACCAATTTTTCCCAACTAATAAAGTTTTTTTTTTTTTTTTTGTGCATATATTAGCTTAAAAATAAGTTGTTTTTATACTATAAATAACGTATCTGATTGAATAACATTAAAATCTTGTTCATGTAATTTTTTTGAAACATTTATTGTAACCAAAATCTAATTCACTCTCCTTACAAGTGGAAAGAAATGACTAAAATAATCTTAAATTTATGTTTGTAATAATAGCTTAATCTTTATTATTATGTAGATAATTGATATTGATAACTTAATTAGTCATTCTTTCCCATCTTTTCATATCTGAATTCAAAGTAAATGAATATATTGGATGTTTTATAATTGTTTTAGAGTTGATATGTGATTAGTATCTATTAAGATGATCATTTTTTTAAAATTTTAATAATATTATAACATTAATGTAACAAGAATATAAAGATAACATCATTAAGATGTTGCTATTTCATCATGTTGGTATCAATGAGCATTATGCAATAAAACCTATGGGAAGAAAACCAATGGCTCTAATCAAAGAGCCAACTCTTTGTGGATTGATTTATTGAATCTTTACTCAATGCATAATTATTTTATTTTCCAAATCTCACATAATTATGTGTATGTATCTAGGTAAAACGTTCGAGACGTTTGATCCTAGAACAGGAGAGGTCATCGCGAGGGTTGCTGAGGGTGACAAGGATGACATCGATCTTGCAGTGAAGGCCGCTCGCCAGGCTTTCGACCATGGGAAGTGGCCTCGCATGTCTGGTTCTGTATGTTTCTTTGAAAATCCCATGATTCATGTGATCCTGCCATTTTTTTTTTTTTCTTGTTATTTACTATAAACAATAAATGATTTTTTATTTGGTTGCTATACCTTCTTTGTTTAGATAAATTTGCCTTCTATACTTCTTTTATTAGGAAATAGTTATAATTTTGAAAGAATAAATATGCATAAACTATACCTCCTCTATTTATTTTAAGTTATGAATGATAAATTATTACAGTTAATCTATTCTAAACGAACATTCCACATTTTTTTATTACGGAAACAAACAAGAGACCTAAGAAGACGAGATGATATATATAGTTTATAGTTACCAATGCATAAGAAGACGAGATGTTCTTGTGTGGCTCTTACATTATAATTTAGTGCTATGCACTTATTCTCCTTTTACAAAATTAGTTTTTCAGATAACCGAATCTCAACATGCATTTTTGAGCTTCAATTATTTTAGTTTTTAGGTTTTTGTGTTAAAACTTAGAAAAAAAAAACCTTTTTATGAAAAAGCTGATTGAGATTTTTTTATTTTTTTTTTTGAAAGATTCCAAAAAAGGCATACACTTTCTCAAATGTTTGATCATATGCAAATTTTTTTTTTCTTAATGTTCAGGAGAGAGGAAGAATAATGTTGAAATTCGCGGACTTGATAGACGAGAATGTTGAAGAACTCGCGAAGTTAGACAGCCTCGAAGCAGGGAAGCTGTTAACCAATGGAATATACATCGACATCCCTACCTGCGCGAGAATGCTGCGTTACAATGCAGGCTTCGCGGACAAGATCCACGGTGAGACGCTAAAGATGTCGCGCCAATTCCAAGCTTACACGCTAAAAGAGCCGGTCGGAGTCGTGGGGATCATCATACCTTGGAACGTTCCTGCAACGATGTTCTGCTCCAAGGTCAGCCCGGCCTTAGCCGTGGGTTGCACCATTGTCGTCAAGCCCGCCGAGCAGACCCCGCTCTCTGCCCTCTTCATTGTGCAACTGGCGAAAATGGTGTGTGTTTTTTTCTCCTTCGGTTATGCACATTGAATGAATTGTTTATAGTGGATATGGTTCACTTATTTTTCCTTTAGATATGACATATGAGGCATAGGAAATGTGGGAAAACAAGTTTGGACAACTTTTGGAGATTCTGGTTAAGTATGAATCATACTTGATTCAAAATTTTTTCCAAATGCCCTCAACAGTCCAAGATTTTGACCAAATCGAAAAACGCAAAAAACAGTAAAAGAGTGCTTTCTGAAAAACTATTTTAAGTGCATTTTGTTTTCAATCCTGTTTTGACAACACACTCAGAGTCACAAAGTACTCTAAAGTACTTATCAACATCTACTTATTGGCCGGCTCCTTTAATATCTTTAGGATAATCCTAGTATACATTTGCTTTGGATGGTTACTAATTATCGCTATCGTCTATTCTTATATTAATGATCATAATTCATCTAAAATCAATTTGATTGTCCCCATGCTTTATTATACTCGAATGAATGGAACCTTTGTCGAATATTTACAATTATTTATCAAGTGGTTGGTCTCTTTCAAAACTTGCAGGCAGGAATTCCGGATGGAGTGCTCAATGTTGTCACTGGCTTTGGACCCACTGCTGGAGCTGCCCTATGCTCTCACATGGATGTTGACAAGGTGAGCAACACCACTAACAATTACTAAATGCACTCCATCTGATTTTAAATGTACTGTGCATAATGTACTTGATATTTTTTTAAAGTCAAGGTAATAAATCACCACACATCTCTAATTTATTTAAATTAGCTTTACGGGATCGACTGAAGTAGGGCGACAGGTAATGATAGCAGCTGCAAACAGCAATTTGAAAGCAGTCTCACTGGAACTTGGAGGGAAGTCGCCTCTCATAATCTTTGATGATGCTGATGTCGACAAGGCTGTTGATCTCGCCCACACGGCCATATTTTACAACAAGGTAATCCCAGTAAATCTTCCATAATTTCATCCTGTCACATAGGTACATATTTACTAAAGTTGAGATGAATCTTTTAGGGAGAAATCTGTGTGGCGGGGTCCCGAGTTTTTGTTCAAGAAGGGATCTATGATGAGTTTGTCAAGAAATCCGCAGAGAAAGCAAAGAGTCAGATTGTGGGAGATCCGTTTGATCCGCTCGTCTCCCAAGGCCCTCAGGTTTTTATCCTCAATGATACTAAAAATTAGATGAAACACCTAAAGTCGACACTCTATGATTCAGTCAAGACTCCATCCCATCAGATTTGGTCAAACTAATTTCTGCCGATCTCACATGTTTGGCATCATGTATGTGAGAGTGTGATAGAATTAGTGTCCCATTGTGGACAATTTTCAACTATCAAAGGCTAAAAACTACATATACATTTCTACTACCGCAGGTTGATAAGAACCAATTTGAGAAAATCCTCAGGTACATAGACTATGGCAAGGAAGATGGAGCTACACTACTCACCGGAGGCAAGGCGTGTGGTGAGAAAGGATACTACATTGAACCCACAATATTTACAGATGTCAAGGTATAACACTCGTAACACCCAGTATTACACAACAAGATATCTGCTCGCTATTACAAAAATTGAATAACTATAGTGCTTGCACAGGAGGACATGCGCATAGCGAAGGATGAGATATTCGGGCCAGTGATGTCCCTGATGAAGTTCAAGTGAGCCTTAACTAGAGCTTCCGTTGCTGCATTGGCCAACACAGTTCAAGTCACGACTTCATTTTTTCTCATTTGGTGACACAGGACGGTCGAGGAGGCGATCGAGAAGGCGAACAACACGAGATATGGACTGGCGGCGGGGATCGTGACCAAGGACATAGACGTGGCAAACAGAGTCTCGAGGTCTGTACGGGCCGGTGTTGTCTGGATCAACTGTTACTTTGCCTTCGACAACGATGCGCCTTTCGGAGGGGTCAAGATGAGCGGTTTTGGGAAGGATGGGGGGCTGCAGGGGCTGGAGAAGTATCTGAAAACAAAGACTGTTGTCACTCCAATTTATAATTCTCCCTGGCTGTAAAGTTTTAGATAAATCTGTTTGTGCAAATAAAAACAATGTTGATTAGCAGGATTGTTACTTGCATTGGTTTTCCTTCTTTTGGTCTTGTGTTGAAAATTGTGGTGGCATGGGATTCGTAACATGAACTGATAATATACCTAAACAGGCAAGGGAAGTTACATTTGGTTCTGGCCAATTAGAAAAGCCTTCATTTTGGAACATTTACCTGGCAGGATTTCTGGATAGGTTGAATGAATTGATGTCTTAATGTGCTTTATGAAGGACCCATTGAAGGGTGTTCTCTTGTAAGTGGAACAATATGCATCTGTCAGGTCCAAGTTCCATGCCAGTCGTGCTTAAGTTACTGTGTAATAGCATTTGTTTATTTATTGTGCTCACTGTTCATTATACACAAGAAGTAGGAGATAATCCACTGATTACCAGCATATGTATGTGTGTTTGTCTGTGTGTGATTTTTTGAAATAGAGCATTGTTATTTCAGTGCCCTTTAGTTAAACAGGATTGTGGATGCGGATTTATTTCTTACTCAGACACTGAGAATCTGATCAATGTGTGGAACATCTAAGGCAGTCCTCATGTATTGTAACAGAAATTAAGTCAACAGTGAATTTTGGAATGACCTCATTTTATTAAGGATATGAATTTCCCTGAAGATCCATGGGAAGTGTGAATCATAAGCATGCTAGTTGAGCATATTGATCTAGAGAAGGCAAAATTTATTAACAGATGCCAAGCCTCTGCTCATTCTCAGTTCTAAATTTGATAATAGGCAGAATGTCACTTTCTTGATGTGCTGCTTATGCTCCTATTCCTTTGTAGTTGTTTATTAAGGCCCCGTTTGGTTGCGCGTTGGGGCGCGCTTTTGCTTTTTGAAAAGCTGAAAAGCTAAAAGCGTGCAGCCAAACGGGACAGCTTTTTGCAGAATCGAAAGCTGAATTCCTTTTAATTTTTCCCTTGAAATCTGTGTTTTAAAAAGCTCAGAAACAACGCCTTTTGGTCGAAATCGATTTTTTTAATTAAAAAACAACTTTCTCTACCAAACATTAAACTCCTTTCAAATATTGATTTCTGATTTTAAAAAAAGCATTCTAAAAAAGTCAAGGTCTAAAATCATCTTAAAAAGCAGCTTTATTTCAAAAGCTACTTTTCAATCTGTGTTTCCAAACGGACCCTAAAACTTATAGCTCATGTTTGGTTTGAGAATTATGTTATTATGAGGTTTATGACTATGCTAGTATAAATAAGAATAAAGTGATTTTTTGTTTAGTTGTGTTTTGAATTATTCGCATTAGGAAATGTAATAATAAAGTTTTTGTTGTTTGAATAAAATGTGAATAAAGTATTGATAATGATTTATAAAAGGTGAAAAAACGATAACAGTTTATTTGACAGTTGATTAATAAGAGGTGGACGTACATATTTTTTTGGATTGAATAACATGGAATAAATTAATTCCAGGAGTTGGCTGGATTCCATATACCACTTTATATTAGTTAATTTTGACATACAAATTCTTATTTATTCCAACCATCTAAACATCCATAATGAGGCTATCCCGATTAATTTTAACTTATTCCGAGCCCATTATCAAAACCAAACATGGGCATAACTTGCAACTTCTAGAATTTAGCTTATATATAAGTTATTGTGACATGTTTTTGTAAACGTATTAGATATTATAACATAAGAACTTATTAAAAAAGTCATAATCTAAAAGTAGAGTTAATGATGCTTTTGGGATCATAATTTATTTATTACTTTCTACAATTTTTTATTTGGACACAATGCCGTTGACCTACAATATGAATAATAATTCTACCCTTTTATTATAAACAAATGTGGCAACAGTTTTGTACTTCTATAGCTTAAAAAGACATTTTTAACAATTACATAGTTAAAATTTATTTTATAGTTTATCCTAACAAACATTGCTTATATATTATTTTTTAATAACTACAAGAAACATCACTATTGTTTATCTGAAAAGTTAAAATCTAAAAACCATAATATATACATTGGAGCTATAACTAATGTTGCTTTTGTGAATCTCTTGTTAACTTGAATGTGAAAGCTCTTCCTTTTCCGCCCACTTTATTGAAAAATTAGAAGAGGATTGATGCTTGGAATGTCTTTTTTTTTTTTTTTTTTGATGTAAAATGCTTGGAATGTCTTGAATTGAATGTTCTACATAATAGGGATAATCTCTGTGGATAATTATTGCATGAGAGGTTCTGAAGACTATTGCATTTTAGGACTCAAGAAGCCATAATTATCTGTGAATGGTGGTACCATATCTTACTATATGCCTTCCTGGTTGGAGATTGGTTCTTGTTATTGTTCGTGTCACTTGAATATTTAGTGAACTGTTTGGCTCTTCTAGGGGTCAGCAACGGGTCGGGCCGGGCCAGCCTGTGGAAAAAAAAAGAGGGCCCAAGCTCTGCCCACGGGCCCGGGCCGGGGCTCCAGGCCTAAGGGTCCAGATTTTAAACATGCTATTTCTTTTGATTTTTAAATTTTAAGTTGTTCATTTGTATATAATGTTAAAATAACACAAAATTTTAAGTATAATATTAAAAAAAATATTTATATCTATTGAATTTTCAACAATAAAAATATTAAATGAATTAATTACTTGAAAAACTAAATAACTACATGTAATTAACTAGATTGACACTTACATAAATGTCAATAATTTGTATAATTCAACCACAATTCAAATAAAAATTACATAAAATTACATGTGACTCATTTATTGGATTGCTACTATGGACAGGGTCCGTGAGCGGGCCTGCGACCTAGCCTGAACAAAATCAGACCCCAGCCCCGCCCGGCCTGAAAAAGGACAGGGCTGGGCTTTCGGGCCTCGAGCCTTTTGAAGACCCTTAGGCTCATCGTTAATATTTAATTGATCGGAGGTGTTAATGTTATTGTTTCAATAACATTGATGGTGTTTTTTTTTTTTTTTTGGAGGGTCCATTGATGGTGTATTGATGGATGAGTGATCAGCACAGGCAGAATAATTGTTATTATTATATCATGCTTTAATTTATCTAATAATCTAACAATTGTGTTGTCTTTTTTACAATTGTGTTATCATGCTTTAATTATATCGAATAATTTCTTTTGATGTTGGGCTTTAAGCTATTGGTGAAGGACATTTGACTTCCTCGGAAAGCCCCTAGGTTCAATTCTCACCACAGCCGCGTGGAAAAAAATGTTATATATTATGGAGTCTGATGATGTGCGCAGAGTATTATTAGCGCTACTCTTTAGCAGGGATGAGTTGAGGCTATAGGGATTTGTAGATGCAGACTTTGCTAGCGAGATCAATCAGAGGAGGAGCACTACTGGTTATGTCTTTATAATAGGTACTACTATTATTGTTAGTTGGATTTTACAAATACAGAAGATTGTTGTTTTACCCACTACAAAGGCAGAGTATATAGCCATGACAGAGACTAGCAAAGATATAATATTGTTATAGGGTTTGCTGACAGGGTTGAGATTCAGACAAACGAAGAATGTTTTGTGTAGTGATAGTTAAAGCGCAATACACTTGGCGAAGAATTCAACATATGATTCGAGGAATAAATACATAAGACTTCATTATCACTTCATTAGGACATTTTTTTTTATAAAATGGAAGTCTATTGCTTGAGAAGATTCACGGTAGCAAGAATCTAGTTTGACTAAGACAGTGAACTACAGAAAAACTGGAGCTATGCGCAGCTTCAGTTGGTCTTCTAGCTTGAGAACATGGATGAGCACACCAGATTATGGATCGATCATTAGATAGAAGTTATTTACCTTACCTCAGTCTCCAAGTGGGATTATTATATATTACTTGATGATGTGCGTAGAGTATTGTTTGCGCTATACAGAGTCGGAGGGGGGGGGAGTCGAGCTCTGGTGTGCTTTGTGGACGTAAATAAGATTTGTAGAATCACATAATTTTTTATGTCTTTTCTTCGATTTATTTATTTATTTATTTTTTATTGATTGCATTTTAAGATCCAAAAATCTTAACAAAAAAGCGCTGTTGGGCTGGGTCGTGGGCTTTGGTCCACTGTTTGTCCAATGATTCTGAAAAATTATGTTTAATTAAATGTTTATTTTAGTTTTTAATACAAAAAGTAGTATGATTTTTACAATGCAAAGAAATTGATTTTTTTTTAGTGAACTTTGAACATTTGTATTGGAATATCTGAATAGTGGAGATGAAAAAAAGACGATGAAGGGGTAAAATATTCATAGAAAAAGTATCTGATCCCTAACTTATTTTAATAAAAGAAAGACAACTTTTTAGGAATCGAGTTTTGATAAAGAATACATAGTTTTAAAAAAATAGAAAAAAAAGATTCTTTTTTAGTAGTAATTTATTAAATGTGAAGTAAGACTTTAAAAAATATCTAAATTTTTAGTCTTTTGAAACTTTGATACATGTGCAAGTATGTTTTTCGATAATGTGAACATTAATTTAGGCTACGTTTGGTTACATGATTGCAAAATTGATTTTAAGAAAAGCTGAGTTTAAAACTGATTTTACAAGAAGCTGCCTCCCCACTGATCTTAAAAACTCAAATTTTTTATAGGAATTTATCTGCAGTTTTTTACCTTAGTTTTTTTTTATTTGAAAACTGATTTGAGAAAAATAAGTTCCTGCAAACTTAAAAGTTGTCCAAAACTATTTTCAAACGGCCCTAGATAATCTTGGAATTGCTGCAATCATGAAAACAAAGTTAGTGTCTTTGCCACTTTCTTTAAAATAATTCTTAAAATTATATCACATTCAGATATTTTTCCATTATTTATAATATTTTAACCCCGATTAAATTTTGATTTGATATTTCAGATCATATCAAAGAGTCCTTGTGCATCAAAAGGACTGGTGAAGAGCATGTGAACTCAAATTAAAGAACTAATGAGATTATGAGACTCAACTTCTTCTTTTTTTTAAGATAAGTGAATGACTTGTTCATTTTCTTCTTCACCCACAGATTCTCTCACTAGGATTTCTTGTTCATTCTCTTCTTCACCCACAGATCACAAATTAAATTTCAGTCATAACAAAAATGGACCCTTGACTGCAACGATTCACTCATTTTCTATGGCGTTACACAACACATGTTTTTTCATACAAAACATTTTGTTGTCTTGTCAAACAGACAAAGTCAAGTCAACAAAAACTAACTCTATTTGAATATAATATATGGCTCTCCTTTCATGGTTTTGAATTTGAATTTGCCGGCCTAAAAAGAGTCATAGCAGTGAAGAAGCGTGTATATATATAGAGAGAGAGATAGACAAACCTCCACCATAACACATACATCTCTCTTGCTCTTTCACTTCTTTGAAAGTTTTAAGACCTACAAATCTCTGTTTTAGTTTCTTAATTTAGAGGAAATAAAGATAAAATGAGCCCATCAATGGCTGGTTTTCTCTTCTTCATCACATTCATCTTCTCGGGGCTTACTTACCTCAGCCATGGCCAGGCATTGGGTCCATCTCCTGCAGCAAATGCTCCAACAAATGATGGTATGATTTTCCATTCTTTTTTGTGTAAATATATCAAAAAAATATCATATAAAATGCAATATAGGACCTGCAGTACTAGAATAGATGGGGATTGAGTCTGGGTTGGTTTCCATCAATGTTGTTCAGTTTATAATAGTTGATTGAGTTGTGATAGAATCTAGCTAGCTATTACAATCTCATACGCTAAGGGTTCGTTTAGAAATGCAGATTGAAAAGAAGTTTTTAGAATAAAGTTGCTTTTTAAGATAATTTTATTTAGACCTTGAATTTTTTAGGATGCTTTTTTTTAATTCAGGAATCAATATTTGAAAAGAGTTTAATGTTTGGTAGAGAAATGTAATTTTCAATTCAAAAAATCGATTCCGACAAAAAAACGTTGTTTTTGAGTTTTTTCAAAACACAAATTTCGAGGGAAAAATTAAAAGGAATTCAGCTTCCGATTCTACAAAAAACTGTCCTGTTTGACTGTACGATTTTAGCTTTTCAGCTTTTCAAAAAACAAAAACGTACCCAAACGCCTAACCAAACGGAGCCTAAGTGTGCGAGATGAGGTTGTCAGAAATCAAACTCCATTGGCGACTAACTATTCCCATACAATTTGTTTTAAGAGATTTTGTTTCTAGGAAGACTCATACTGAAAATTGTATGTCAAACTCATTTTCAAGCAAAAAAAAAAAAAATGTTTCTAATTTTAATATGACTGTTCTTTATATTAATTGATTTATGATGTCATGCAGGAAAGATGATTGATCAGGGAATCGCTTACGTGCTCATGCTTATAGCTCTGATTGTTACGTACATCATCCATTGATTGCGCTTTTTCACTACAAGCTGCATCTGTCGTGTGATGAAATATGGATATGATTGTATTACATATTTCTTTCTAATTTTCTACAAACAGATGGAGAAATAAAAAGTTAATTTGTAGCCTTGTGACTCATGAAGTTGGATTATATGATTTTGTAATCTTTCTTTTAATGTTTTTCGATTTGGCCATCTGTGGAAATCATGTACTAGAAGAAGCGCATGGACTCTACATGCACGTAGTGGTTAATATAGTACGTATCATCAGTTTATATTAATATATATTTTTATATTAATTATCATCTTTAATTTGAGTTAGATTAGTATGGATCATATTAATTATCATATTAATCTTAGTATATCTATACTCTATACCTAAAAAGAGTGACACGATGAGAAAAAAGTTTTCGACCTGCTCAATCAGACAGGGTGGGCTATTTGTATATCAGCCCCCAGGTCCCACATATTTATAATCAAGTATCTGAAAAAATCGACAGCTTTTGTCAATTTCTGGTTTATTTGCGGATTGGCCCCCATGGCTGGATTATTTCGACTTGCTAGGTTATTTGCGGATTGGCTCTCAAGTTTTCGACCTACCAACTCGACGAGGACAAGCTGGGTTATTTACAGATAGGCTCCCAGGTCCATGATATTTATAAATATATCCCTGAAAAAATCGGCCAATTTTGTCAACTTCCTTAGTTATTTGTGGATAGGTCCTCAAGGTCTCTGATATTTATGGCCAGGTGCCTGCAAAAATAAATCAATTTGTCCTTTTATGAGATATTTGAAGTTCCGCCCTCAGTTTTTACCAGTTTCACAATTAGACCCCTATCTGTGTTATAAAGACATCTTTGACTTAGATTTCCAGATTTATAACAAGGTTTGTGGTCTCAAAAACATGACTTGCCGTCGCCGAACTTCAAATCTTATCCAATTTTTTTTTTTGAACCATTAAAATACCTACAAAATTATAAATAAATATTTTAATCTAATTATTTGAACTCATAAAGTTCACTTATGATGTTACTTGGTAAAATTTTGTTTTATTTACCTGTGAGCCCAAAATAATATGAATGCATACGCTTTCTTAATATAGCTTATGAATTAGAACATTCTCCACAATTTAGTCATTTATGTAAAAAAATAACATCATTTGTTGATGTCTTTTGATATCATCATGTACTTTAAAGTCTAAAAAATAAAATAGACTTCATATGTCATATTAGAAATGCTTTAATTGGTAATGTGATAGAATGATCATTAGTCTAACTGAGAAAATACACAGTTTTATACAATCAGGCTTCATAAACCACACAATATTATTTGTGGTTTTTGTGTCGCATGTAACTAATGTAAGTTATCGCCATGAAGACTTAAATCTTAAAGAGAATTAAAATCATATTTATAGTTGTAATTCTTTTTTTTTTATCTAGGTTTAATAAGGGACCTTTGTCAATTATTTATATGGGTCAATGGCAAACTTAGGTCATTGGTGTAATCAAACTTCTTGCTTTGTATAAAGAGTCTTTCATGTTTCTCTTTCATGCTCGACAGCAAATGGGGATTTAAGCATCTTCAACGCCACTACATTTGTTGTTTAATCACTTGTTTGTACAAGTTTTTTTTTCCATGCATGTCTTATAAACATGGATTTGAACACCTATAAGTGTTTTCACGTATTCCCAAATTTGTAAATTTATTCATTCACGTGTTGACGTTGATTACGCGCGTACAACTTACTAGTTCTATACGTTTTACAAAAAGAACCCTATATTTATTATAAATAGGTCCCTAATATTTATAACCAGGTCCCTGATAAAAACGGCTACTTTTGTTTTTTTCTAGGCGTTTTGCAGATCTACCCGCAGATTCTACCTGTTTCACAATTAGGCCCTATCTATGTTGCAAACAGGTCCCTAATCCAGTTTCCAAGATTTATAAGTAGGTCCTTGATTTCAAAACATGACTTTCCGTACTTCAAATTTCATGAAACTTCATCCAATAGTTTTTCAGACCATTAAGACTGTTAAGATACCCATAAAATTATAAAATATAAATATTTTAGTCACATTTAATGAATACAAAATTCACAAATGGAATCAGACCCATTTGAACCCATAAAATTATTGATCGATGTCTTGTTTTTGAATTTAAAGTTTGTTATGTATCCTTTTTTTTTTTATTGATTTTGGATCTATATGTATCAATTTCACCCCCTGATTATTTTTTAAACTTTAAGCACTGTTTACTTAAAATATGTTTGCAATAAACTATTATAATAAAACTGTTTAATTGTAGGATTATAGAAACAGCTTCATGCAGAATGTAGATTGAAATTCTAAAAATACAAAAACAACTTCATGCACTATGTAGATTGGGAGTAATTTAGTTTTATACATATTAAAAAATGTAGATTTAGAATTCTAAAAATAATATATCACTTTAATATATATTGTGTTTAATGTGAAAAATGAGTATTTGTGCATAATTGTAAAAGTACCAATACTGTAAAGATTTATATTAAAAATGTACTTTTATATACAAAATATAATTTGTGCATAAAATACTGGGCCAGAATCTTTTTAAAGAGAATTCAGTTGACATTTTTTGTTATTAATTTTTTGTTAGTATATATCAATGGACGGTCACTCTTATCAGTTGACATTTATAATTGTTTTAGTTATTTACGTGTGTATCTATAATCTTCTCACTTGGATATCATAATTTTTTTAGTTATTTATGTGTATATCTATTTATCTATATAAAGAATTTTCTCAATTGACATCCATAATTTGGCACAATCACCGTCATTCATTTATATTAAAAATATAGATTTGATGAAAATTTCATATTATCCTTTTTTTTTTTCATTCTTACTCTTGATACAAAAAATAATGATAATAAAAAATTAAGAGTAAATTCGGAAATGAAAGTATTATGAAGTTGAAAGCACTTTTGGTTATTAATATGGAATAGACGTCTCTGTAACATATTTGTCAGTTTTGATATTGATATAAATTTATCAAAACACAATCAAATTAATCTTATTTAATTTATAGGTAGAGATACTAATGACAGTTATAACCAATTAAAAGAGTTTATGATTCTAAAGTCTTACCTATATTTGATCATAAATCATGATTTAATATATTTAAATAAATGAAGAAGATAAATATAAGACTGACTTTTGATCAAAATTATTAACCCTTAGAATTATAAAACATATATATAGTTCTTTCACTTTTATTTATATTAATGGTGTGTTGATAAACCAAAATTTCATGCTTATTACGTGTCATCGATACCTAACTAGTTTTTATGAATTCACTTGTGTTACAAAGTCAAGAATTCACTTGTGATGGGATCCAGTACTCCATTATGCTTTGTAATATATAATTGATGTTGGATTTATGTCTGACCGATATTGAAGAGCTATATTAGAAGAGTTCCTCTTAAGGTGAAGATATTGTTTGCTACTATGAATGAAAAAAATAAAAAAAATACATATATAAAAATGTCTACCATATTCAATTTTTGTGCACGTGTATTTTCATGTGCATTTAATGGTACTTTTTGTAATTTCAGTATCGTGTGTGGGGTATTGTGGTAATATATAATATTCTTTGAGTTAGGGTAGATTTTGATAGGGAGACCTTAACGCATATAACCGGATGTTTATTTTGTGTGAACATTATACAAAATTCAAAAAGTGTGGATTTGTATATTCATTGCAAATGTTGTGTGACATACAATATTATCACATTAAATATGCTCTGAATACATTTTGCATGGCAGTGCACCTAGTGATGCCACAATAATGAGTCATGCACATAATACTTGATAAAAATGAATAATGAGGAGTTCCTTCTATTCCTAAGAATACTAATAGAGATATGTACAGAAATGATAGGTCAAAAGTGCAGATAATGGAGGAAACAAAAAATTTTCATTCTCATTGTGGTGATGAGTTTTTGAAATAAAGGGTTTCAATTTTTGATTTGAAAGATGAGAAAACATCGCTGTTCAAAATTATAGGAGATTTCAAACACTCTTTACTATTTAATTTCTTGAATATATAGTTTACAAAATTAACCTAGTTTAAATTTAATTATAACATTCTTATTCATTTGTTTAATTTCTTGAAAACGTGAAGATAAAAGTGTTAATAATACATATGTAGCTGTTATTGAACTACCACAAATTTTAAATGTTTATTATTTTAATCAAAATATAAAAAATTCAAATACATAATAACCGTCTCTAATTATTATGATAATAAAAATTTAAAAATTCTTTATTCTTTATATATACACTTTCCAATCAGTTTTTTCATATTTTTAAAGGAAATGATTCAATTGTCCCTTTTTAATAAACTGTGTCCCAAACATTTAATCTCTATTTTTTTTTCATAATTAGTTACTTTTTAATATATGGAGATATTTGATATATTTAATTAAAATTTAATTAGTTGAAATTGTTCTATGCAGCAGAATCATACCGGATGATTTTAAAATATAAAAGACAATGTAAATATTAAATAAATGAATTATTGTTAATTTATTGAATCATATAATATAATGAATTTCTGAACTAATTAAGTTGTCTATCATATGCAAATATGCCATCCTTTTACTTTTGAAATAGATGTTATCATTTTGAGATTGGTCCACATCAATTTGACTCAACAAATTGGTTGGAGTACTTTTGTTAATACATTATATAATTTTTTAATTTCCTTGTGTCTTAATTTTACATTAGATGGAAATAAAAGAAAAGTTAAAATGTAAAGATTGGTAACCCTATTTGCATTGTCAAAGATCGAAGTGAATTAAATGAGAGGATTAGACATAAAACATACAAAACATCAAAACATACAAAACATCGTAACTCATAAAAGGTGGATTGTGCATTTTGTAATCTTTCTCACAAAAATGGTATCATTTGTGGTTTGATCATATTTCATCTCTTTTAGTGGTTTGTGCTTTGATCTTATATCATACTTTTAATGGTACCATGCTAAGTAATAGAAGCAATGCGTGGGCACTATACATGCACGTAATGGTGAATGCAATGTGACAGTTCCATGCATAATTAACATATGGGAAAAATCCAAATTACCCCTGGAAACTGCCTGAAATCCATTTAACTCTCTGATTTTTTCTGAAATTTGTATAACCCCCTGAAAATATCTATGTAAATGCAAATAACCCCTTCAATTAAACTTCCGTTGATAAATGAGTATATTCCATTTGGTTAACCCTGGTTGAAAATACAGTATACCAATAATCCCCTAAAATGCTTTAGAAATGCGGAAAACTCTCTGTAAATGAAGATTTTACCTATCTGAATAGATTATAATACCTTATTTATAGGGGTAAAATTATAATTTATAATTGATTTTTCATATTTTTAACACATTGTAGGTTTTTTTTTGTTCATTGTGTTTTCAGTCAGGGTTAACCAAATAGAATATTTGTAAAATATTATTCATCTGTCAACGAAAATTTAGCTTAGGGGTCTATTTGAATTTATATAGATTTTTTAAAGGGGTTATATGGACTTTAAGAAAAGTCAAGGAGTTATATAGAATCCGTGCAATTTACAGAGGGTTATATGATTTTTTCCTGCCATCAATTTTCAATTATATTATCAGGTTTGAATTAATTAAGAGATGTATCTTCTTCAAACATAGATGATATCAGACAATGATTTCTTTATGTATAGGCTCTCATATTTTTTTTGAATAAATGTAGAAATTTGCTACCCGATTTCATTTCTGATTTCGAATTACAAAATCTGAGAGTGGGGGAGAATAAAAAAAAAACATCATAACAATCGGAGAGCGGGAGTCCTCCATAAGGCCTTGGTTAGAAGAGCTATTTAACTAACGCCTACCCAACCCGCATGGTTATGCTCCTAACACCATTCTACCGTTTATGAAACGCACCTCGTCCGCCTTCGCTAGGTGGCGTCCAGAGTCCTGCATACAACCCTTAAACATTTCCTACATATTCTCCTTGTATGGCCTCGCACCTCGAAATATGACATCATTTCTAGCTCTCCATATGGACCATGCGCCCGCCAGTACCACTAGTTGTGCAATCAGTGCTCCCATTCTATGTTCTCCCATCCTTTTTAGTGCCTTCCCTGCGTTGCATAGCTCGTCCAATGTTTGGTAGGGCATTGCCATCCCGGTGTGTATACCCACCATCACCCAAAACTGTTGCACTACCACACAGCCGCAGAACAGGTGTTGCGTCGTCTCTGGTTCTTCCGCGCATAGCACGCACGTCGTCGAGTCATTTGGTGCCCATCTCATGCGGTACATCTTCGTGAGGAGACGTTCTTGGCATAGTAGCCACTAGAAAAACCTTGATTTTCATCGGAATCTTCGGTCGCCATATCTGTTTATGCTTGTTACTGATCTGCGGCCTCTCCCCCATTGATGTAGTACACCATATGTAGGCACTTTTCACCGAAAACTCCTCGGAGCCCCTCGGTTTCCATCTGCACTGGTATGCTCTTGCTACCTGGATGCTTTGTGTTCCCAGCACCTCCAATAGTGTTGTATATTGTCGAGATTCCTCCGCGCTCATTCTTGCTCTCCTCAACGCGATGTGCCACAACTCGGAATTTGGACTATAGCATTCATGGACCGTCCCTTCTCGGTTCGTGGCCATTCTATGAATGTCCGGTGCAAGCTCCCCTAGACTTTCCTCCCCACACCATCTATCCATCCAAAAATGGACATCGGTGCCTCGTCCAACATTCCAAACGATTGCTGCCTCCACAGTCGCACGATCCGTGAAAATTTCCTTGCTAATCGGCGTTGCACGCGCATTGAAGACCAGCCATCGACGCTCTTCGATACCATCGCCACCATATCGATCTTTCATGACTTGAAACCACAAAGTGTTACCTCTCGAGTGCCATTTCCAGACCCACTTTGTGAGTAGGGCTCTGTTTATGGCCCCAAGGTCAAGTACTCCTAGTCCCCCTTCCTTCTTCTGCCGGCACACTTGTTTCCAGTCCACCAGGTGTGGTGCCCTTCTCTCCTCCTCACCACCTCCAAAGGAAACGCTTTCGAATCACATCAATTATGTGGAGCACCCCGATCGGCACCCAAAATACCGATAGATAGAATAGTGGTAGATTTGTCAACACCAGTTGTAGTAGTGTCAACCTTCCTCCCCAGCTGAGAAGCTCTCCTTTCCATCTGGTCAATCTTTTCTTGAAACGCTCGAGTAAAGGGTCCCAATTTTCTTTTGTTAAGCGTCCTTTGATGAGTGGTAGCCCCAAGTGTTTGGTGGGGAAAGAACCTGCTAGACAGCCCATGCATCGTGCCAATGCATCATCTTCCTTGGTAGAAATATGTATCCCATGCATTGTACTTTTGCGCAGGTTGAGAGAGAGTTTGGATAACGCACCGAAGCAGAAGAGGATGAAGCGGAGTCCTTGGATATAACGTGGCTTGGTTTCACTGAGGAGGCTGGTGTCGTCCGCATATTGTAGGATCGATATTTTTTTCCCTGCTTGTGTGCTCGAGAGACCTGCAATCCATCCTCCTTCCGTCGCTTTCTCACACAGCCTGCTTAAAACATTCGAGATCAGAACAAAAAGGATTGGGGAGAGGGGGTCCCCCTGACGCAGCCCTCTGTTGAGGGGGGAGAAACCGGCCGCCTTGCTGTTAATCATCAGAGAGGCATGTGCCGTGTCGATACATTGTCGCACCATACGCAGCCATCTCGGTTGGAAGCCATGCAATGCCATGATTTGTAATAGGAATTCTCTGTCTACACTGTCATAGGCTCACGCAAAGTCAAGTTTAAACATCACCCCATTCCGTTTGTCTTTCTAGAGCGCTGACACAATCTCATGGGCTGTTATAAAGCCTTCTTGCAAGAGTCTGTTGAGTAAGAATGTTGTCTGTGAAGCGTCTACAAGTGTTCTGCAAGCCTGTTTGAATCTGTTGGCCATGACTTTGGCAACGATCATGCATGCCCCATTGACTAGGCATATCGATTGGAATTCCTCCACTGACTCCACACCTTCTTTCTTTGGTACTAGGATGAATGTCGACACATTCAAACAGTCCACGCTTTGGTTTCCTGCATAGAACTCTTTGAGCATCGCCACAACATCAGCCTGCACTATGTCCCAATACCTCTGGAAGAAAGCCAAACTGAACCTGTCCGGTCCTGGGAACTTATCCCCCTCCGCCCCCTTGATTGCCTTTATAATTTTTGCCTCCGTGAATGGTGCCTCCAGCTCAGCAAGTTGCTGTTCATGTAGCCGAGGGAGCTCACTATCCTCCCAAGCTGGTTTCCATCCTCGTCTCTTACGAAATGCCTGTTTGAAATGGTCCACAAGGTTGTCCCAAATGTCAATCGGATCCTCCCAAGTCCTATCCTCAATCCGCAGCTTTGAAATACGGTTGAGTCGTCGTCTCTGGCTAGCCACTTGGTGGAAGAACTTCATGTTATTGTCACCCGCCTTGAGCTACAGGACTTTGGATTTTTGCCTCCATTCGATTTCCTCCCACTTGAGTATGTCTGCAAGGTCCCCCTTTGCCTTGTTTCTTTTGTTTATGTCATCCTCCCTGAGTCTCGCCTCCTCCTCAGCCTTGTCTAGGAGCTGGATGGTCGATTGTAGTTCCTGCTTCCTCTCAGTATGAGCTGCCCACACCGCTTGACTCCATTGTCGAAGGACTCTCTTCAATCTGCGTAATTTAAACGCCATTCGGCGCACTCCTTTGAAACCGCTCGCACTAGCATTCCATAAGTTTCAGATAAGGTCCTCCACTCCGTCGACCTCACACCACCAAGACTCAAAACGGAATGGAGTCTGGTTTCTTGTGGTTGCCTCGGATAGGAGAAGCAGTGGGATGTGGTATGAGATTGTCCTGGGTAGACCTTTGACGTAGCAACCTATGAAGAGGCTCTCCCATTCTTCGTCTATTAGTATGCTATCAAGCCTTGTGAGAGAGGGGTTGTCTCGCATGTTCCTCCACGTAAATCTTTGATTTGTGAGTGGCATGTTAATGAGTCCCTCTCCCTCGATCCAATCCAAGAATGTGGTCATTGCCAGGGTACTCGCACCAGCCCTGTTTCTCTCCTCAGTCCGTCGTGTTATGTTGAAGTCACCCATGAATGCCATCGGTACATTCCATGATGCGCGGATGTTCAAAAGTTCATCCCATAGTGCAGTTCACTCAAGGTCGTCATTCGGTCCGTAAACGCTAGTACAACACCACTGCCCCCTGGACTGCGTGTCCTCCAACAGAATTGAGAGGGAGAACCGATCAATCGCTTTGTCTACCGTGCGCCATAGAGACGAATTCCATCACACCATTATTCCTCCAGATGCTCCCCTCGCCTCCTTGAACACCCACTCATCCACGAACCCTGCCCCGAGCTCCCTGACGATCTGCCTAGCCACCGTCTCCATTTTAGTTTCCTGTATGCAGCACAACTATACCCTGTTTTCTGCCACGAGTTCCTTGATAGCTCTCCGCTTTGCTGAGTCGTTTAGCCCTCTAATGTTCAGATGAGGCATTTAAACATAAAGATAGTGAGTGCCCCTGTAACACACACGCCGAGACGTCACTCATTCCTAAGTGCTCGCTCCTAACCCCCGTTTAACGTGCAGTTGGTCAGACGCGGCTAGTACCGGGGAGGAGTCGTCTTGTCTCGTGGTGTCTTCAAATCCAGTTTTCCTCGGTGAAGGGGCCACACGCGCTGAGCTCCCCGCGTACGTCATTCACGAAGCCAGAAAGACGCCGTTCCCTAGGTTCCTTTCCACCGCCCCAGCCTTTACTCCCCAAAAGTCTCTCACCACTTTGTAGACGTCATCCTCGGAAGGGGACCATCCTCCATCGTGACGATTAGACAGCACCGCAGAGAGCGTTCCTCCTTGCAAGGGTTGAAGCTGTCCCCAAGTTATATTTCCATCGCCTCTGCCAGAGTATGGGGTTTCCGCTCCTCATTCTTACTATTCCTTGGACAAGCATAGGCCATGTGTCCTGTCCCTCTGCATCTCCTACAAATCAGGGGCTCCCTACATTCTTTGCTCCAGTGATCCGTCCCGTAGCACCGAAGCATTGGGTGCCGTGGGAATCTGGCAGCCCCCATTCCCTATTTCGGCCACGCGGGGTTCATCCTCCCCTTGATCGTCGCTTCCTATCCTCCGTTCTGGTGCCATACTCCCTTCGCGGTCGCTTCGTCCTCATCCTCCATCCCGCCTCGTCCACCTGATGTTCCACCCACCGCACCATGGTTCACTCCGCCTCAATCGCTCCAGTCCGCCTCAGACTTGATGTATAGGCTCTCATATTGTCTAGAGTGCGAGCTGCTGACTTCTCCTCAGATACATTGTATATATATGATATTAATTATATTATAAGTTTGAAGATCATAGTTATAATCTTCCCATTCATCTTTTGACTTTGCATTCATGCAGTATGATTGTGTTTCTTCAGAGGAGAGTTTCCATGCCATGTGTTGAAAAGCCAGTTTGAAAACAGGGGTGGAGCCAGAAATTAGAGAAGGGGGAGGCCAGAGAACTAAAAGACTTAAAGAAACCACGGCTCAAATTGAAAGTTTTTTTTTACTTCTTTTCTTGTAATTAGTGATATGGAATAATATAAAAATCTAGTAAAAATCTTGAAATTTCATTATTCTCACCATAAAAATAAAAACAATTATGTTTTAAAAATTGAAAATTTGAGTATGAAGAAAATTAATGATATTAAAAACAAGAAAAGATATTTGAAAAGAAATTTTTTAATATATCTTCTAAAAATATATGAGAGACTCAATATAAAATCATTAAAAATCAAAATAAAAAAAAATTTCTAAAAAAACTAGATAAGTGATTTTTCAACCCCTCAAAACTAAATTTTTCGCATTTTTATAAAAAGGACCAATGATTTCAAATCTCAAAATTTTCAATGGACACTATTAGACTCTTTCTATTTTACAGCCCTATTTGCATTCACCATATTTAACGCAGTATATAAAATTAGCTAACGCAGTATAAATTCTACTTTCTATGTATACACTATTATAGAAACATAAATAAAATAGATGCATTTATTTCATCTGGACATGTCATATATTTTCTATAAAATTTAATATATATTATATAGGTGTACACTTGAAAAAAATACGAAAGTATCCATTCTAACCATGAATCAAACACTCATTTTAATTATTACTGAATCAGACACACCCATATAATTATTAATTCAATGTCCAATGTACATTGATGCATGGCATGGGGGGGGGGGTGTGTCCTTGCCCTAGCCCGCCCCTGACTCCATCCCTGTTTGAAAGTCTTTGTAGATCCCGTTTGAAAATGAATTTTAGTATTTTTTTTAAAAAAAATAGGGTTTAAAATTGAGTTTGTACGAAGCTGACTCTTCATCGATTGCAATAAAGCTAGTTTGTCTTTTTTTTTTATATGCAAAAAGACGTTTGTAACTTTTAATTAATAATTATTTTTAATTTTTTATATATTTGAAAAGGGGTTCGAATAACTCAGTTTCCTATGGATCTAAAACACCCCCAAGTCCGTTTCAAAAGATGAGCTTAATTAGTAGTCGTGGTTTTGTCTATTTTTCTGACTTTATATCATTCATTTAGACCTTTTTTTTTTTTTTTTTGGATGTATTACAATTACACATTTCGGCCGGCCAGGGACTTTATTTTTGTTATTATTGTTGGTTTTGTGTCTCAGGATCTTCTCTTTGGCCATTGTTGACCGTATCTTAAATATCTGAAGGAAGTCTAACAAAAGACAGTACAAACAACAGATTTGCTTCTCTTTTTTTTTAGAGCAGATATGCGCAGCTCGCACGGACAGTCCATCTATCAGCATAACAATTCGATAATTTTTTTTACATTTATTGAAAATGAATTCCCTCAATTTGAAATAGAGTGAAATATATTTTTTATTAAAACATGTATATGATTAGACGATATTAATTTACTACTTAAAAAAAAATTGTTTTTCTTGTGTAACACCTACATAATAATTCAGTTATAAGGATGACCATTGACTTTGAATAATAGCTTAGTGTCTGTTTCAGAATGAGACCTTGAATGCTGATTTGTGAAAACATTGACTTTTGATTCCTTCCTCTTATTATTATTTTTCCTTTGTTGTAATCTTCCAAATATATAAGTAGAGGCACATAACCTCCCTTCAAAATCAATTCCTTTTCAAGCTAATCATACTCAACATTAAAGCTTTCTCTCATCTCTCTCTCTTTCAAACACTTAACACAATTATTTTCATTCACTAATCTTCTTGGTTTAAGACAAAAAATGAATTCAGTGTTAGCTCGCGCTTTGCTCTTAATCACTTTCTTCTTTTCGGGGCTCATGTATCTAAGCCATGGCCAAGTTCTTGCTCACTCTAATGAATATGGCATGCAAACAAATGATGGCATACATTTTAACCTTCTTCTTCTTCTTCTTTTCAAATTTTATTGAAACCAAGATCTTTTTTGTTCATCATTAACTCTCATTATTCTTAAATCTTTTTGTGGTGCAGGCAAGACGATTGATCAAGGGATTGCTTATCGCCTAATGATTTTAGCCCTCATTATCACTTATCTTACACATTGATTCTGTTTGGGGTCGAGAAAAAATATTAAAAGGGACATTTGCATGTATACCCCTGAAAAATCATCTATTTGGCGTTATACCCTGCTTAAAAAACTAATTGCACGTATACCCTTAGAAAATCTGATCATTGTGCATGTATACCCCTGAGTTAAGTTATGTCAAATAAAAGTAGAATATTCCGTTAACGGTGTTAAATATAACCTGAATTGACTAATATACTCTTATGACTATTGGGGCATTGAAATTTAGGATTGCATGTATACCCCTTGAAAAATATCTGTTTGGCTTTATATCCCGCTTAAAAAAATAATTACATATATACCCTTAGAAAATTTGATCGTTGTGCACGTATACCCTGAATTAATTTTTGTCAAATAAAAACATTAAATATGACCTGAATTGACTAATATGCCCTTATGACGCATTGAAATTTTTTTTATTTGACCATAGAATTAAAAGATTTCAAATAAAGCCCCTTTTTCATTTTTTAAACTCTAACATCTAGTCTCGTTTATGGGAATCAAATATATTTTTGTTTCTTTTCTTTTATTTTTCCTTTTTTGTTTGATATCGGAGGGACCCTATGGCTGACCTTACGACCAAGCTAGGAAGAATACCTCCGCCCGTTTGCCCCGGTCTCATATAAAATTTTTTCGAATATACTTTTTTTTAAAAACAATTTGAACTTGTATGCTTTTAGGATTTTAGATTTTTATTTCTTTTGAAATATTATTCATAAAGTGCAATATTTTAGAGACAAGTGGTGTAGGGGTACAAGGGACTTTCACAGTAAATGGTTAGATAGGGAACCGTGGTTAAGTCAAATAAATTAACGGTGACAGATGGAAGGGTATACATTTACAACGATCAAATTTTTTAGGGGTATATATGAAATTACTTTTTTTAAGTGGGGTACAACACTAAATAGATGTTTTTTGAGGAGTAGAAATGCAATTTTTCCTAAGGGTATAAGTGAATTTTCACAGGAAATGGTTAGATAGATAACCGTGGTTAAGTCAAAATAATTAATGGTGACAGACGGAAGGGTATACATGCACAACGATCAAATTTTTTAGGGGTATATGTGCGATTACCTTTTTAAGCAGTGTATAACGCCATATAGATGTTTTTTCATTGGTATAAATGCAAATTTTCCTAAAATACTTTTGGACGATGTGTATGGAACTTGGAGTACTTTTTGAATATTTAAAAAAGATCAAGGTATTGTGACTATGATCATAGCCTCATAGGGGGTAATTAAGAAAGTCAAATTAATGTTAATTGTTTTTATTAGAGTATAAAGAATGTGGACATGTGGTAGACTATTTAAACTAAATAAATAACTTGATGATTCAATTTATTGGTAAAGAATATCCGATCAATGGGTATGAGAGGCACTTTTTCAAACATTCGAGTTCATAGCAAGGGGGTAATTATGTGTTGGATGGGCTGGGCTATAAATTTCACAGCTCGGCTCTCTCTCTCTGGGGAGCAACTTGGGTGGATTGAACCCGACCCAACCCGACTCCTGGGCGGGTTCGGTTTGGGGTTTTTTCCCGTCAGGTTCAACCCTACCCGAACCCAAACCAGCCCGAACCCAATCCGGGTTGAGGTCTCGGGTTGGCTGGATTGAACCCGAACCCGCAGGTTTTTTTTTTTTTTGGAATGGTAATGGTATAACTTATTAATTTGGTTAGAGGGGTTAATCTTGACCGTTCATCTTGATAGGACGAAATCAGAACCCTTCATTGCAACTAAAACCTAATTCACACACCCACTACCCCTCTCTTCTTCACTGCGTCTGTCGTCACAAAGATACCCTAAAAAAAAAACCTCTCAAGTCTCATCCGGTCCGGTCATCCCTCTCTTCACTGCCGACCCTCCCCGACTCTCGTCCGGTCCGGCCGTCCCGTCTTCACTGCCGACCGCCCAGCCCCCCAAGCCTCCATACGATTTTTATTGGTTAGTTTGAATGTTTGATTATTTTGATTTGTTTGCTTTTTATATCTAAAACAGGGCACCTTGACACCTTCAAATGCTATATTGATATATTCATCAGGCTTTAAAACTTGCATGTGAGGAAGCTTTTAGAACTTTGTTTTTTAGGTTTATGGGAGAATGTTTTTTGGGTTTTGGAACTTTGTTTTTTTGGGTTTAAGTTTGATTATTTTGGTTGATCATTTGGGTTTAAATGATAATATCTGTTGCTGACTGCTGAGTATTTTTTTGGGATTGGGGGGGGGGGGGGTAAGGAATTCATTTTTAAACAATATAAACTGTAAAGTGAGGAAGGTCTTGGAACTTTGTTTTTTGGGTTTATGGGAGAATGTAAAAGAACAATATATATGGTGTGATTGCTGCATTTAACTTTGTTTACTGTACTGTATCTTCTTATGCAAAAGTTGTTATCATTTCCATAACAGTATTACTGAAATTCCAAGTGTGGTTTCACCAGGAAAATAAATGCCCGGGTTCAACCCGAACCCGACCCAAACCTCCGGGTTGAGGTCGGGTTCGGGTTTGATTCTGTGCAATGCGGGTTAAAACTGAACCTGACCCGAACCCGACCCAACCAGTCCAAGTTGCACCCCTACTTTCTCTCTCTCTCTCTCGGGTTTGAATTTTTCAGTACTTGTATCTTGCTAAATTATTATTGTGGGGTTGCCACATTATCATAGTTAAAATCAAACAGTTGTAAATACATCAAATCATGAATGAGTCCATGTGTGATTAATAGATCTATTTTATTTGATGAATTGGATACCGTCTGATCGATCTCAGCACAAAACAAGCATTGAAAAATAAGCAAAGGATTCATTCACCGTGTCATCATAGTTAAAATCAAACGGTCGTAAATATATCAAATCATGAATGGGTTCGTATGACGAATAGATCCATTTATTTGATGAATTTGATACCATTTGATTTATCCAATCACAAAACAAGCACATAAGAACAAGCTGATGATTCATTCCCACTGGCCCACCCCTCCAATCTTCCGGAAATGATACTCTGCTTTTTTTTTCTTTGTTTATTTTTGTACTAGGATCAATCAAATGATATCAAATTCATCAAATAAAATGGATCTATTCATCACACATTGACTCATTCATGATTTGATGTATTTACAACCGTTTGATTTTAATCATGATGATGTGGCAACCCCACAATAATGATTAAACAAGATATAAATATGAAATAATAATCAGATAATCCAACTCAACGCGGACAATATGAAATTGACAAGTCTAATAAGTTAATTTTGGAAAGCCTTATCAAATTCATTGACCACAACCAAGACCAGATAAGACAATGCAATTATATAGCCAGCAAGCATGATATGAAATTGGCAACTAAAGATTATTAAAGTTTGTATTAAAATTCCATCAGATTATGTGTGCACACTACTGATTTTAATCTTCTGTGATTTGTTTTCTTGATATTCTGAGTTATGAAGTACATGGAATGACTTTCTCTGTGCGACCGATTCAAATTAATGTTCCACTTGAGTATTGTGTGTGCAAGTGAAAATCATGGGCTGAGAAACATGGCATGTGTAAGCGTTTTTTTTACAGGTCTGTGGAGTAGAAAAGGCAACTTGGTTTTTTAGAGACCAAATATTAACAAAATAATGAGTTTGGTAATTGGCCGTCGAAAATGTGAGATTTAGTGAGCCAAGGAAAAAAGAAAAGAAAAAAGTAGACTGTGATCAACACGGAATCCCACAATTTTTTGCACTTGAACCACGGGCTTCGTCAAGGGGATCCACTTTCACTCGTTCTATTAATGCTTACCGCGAATATTATAGATGAATGTGTTTCATTGTGGCGGTGGATGGTTGGATCGAATGGCTCACAGTTAGTGGAGAATGAATTCTAGTAAACTTCATAAAAAAAAATTTCATATTGTCAAATACCCTCATTTAAATACTATTCTCAGCAATACCCTAAGAAGGGTTTCAATTTTGCGTCAAAGCCCTCTTGAGAGATATTTTTGCACAATATAATTATTTTTAATTTTGCAAGAATACCATAGAGAAAAAGGATATTATTGAAAATAGTAATTCATCAAGGTTATTTTGACAAAGTAATTTCTTTTCAGGGTATATGCTAAAAATCCTAATTGAAATAAGTGAGTTTGAAATTAGGAAACTGTGTAGTCCCATTTGCAGTTTGATTAGCATGCCGCATACATTTGATTTTCTTGAAGTTTATACTCATATAATAAAAAATATTTTTTTATGGAAATAAAATACATGCTTATATGAAATAAATATATATATTTTAATTATGTTTTTTTGTAATACTGTATACGGAGATAGTGAAATATATACGTCGTTAACTAATTTTAAATGTTGCACTAGACGTGGCTAATGAAAATAAGGTTACAAAACAAACTCAGTGCATTAGTGCTCATTGAGATTTGGAATGGTGAGTCCTTTTTTTTTTTTTTAAATTAAGAAAGTCAAATTAATGTTAATTTTTTTATTAAATTATAAAGAATGTCGACATGTGGTAGACTATTTAAACTAAATGAATAACTCGATGATTCAATTAATTGGTGAAGTATGTCCGATCGATGGGTATGAGAGGCAATACCAAACTTTTTCAAACATTCGAGTTCATAGCAAGGGACTAATTATGTGTTGGCCGGACTGGGCTATAAATTTCACAGCTCTCTCTCTCTCTCTCTTTCTTAGGTTTGAATTTTTTACTTGTTTTTTTATACTTGTATCTTGCTTAACTTTTACTATGGGGTTGTCACATTATCATAATTAAAATCAAACAGTTGTAAATGCATCAAATCATGAGTGAGTCCATGTGTGATCAATAAATCTATTTTATTTGATGAATTAGATACCGTCTCATCGATCTAAGCACAAAACAAGCATTGAAAAATTAGCAGATGATTCATTCCTCATGTCATTATAGTTAAAATCAAACGGTTGTAAATATATCAAATCATGAATGAGTTCATGCGACGAATAGATCCATTTTATTTGATGAATTTGATACCATTTGATTTATGCAAACACAAAATAAGCACGTAAAAACAAGGAGATGATTCATTCCCACTAGTCCACTCCTCCAATCTTCGTGAAAGGATCCTCTACTTTTTTTTCTTTGTTTATTTTTGTACTTGGATTGATCAGATGATATCAAATTCATCAAATAAAATTGATCTATTCATCACACATTGACTCATTCATGATTTGATGTATTTACAACCGTTTGATTTTAACCATGGTGATGTGGATTGCGATGATGCTGCTCATTTTTCCTTCACTCGTTGAATTCGGGCTTTGAGCTTTTTAGCTATGAACACAACTCACAAAAAATTCATACGATGTCCACTCAACTACATAAAATATTAAAATGTTTGTATACCTTTATGACTAAACTTGTACAATCTTATCGTCGAACGCCTATTGAATAAGAGCATCACATAAAAATTGAATTCAATGCAGAGTTGAAATTGGGTCATCTCTCTCTCTCTCTCTCTCTCTCTCTCTCTCTATATATATATATATATATATATATATATAATGTTATTTAGGCCCCAACTCAGAGGCCCCATCACAGGCCCCATGAGGTGACAATAAGACATTACCGATTATGCCATTTACTTGATAACTATCTTAAAATGTGTGTGACGGTTTTGATGTATCCCTATGATTGTGGAGTATCATCAATTCTGAAAATCCTGTATTTCTTCACCATTAATTCGTTTTGAAAATTCAACATAGCAATTCTAATCGATGATTGAAATCAGAACTGATTTTTGTTTATGATTGAAATCAACACAGCAAGTCGGAGGGGGAGGAGGAGAGGGTGAGGAGCTTGCGGAGGAGGATGGCGGACATGGCGCGGAGCTCGGCGGAGGGCGAGGCAGTGAGGTGCGGGAGAGGGCGAGGGAGAGGTGGTCCGGGTGGGAATCGCAGCAGAGATTGTAGAGGGACTCGGCACGCGAGCGCTGCTCATTGGAGGTCGAGTTTAGAAGGGTCTTGAAGTGGGAGGGGTCGGGTCCCATCAGGAGCGCCGCCTCGGATGATGGAGAAGCCATGGATGTCCGATCAAGAAGGATTTGTTAGGTTGGGAGCAAATCTTCTATTTTTAATCCTCCATTTCTTCACCATTAATTGATTATGATAATCGATCAACAACATTAACTGATGATTGAATTTCGAAATCGATTTTGTTTATGAAGAACACGATGGGAGTAGATCGAAAATTATACTTTTGAGGTTTTGGAAGGTGCGGAAGCTGTTTTTTTTCGATTTGAATCTTACATCCATGTCTCTCCGATCAGGTTTGATATTATTGGATTCGTAATCGAATTGTGTTTTGTTTTTTGTTTTAAATGTTTAAACATGAATTTTTTTAATGGATTGAATGTCATTTTCCACAGTTTTGATTTGTTTTTGTCTCAATATCTAAATGTAACACTAGATACTATTACATTTTATATGTGGTCGTTTTTTTTATGTTACTGCTACATTTTCAAATAGTCATTTTTTAAATCTGTGTTATATTGAAAATGTAACAGTCAACGTAAATATTTTTTTGTGACATTCGTAAATGTAACATTCAATCGCATACACATAATGATTTTTATTTGTCTTATTTATAAATGTAACAGTAAATTGCATACATGTAATGATTTATACATTTGTAAATGTAACAGTCAACTATATGTGTATTGTTGTAGAAGTGTTACATTTTTTACATTACAATCTAAATAATCATTGAAGAACAAATTTTTTGTTTGCTTTTGCAGAGGAGTCTGCTACATTGAAGTTACTGTTACATTTATACAGCACAGTTATACAATCATAAGATTGTTATATTTATATTTATGCAACACTGTTACATTCTCTAACAGTTATAATCACATAAATGTAACAAAACTAAAACAACTAACATTCATGAATGTTTCAACTCATATACTGTTTTTTGTTACATTCATATATAAATGTAACAAAATGAAACATTTACCAGTACATATTACATTGGTTTCACAAATTTAAAAATAAATCATCTCTTTAATTGTTTGTTACATTTATTGAAGGAAGAAACTAAAAATGTAACATTTTTGCGTATCATGCAATAAAAAAAAATTGGAACGTTTTTTTTTTTTTTTTGTTATTTAGGTAATTTTGGTGTAATTTAGGTAAGTTTTGGTGTAACTGAAATAGAAAATTCATAAGAATTTCAAAATTCAAATTTTGAAATAGGCAAATTTTAGAGTAACTGAAATTAATGTGAAAGATTAATAAGAGAAAAAATGGGGATTTGGGTTAATGAGATATATTTTTAATGAAGGGCATATCCATATGTTGCCATTTTACCCATTTTTAAAAATCAACAAGCTAACCAATAAAGTGATGACACCTCATGGGGCTTATGAGTGAGGCCTATAACTTAAGGCTTATGTATCATCACTGTATATATATATATATATATATATATATATATATATATTATATATATAATATATATATATATAATATATATATATATATATATATATATAGGGAAATAATAATATGTGGTCCGTGCGGTCCATGCGAACCACGTATATAGAATACTTAAAGGTGTATATGCATCGATAAAGGAAGCATATAGCCCTGTGAGGTATATGCTTCAATGAGCCGATATGCTTTCTTTATCAACGCATATACCTTGATAAGTGATGTATATACGCGGTTCACACGGACCGCACCTAATGTTGTCTATATATATATATATATATATATATATTAGGCTACCCAAAGCAGGCCAGGTCGTGGGTCCCCTCGAAGCCCGCCCATCAAAACAATGGCCTGTCCTACCCAAATCCGAACAGACTCAATCTAAAGGCCCATACCCGACTGACTACATCAGGCCATGTCAGTATCAATCCAATCGTATTTTGCACCGATCCTCTTAAATATACAGCACTAATTGATAATTATCAGCATTCAAATTCAATCAATATCAGTATATGACACCAAATCCAGTCATCATTGACTGTGTCCACCAAATCCCAACTAAATATGGATATATATGTCAACCCATAATTGACCAAATCAGGGTGTATATCTTTGGTCCCCTCATAAAATGACTGGGAATCTATCAACCGTCCGGTGGAAGGGGTTGATCCGGAACCCTAACACCATCCCAATTCCTCTATAAATAGGGGATAACAGCTCACCGAGAAGATATGCAGAATTTCTTCTATAAGAACTGTCTTTCGGCCACCTTGACTGACTTGAGCGTCGGAGGGTTTTTCGCAGGTCCCCACCTCCCTGTGTCTATGGCGTTCAAGGAGTGCTCCCTGGTGAAAGACGACGGAACTAGGCGGAGGAGAACGGGAGTGGTCGGATCAGTTTACCCGAACCCTGTAAGCAAAATTTCTACCCCTCCAGTTTGGCGCCATCCGTTGGACCAGAATGAAAAGCCAAATTTCTGTCTTCTTGGAAGGACTTTGTGAAGACTTTTATTTTACTCCTAATAATATAACAAATGTGCACGGGAATGCGGTCTAGTTCTAAACAGACGGGTGTTGTGAGGAGTTAGCATTGAAAGACTGTTTCTCGAGGTTGTACTAGATCGTTGAGTTGAAGGTGAATGTGGCAACTCAGTTCTTGACCGGGGATGGAGCAACATGGTAGAGGAGTCTTTGGTTTCAGAGAGATCTACACGAAGAGGAAATTGAGGAACTAGTAACCAAAGAGTATTACAAGAGAACCCGATCATCCTAGGGCACTGGACATTGTGGTATAGTTGATTAGGCCAAGGGAGGGCTACATAGTGAAGGTCAGGTATGCATGGTGGAGGTGACACATCCCTCTCAATCAGAACATAGGTGAAGGTCAATGTCATTTTTTATTTTATATATATATATATATATATATATAGTTCTCATTTTCAAATGAATTACTATACAACATATGAACAAGATCTCAAAAAAACATCAATTTTTAGGGTTTCGATTGATCGAGAGAGAGAGGGGTGGGAGAGCACCATTTGTTTCATGAGGTGAAACGCAAGGGAACATTTGGAGACGCCGACGTAACATAGAGGGGCTTCTGGTGCGGCCGACATTATATCTTCCTCTCTGTCTCTCTCTCTCTCTCCACCTCTCCTCCCTCTTTTTGTTCTTTATCGATCGGCGGTGACGGCCAATGGAGAGGAGGGCGGGGGAGACGAGAAGGGAAGCAAAGAGAATTAGAAAAACCCTTTTCGTGCCTATAAAACGGTGAGGGTTTTCTCTGGTAGCAATGGCTGGGCCGTGGACCTGGCTCTAGGTTCATCTAGGTGTGCGGATAGACCCACCACTTCCTTTTTCCCACCACCTTATTAAATTCACCGCATGTCATTTTTTATTTACCCTGAACCCACTGCCTTATCCATACAAGTGAAATGAAATACCAAACTCACCATCCTCTATTTCTTTCCCCAAAATCCCCCTCTTCTATCCCTATTTCCTCTCTCTTTCTCACTCCCTCTTTTTCTCGTAGCGTCGTCGACTATCGCTCCACTTTAGCCGTGACCATGCTCACCGTATAGTCCTCTATTATTGTCGTTTCAACCCTACAGTAGTGACCTATCGCTTCATCATTTTGATTTTTTTATTGTGAATATGTTTAATGGGTTCAGTGTTTCGAACATACTATTTTTTAGTGAATGTTTTGGCTGTTATTAGTGTCTTGAATAATGTGCTTTACGAACCAAAATGCATTTGTTTCATTGTAAAAAGGAACAAAATCCAAGGTTGACTTGATAAACTACAAATTGTTGACAGTGTGATTGTTGAATGCTATAAAAATAGTTGACTAATGCATTGTCAACCCGATTGAGTTGTCTCGACATAAGGTCTGTCAAACAAATAAGTATATGGTTAACATATAGCTATTGAATGGTTTTATAATTGTGCTTTTCACAATAAATTAGTGTATTTTGAACACTTCTGACAATTCAACAATAATTAAACATACTTATGCTCAAACACTTTTATTGAATGTGTTTTTTAAATGTCAATGTGTTGTTCAAATTGGAATGCGTTATTGAACATGATTGTGTGAATGTAAATGTGAAACGATTTTGTGAATGTGAATGTGATTTGAACACATCATTTAATGTGATTGTGTAAATGTAAATATGAAATGGAATGTAAAATGGTTGAGTGTGAATGTGATTTGAATGTGTTATTGAATGTGTCTCTATAAATGTAAATGCGAAATAGTTGAGTGAATGTTGAATACTTTATATTCAGTCTAACCAGAACGATTTTGATAAAAAAAAAAGATCAGTCTAACATGTCCAAGGATTTTAAAAATCTAAGTTGACAGGGCGATAATCCAATGGTCATATACCAATCAGCAAAGATATAGTCAATCGAATACTTCAGGTCGAAGAGACACTGTCAAATGTTTTAAAGATTGGTTGACCGCGCGACCGTCGAATGTTTTTAATAATTGTTGACAAGGTGACTTCGAATGATTCAAATAATGGTTGACAATGCGATTGTTGCTTATCTTAATATGTTTTTTGTCTTTTGTTAGGATGGTGGATTTAATGCTTTTCAAAATAAAATGCAAAACATAATTTTTTATAATATTGATTTGTGGGTTTAACAACATAGGTGGTGAGAATAACCACACGAAAATGGCACATTTAGTGTTTGCAGCTATTTTGATTTTTTTTAAATGCTATAATATATTATTTTACATTACACAAAATTTAAAATGTATAAGACATAATTAACATTGATATATATATATATATATTTATAAAGTATTAAATAATCCAAAATTCATTTCATTTAAGTTTGGATAATGTTACATAAAGCCCCTTTTCCAGCCCCAATTTCAATCTATAGTGTTTACAAGTTTTGAGTTTTTTAAAATAGTATACCTTATCTAATAAGGTATATGCTTTTATATAAAATAAAGCATATACCCCAATAAAGTATATGGATGTATTTATATAAATATGAAAATTTTCTATCAAAGTATTCACCTCTTAAATGTGATTATATGCTCTGGTGATTTCTATGCATATGAGAGTGAAATTAGGACTGGAAAAAAATCGTCCAACAACACTCTTTAAGCTTAGGATAATAAATTTGTATACCTTGTAATATTTTTTCTTATAATAATTAAAAAATAATGCAACAAAATCTTCATAATTCAACTGCAATAATTTCATAAATATTTTTAATTTTGAATTATTTGAATTTGAATATAATTTTATTTAAATTTGATTTGATTTGAAATCATAAAATATATTTATGATTTATGTAACTTTTACTTAAATCTTAAATTAATAAAACTAATGTGCATTTTCATATTTTATTTTTTGTTATAATAGAGTATATGCTGAGATAGTGGATTATATTAAGTGTTTTATAAACTTTATTACATCAAGTGGATTATATTTTTTACATATATATTACATGAGATATTATATCACATATAAATGAACTAATTTTACATATATATTACGTGAGATATAATATCATATATAAATGAACTAAGAACATGAGGGTGTTGGTTTAGGAAAACTGTGTGAATTTTTTTTTATTTATACACATATCGTGCGTGGATCAAATCTAATACACCATTAATGAAATTTATTCGTATCAATGGACCAAGTTTCAAACAATCTGAAGTTTATGGGTTGTTTGGTTGCATGATTGAAAAGTTGCGGTTAGATAAAAGCTAGTTTTAAATTGGGTTTTACTGTAGATAAATTTTGAAAGTCATGTTTGGCAAAACAGGATGTTGTAGGAAAGCAAAGGTAGAAAATACATTTTTTGTTTGGTTACCAACCCTGCTGAAATGTAATAATGTGATGAAATACCCAAACTGCCCCCCTCATATCAAATTCCCAAAATGCACAAACTAAACAATCAAAAGAAGAAAAAACCATAATCCCTCTCTCCCAGCCCTCGATAGAGACATAGTGGCCAACCCTAGATTCCCAATCCCTCTCCGCTCCCTCTCCCCGATTGACCCCAACTTAAGAAAAAACGGTTTCATCGTCTTCCCCTCTAACAACTCCATCACAGCTAAGAGAAAAGAGAAAGATCACATGTCTTCCCCCCCCCCCCCCCCACCTCCATCGACTCCATGAATTGAAACCCTTTCACAAAGCCCCCCTTCTTCCCCTTCCCCATCCATCGACAGCGGTGTGCAACCAACCCTAACAAGGACCCCCATTTCTTCTCCATCCCAGCGACCGACCTCATGATCTGATGTATGAACGGCACCGGCAACATAAGCAGGTAAGTGAACTTGGATGCTTGTCAAATATTATTTTGTGAAGGTTGACCTGCATATGGGAATTTAAAAAAAAAATTGGTAAGAAGATCCTGTGCTTCTTCCCTTTGAAATAATGTGCCAATATTTATACTAAGACTGTGTCACTTTTTGGTTGTCAAATATCGTGATTTATTTATTTTGTCAAAGTTTGGGCGCTCAATTTAAAAATCTGATTGCATATTTGTTCTCCTGGTACTTGCATTGGCCTAACTGTAAATTTTCGTTGCTTGGCGTCTGTTTAGAAATTATGCAGTTCCGATTGGTTTTCAGATTTAATTTTGATAATGTGGAAGATGAAGTAGTTTAAATATGATTTATCATGGGATATTCAATTTTGAGTTAGCTGTCATACAAAAGTAGAATTAGATCATCTGGATTCATGTAGCAAAAGTTATGTGTATGTTTCCAATTATACCCTAGGGATGAGAAAAGCCTGACAGTAGCCCTGTTTGATGTTTAGCTCACATTTTAGAATAGCTGGAGGGGTTATTGGATCTTGGCATAAACACGAAAGTTGTAGATTATTTTCTTGGATTTCCATTGAATTTTCAATTGTACAATTCGGAGCTAGATTGTGGAAGTTATGGCTATTTTAGTGAAGCCTGTCCAGAAATTTTTAGTCAAGGACAACCTGGTCATTTCGCCCCCACTAAATCATTGATGTATTTAGGGCAACAAAGAGGGGTTTTTGTTGGAATTCTGGGGGTCCAACAAGGAAAAGGGGGCCAAAGAAGAGAAGAGAAAATCTGATGGGGAGGAAGAGAAGAAGAGGAAGAGAGGGTGAAAGTGCATGTAGATGTGTGTGAGCCTATTTGTTTTGCTTCATCTCTCTCTTTCAAACCCTCTTCTAATTCCCCCCCCCCCCCTCTTGTGATCTGTCCAGCCAGCAAGGACGAGAAGTAGTGTTGGAAGAGAAGGTTGTGTGTGTTTGTGCTTGTGATACCCCCAATCACCTCTCGTCCTCCTTCAAGAGGTACTCTCTTTCTGTTTTTCTTTATGCCTTGTATGTATTTGTGTTTATGTTTGTGTGAATGGGTGCTATTGAATGTAGGTGCTGTTGGGAGAGTGTTGTTATATATAATTGTACTGCACATAAGGTGTTTGTGTTTATGCATGAATGGTGGTGGTTTTATATTGTAGTAAGACAGATTTATGTTTCCTTAAGATCTTTGTGGAAGTAGTACCTAGAGGCATATTTTAAGGATTGTGTCTTCATGTGATATGATCATTCATGTGTCTAGATGATATCCATGAAATTTTGTTATCTGTGTTATAGTTATAACCTGATATTCATGGACTGTCCAGATTCTCATGGGAATTGATCAGTTTCTGAAATATTTTATTTCGGGCATGTAGAGGCCAAATTAGGTTATGATGTATTCATGGATTATGATCCCAACGTGTTAGAGAATGTGTGTGATTTATTTTGGAATTTTTGGATGAGTATGTGGTTCTGTGGAGACCAAGGTTTAGAGTTGGTTGCAGTAGATGTATCAGTTTTGCATAATGGCTGTGTCAATGAGTTATTTATGCATGTTGTAGGCAATATTAAGAGTTGGTGAATTCATGAAGTAGGCTTATTTTTGTGTCAAAAAGCTTCATATCTGATTTGAGCATCATTCGTTGTAGGGTTTAGAAGTTTTGGTATTTTGTTCATATGATTGTTTTGTCACGGGTGTGCGTCGCGCGCTGCTCGCCCCACCCCGTGCACTGTGCTACGTCCCATGGATCATGTTTATGATTCATTTATTTAATTTGTATTTGTCGCATTGTTTATCTATATTTTTTTGTGTCTTACAGATCTCATAGACCGGACGCGCGACAATCCAAGTATCTGTGAGTGGTTCGATCCACCCTTTCAAAAGCGCTTGATGCACATAGTCATGCATCGCGTATCCGTGGGGGACCCTACTTATACTCAATCATGATTGTCACGCCCCAGGGCGGCCGTCCCCGGGACGCGGCAAGTGTATATATGATATCAGTAACAAGAGTTCAATAATATACCACAAACAATAACTAAGGATGACAACACAGATAAAAGCAGGGCTGACATAATATATACACCAAATGCGGAAGCTAAAAGACTGAGTCTGTAGTCAAAACATACCACAGACTCGATACATAATCATAAGTCCTGTGAGAGCCAACATGTCCATATATACACAAATAAAATCCATACATAATCCAAACTAGGTGCCCAAGCACAGAATATATACATACAACAAAAAGAAGGGTGCTGATGGCCTCAAAACTCGTGGGACGCGGCGCTACTCCTCTACTGGTGTAGTCGCTCGAGAAGCTCCTCCCTCAGAGATCACTGAAAAATACAATATGCGAGGGGTGAGCCACACGCTCAGTGAATAGCACAACCCATGCATACAGTTTATATTAACCACATTTAATTACAACATTAGCCCCAAAGGCACAAACAGAACATATCCGGGGGTTCGTCACAACGCCGAACCACCATCTCCTCACCCTCACCCTCACCCCTCAATGGGTGACTAAGGCTGTTGGGACTTATCAGGCGGATAATCATCCTCACATAATCCAGTGGGTCGCCACATCGCTGGCCCACCATACCCTCACCCTCACCTTCAACAGGTGACATAGGCTCTTGGGACTGACTAGGCTGTTGGTCACCCTTGGTCCACCGATAGTCTCTCCTCGCTCCGTAGGTCGTTTGGCCACTCCCATGTTCAGCACAGTCCTTCTACCAAATCAGGAGGCGCCTACTAATGGGAGCCCCTGCACGGGACAACCTGTCTAACGCTGAGGTAGTCTCTACACGGATCCGACGAAGGGAACAGAACAGCCTATCCATCGCATATGATCCACTCGGATCCGCTGACAGCACATCTCTACGACTCTAATGCCTCGAATTCCTTAGAATTCCACCAGCGCGCATAACCAGGATGCGGGGAAATAAATAAGAACAATATGGGAAAAAGAGACCTTGGGAGGGTAACCTGAGGTCCCGATGTAGGACATCCGACAACCAAACGAGGAACACGGAGAACCCTAACCCGGGTCTCAATGTTAACCTCGCAAGGCCCCCTTATATTCCCTAAGGCATGCTAACAATAATATAGCTTGCATTTAATTAAATAAATCAAACTAATAGGACGCATGCACAGGTCAGGGCTTTCCTAGCATGATAACAGGGTGACAGGATGCACGGCTCATGCACAAATCTTAAGGGTGCAAGTCCCTAACATACAAATCTAGGGTGGCATGCATTCTACGCACACATCATGCTTACATGGATTATATCAAAGCAGTTAATACTAACTATAAGCCCCAGGGGAGGACGGTACACGCCCAAAGCATGTAGCGCCTCCCAAACTGGGTTGGGTTGTCCCACTCACCGGAAATCGGGTCGACGCGCGACCGTCCGTCGAGATCTGCACGACAGGATATTAACTCGTTGAGTATAAATCCACAATTACCCAAAAAATACACAACATACACAAATAAACACCCAAAATCCCAAATCAAACACCCAACACCCCCGGCAACCACCCGCACGGCCGGCAACCACCCGCACGACCACCCGACCGCCCGGGTGCACCGCCGCGCCTCAGCCCACGCACCCTGCACGCCTCGCGCCGGCCCCGAGCACCCCGCACGCCCCCGCGCGCAGCGCCTCGCCCGCACGCACCCCGCGCGCACCTCCGCCACCTCGCCGCGCCTCGCGCACACCTCTGCCGCCTCGCCGCGCCTCCCGCGCACCACCGCCACCTCGCCGCGCCCCGCGCGCACCCTGCACGCCCTCCCGCGCGCACTGCCCTCGGCCACCACCTCGCGCACACACCACACTGCCCGCCTCGGCCAACACCTCGCGCACGCACCACACTGCCCCGCCTCGGCTAGTACCCGCGCGACCAGCTCCTCGCGCACAGACCCGCACGACCAGCACCTCGCGCGCAGCTCGCCACCAGCCCCTCG